>NWBT01000042.1:1561423-1726524 GCA_003386485.1 Colletotrichum lentis | reverse complement strand
TGGCGGGAGGCCTTACCGAGAGATAAAAGGACAACTCCCCTTTTTCACCTGGCCCGGCCAAGCCCGATCGGTCCCCTCACCCGACGGCGAGCCCATTGCATTGGGGATGTTTTATTTTGGGACGGCCCGGGGTGTTCTTACAGAAGTCGTTGTACGCTGGAGTCTTGACGATACACACATACATTGCATGCATTGGGATGGCGACAAAGTCCTTTTTTGCCCCCCCTGCTTTCGGGGATTTTCCTTCAACGCATCTATCTACCTGGGCATCTCCCTGTTTTTTCCCATCTTTCTAATTTTTTTTACATACCTCTTAACGAAGCTCGAGATATGATTTACTTCCGTTCCATGGCCGTCAGGCAAATCCAATTTCCGTCGTCCGCTACATGGCGTTTTCAGAAAGGGAGGGCAGGGAAGGAGACATGGATATTGTGATTATGGAAAGACAAGGGAAGATGATCGTCATAACGGCCATCACACGGCGCCAAATAGCTCTGAAATTGGTGGTCGTGGGAGGGGGGCTCATGTGAGGATGGGGATAAGAATGCTCGCACGCTGGTCTTTTCTTCTTCTTCTTCTTCTTCTTCTTCTTCTTCTTCGTGGTTGGACTTGTCGAAATAGACTTGTTCATGACATGGTCTGCTTCTTGACCCCGATGATGCGATGCCGTCATGTCTGTTAGGGGCTAATCCGGGGGCGGAGGGTCCGATACCAGGCTATGTAGCGACTTTGGACTGGCAGTACTAAGGAGAGTCCCTGGCTGTGTGTGTCGCCCTCCAAGCACAGCCGCGAAACTAGGAATTGGTTCACAAAGCCAGGCCGCGGGTCCTTCCCCAGAACCGGCATCTAACACGTACCATATCCCTCGCGTCGCCTATCCTCATCCGACAGCCCACCGCCGCCGCCGCCCTCCCTCATCTCAACCGCATCGCAGTCCCCGCCGCTCTCCTCTGCCCTCCCCGCCTCCCGTCCCTCGCGGATCGACCGCTCCCTCGTGATATCCCAGCCGGTCCACGCCCCGACGGCCCTGACGAGCTGCAGCACCAGCGGCGGTATCGTCAGCCTCATCGGCGTGTCGCGCAGCGCCGTCTCGCGGCCAGCCCTCGCACCAAACGCCCACGGGTAGGTGGCTCAAGGTGCTGCAGAGCCCCAGCGTCGTCACCCACGACAAACCCTGCCTGCAGAGGACGGCGGATGTGCTCGCGGCGAGGACGACGACGACGACGAGGCCGAGGACGGCCGGGGAAGGGTCCCAGAGGGGGCCTAGGGCGCGCTTGAGGAGGTGGCCCAAGAGGGTCATGTCTTCTTCCGGGATGCCTGTGCGGGGTTAGGTCCGGGAAATACGGCTTGGAAGGGGTGGGAAAGGTGTGGACGGGATGGCACATACCCTCTTGGAAGGTGTACATGGAGTACGAAGCCAGGAAGCTGGCGAGGAGCAGCAGCCAGTTCGTCCCGGTCCCAGCGATGGGCCGTCGTCGCGGGGGACCGTAGTCGTCGTCGTCGTCGGGGGCGTCGTCGTCACGCTGCGGCTTCGACGCTACGTCCTCCCCGTCTTCTTCGATACGGAGCACCACGCCTCCGGTCTTTGTGCGGCACGGTTGGGCTCCGATCGGGCGCGTGATGTCGGCCTGCTCCGCTGCGGCCCCGGGACTATCGTCGGGTTTGGCACTGCGGATGGCGCGCGTCTTTGTTCAGTACGGCTCTGTTGACTTTAGAATAAGAAGGCCCCTCATGTCTCATCCCCCGTCAGGCGGACTGCAGCCGGATCCTGTCCGGGATCCGGGACGTGTGCCGGCTCATCGGCCGGCGTCTCCCCCTCGACAGCCATCTCGTTGGGTCGGGGGCAGATGTGGACAGGCCCTTTTCTTCAAGGGACTAGCGACAATTGGACCGGATTTTCGGTAGCGCAAAATGTCACGGTTCCACGACAGGGTGCAAAACCACGTCGCAGATTGTCACGGCAGACGTGGGCTTTTTGGGCGAGTCTTTTATCTCACGCGCCGTCCTCCCGGATGGTGTACCCGCAGGTGAGGGAGACCACCACGGCGAGAGTGAGAGGAATCCCTGGGCGCTGGGGACACCACGCCACGTAGGCTGCCAAGGGACGTCTTATTTCAGCCCGCGCCCGACGATGATGTGCTGGGCTGCCTTTATTAGGGTATCCCTCTCCGCACCCACGATGGGAGCCTGTTCGCTTCACCTATCGGCTGCGGAGCACGAGTCGACTAAAAGAGAACGCATAAAAACACCACCGGAAGGCTTGATTCCAACTACGATTAGACCTCATGGGGATTTCAACTCAGACCTGTCTTTAGGCTCTCGACGGAGAGAGAGAGAGAGAGAGAGAGAGAGAGAGAGAGAGAGAGAGAGAGAGAGAGAGAGAGGGTGGAGGGCAAACGAAACCTGTTTTTCGCGGTTGTGATAAGAAAGCGGCGGCTGCAATACGCCAGAACCGGCATTTTGCTCAATCTGTCCCAGTCGCCGGGGAGGTCAACCAGCACGAGAAGACCAGGCTGCGATGCTGTATCTGTATATGGCTTGTGGCAAACGAGAGCAGCACGATGGGATGACGCCTTTGCTCTAGCTGGGGCTTATTCGACTTTGATTTGTTGATGCTGAGCCAGCTACATAGAAAACACTCTACGCCCCAGCTCGTGGTTGGATAATTCTGATTCCCAAGAAGCCCCCCCCCCCCTTAGGGTTAATGAATAATGGCACCGGATTTTCATACATGCGTAGACTCCATGTAGTTAACTCTTGGGCCTAGTACCAGGCTATACCGTTGCATGGGTGGCATCTTACTCGACGGCTCACTTGATACCATCACACAGTCAGTAATGGCTTCCGGGAGGATTAGAGACCAGCCGATAACACGACCGAGCAAAGTGCTCGTCAGTCTGGTCGGTGAAGTCACCCATCCAAGCCGTCCGTCACAAGCCCAGAAGTATGGGAAGCCGTGCCTGACTCTGAGCCTCTCCCTTTACGTTGACGGGCTCATGTATTCGAATTTGCGCCTACACGCTGCTTAGTGTGGCCGCGTTGGGTAGAAGGCAAGATCGAACGGCTTTTGGGGAGTGGAGCAGCAACAATGGTATCAGGGAAATCGAAGTCTTCCCATGCGTGGGAGGAATCCGGTTTGCTCAAGTACGATCCGCGACTGTGCAAGAACAGGTACTTCTCACTGGTAGGCGCCGCTGGAGAAAGACTGGTGGTTTCAAAAGCACTTGGGTCGGTTCCTGTACTCGACAATGCCGTGCCTATGGATCGCTATTACCGCCATGTCCTTCAACTCTGTCAAAAGCCGTGAACCCAAGTAATTCTTAGTCGGCCGGCTTTTGGCCTTCCCGAGCCCTCGCCATGACAACTCAGACCGATGTTTGATATTCTATAGGAATGAGTCCCAACCATACATTGATTCTTTCGGTGGGAATGGCAAGATGATGTCACGATGACACCTGGTATTTTTTCGCTCTGTTCACCAAGAACTGCCGCTGCCAGATGATATGTACCGCACTGCAAACACTTTTTAAATTTCCAGAGCTCAAGACGTCAAAAAAAAAGAACCCGATTCGGAAGTCATGAGATGAGATCATTGCCAAATTTTGCCACGTTAGGCATGTAAATAATGGGGTATAAGACCTATCTAGAAGAACGCCAGGAAGTCGATTTGGTCCAAAAAGGGGACGCCGCCCCTGCGGGTTGATGCATGTGATGATGATACAGAGCGGGTTGATAATGATACATGAATGATTCTAACTAGTCAGCCCCTTTTTGATGTTGGGGAAGATGAGGTAGGCACTAAAACGTCGGGGGGATGCAGAATGTTTAGTGGAAGATGGTTGCAAATGAAACGATGACGACGCTGATGCAAATACTGGGAAACGCTAGACGAGGACATAGAGAGCGCAAATCTAAGACAACGTTAGCTGTGGCGAACCTCATTTGTAGATAGGCCGACTTACCAGACTCAGGCCCATGATCATGGAACACCAGAAGCACACGTTGTTCAGCGTCTTCTTGCCGCGCACCCACTTGGTGCGCTGAAGCACGACGATGGGCAGCTGCAGCATCTGGCAGATGAAGCCGTAGCCCCTCAGCTTCTTTGTGATGCAGGCCATGACGACCTCGTGGCCGATGGCGGAGATGAGGAAGGTGATGACGGTGGCGGGGAGGCGGCCGATGTAGGGCCGGCTGGCGCTGTAGACGTGACGGCGCAGGAAGCTGTAGACGGGTATGTTCCACTCGCGCGAGAACTCCATCCAGTCGGTCGAGTTCCACCAGTCCGAATAGAAGTGGCGGTCGGCGAAGTGGGTGAGCTCGGCGAAGGCGCCAAGGGCGTACTCGAAGATGACGAGGAAGACAAGCAGGAACGTCAGCATGAAGGGGAAGAGAAGCCACGAGATGCTCTCGGCGAGGACCAGAAGGGACTCGGAGATTGGGGGCGGAGGCACGGCGTTGAGACGGACCGAGGCATCGGTGAGGATGGGCAGGATGAACTCTTCCGAGATGACGGTCAAGAGCGAGATGCAGCCGAAGACGGCGATGACCTTGGAGATGAGGTTCTGCCAGTCGATGCGGGCGGTCCGGGGGTACTCAAGCTCATAACACAGCGTGGGGCAGAGGAGGTAGTCAAAGTAGTTGGTCCACGTCAGGTTGAGGGGGTAGGCGATGTTGCCCATGGGAGAGGTGAGCTCCTGCGCCAGGTCCTCGCGCAGCTGGTCGATCTCGTCCGAGGTGGAGTCCTCGTCCGAGGTGCTGGCGACGTCGGCTTTGGCCTTGACATCGCGGTTCTTGGGGCTGCTCACGGTCCCCATGGGGTTGTCGGGCGTGGGGTAGAGATAGACAGGGTCCTTGGAGGCGGTCGAGGGGTTGTCGAGGGCGCGCAGACGCTTCTCCGTCTCGCTAAGGTGGCCGTTGTAAAAGGCCCAGCTGTGCGTCTTCATGAGCAGCACCATGGTGTGAATGAGCAGGAAGACCTGGGCGGTCCATGTCCAATCGAACAAGAAAGGGATGGCGATCCAGAAGGCAAGCCAAAGGACCTGGTATATGCTCTGGACAGCCATGCCGCCGTTCTTCCAGGTGAAGGCGCCGTTGGCCGGGGCGGCGCGCCACACGCGATGGAGAGGCAGGGACACGAGGGTGGTGGCGACCATGAGGAAGTCGGCGATGGCCAGGTGCCAGATCTTGATTGTGAAGAGGGTCCAGATCTTGACCCTCATGGGGGAGCCCGTGTCCTTGATGTTGCGCAGCATGGTGGTAATGGCCATGATGGCGAGGCCGATCCAGAAGAGGTTGAAGAAGCCGTGGAAGTCACGGTAGTCGGAGTTGGGGTCGAAGTGGGAGACGCGGCTCGCGAACTCGATGGTGGGGAAAATGCGACGACGCTGTTCAGCGCGCGCCTGCTTCCTCGCCGAGGACATGCTCTTGACGGAGGGGAGGGCATCGTGGGGGACGGGTGTCGAGCGGCCACTGCGGCGACATCGGGAGTTAGCAGGCGTTGCTGGCGGACAGGGGAGAGGTGTGGTTTCGGGAGGAGAGGAGATGAGAGGTATGGTCAGGTCCGGGTGAGGAAGATGGCATACCTGGTAGTGCCGCTCGTCTGGCCAGTCTCGGACAGCGGTGTCAAGGCGTTCGTCTCGCCGACAGAGGTGTTGCTCTGTGTCCTCGATAGCTGCGAGTGTTGCGGCTTCTTCGGTCTGGGTCGCAGGACGTGGTCGTGAGCCCCGCCGTTGGGGGCAGACCCCGACGACGCCATGACGAGGATGGGCGCGAAAGCTTAGCTTGGGATAGCGAGAACTCGGAAAGAGAGTACGGCGGTCGGCAGATGTATTTGCTCGAGGCAAGGACGTCGAGGACGATCTAGTGTTTGGGTGTCTTTCGGTGGTGGTGGTGATGATGAACGTGGAGGATAGCAGGAGGCGATCGACGCGCGGCGCCGGGTTGGAGGTGCAAAGGCGGATGCAAGCAGCGAAAGTCGACGTCTTCAGGACGCTTCGGGGAGCGCAAAAAGGAGGCGAACGAGGGTGGGGGGTTCAGGGTCGCATTCCAGGGGCCGTCGCCATTTCTCGGGGAGAGTCCGCGTATTTGGGGTGCGTAGGTACAAAATACTGTACGGGATGTTTGTACGAGGGTTTAAAGCATGGCAGATCTCGGGCGCGGGGTTTTTTTTTTTTTTTTTTGAAGCCGGGAGCGAGAGGAGCCACAGGAGCGAGGAGCGAGGAGCTCAGCCTCGGCCATGTCGCGCCGCACCCAATCACGTCGTCCTCCAGCCGGCAGCTGTTGCACTTCAAAACCACCTTCCTTCCAGTCAACACTTTGCACTTTCCCAGAACTCTGCATCGCGTCCGGATTTACGTCACTTCCCACGTGATGCGTGGACCCCAACGGCCCGAAGTGGGGGTGGCCGGCGTCGGCCAAAACCAATGAGGTGTCTTCAGGAATTCCAAGAGGGGCGGAGGGACGGAGGGAAGCGGCGCCCGATGGCAGTTGCCAATTCGATTCCTCGATTTCTCGATTCCTCGATTCCTCGAATCCCTCCGCGCCCGGCCTCTTCGGCTCCGTGAATTGCCATTCGGACAAAATACCTTCTTTACCACACTTGCCCGTACGCTGCCAACACCAGCACCCACACTAACGTTATGGATCGATCGATCATGCGGACGATGTCCCTAGGTACAAGCCTTGGTTAGACTTGCACTGCACTGCACTGCAGATGCTGTGCATGACATCCACCCCCGATAGGCCATCCCACCCTCTGCCATGACATGCCATGCCATGCCATGCCATGCCGCTGCCTGCTTGGCCAGACTCGGCTCTTTATCCGGGATAATTGCCATCGACCGACGAAAAGCCACCGTTGCTGATCTTCACCTTGCTGACCTCTGCTGTGCCACCTGTGGCCCCGGCGTCTCAACCGACCTCGTGGCGTCGCTTGTCATCGAAATAGGCTTTAGACTCGTCTCGTCCCGCTCAACTCTGTGCCCCGACGTCACACGTGCGGCCGTCCCCAGAGAACTTCAAGCCATCCGACCAAGCTGTCCCCGTCCTGGCTGGGGCCGAGGGGCGGCGGGTGGTCTGAGGCCGGGTAGCCGTTTGCGAGGCACCGACAAGCTTGTGTGCTCTTTGACCAACCGGCCGACGTCGGATTACTGTTCAGAAAGATGGTGCCGGCTGCGTCGCTGGATACGGTCCGTGTCCCTGCTTCAATGACAGCCCACACAATGAGAATGGAGGCGAAGGCACAAGTGCCGGGATTAACCATGTCCGATGTCGCGGAAGGAAAACAATCTGCCGTCCCGAGTGTGGCCTCAGACCGTCGCATACCTCAAGAGCATCAACAGTGGCCGTTTGCCAACCCTCAAGAGAAGGAAACGGCGTTTGATCAGGTAATCGGCGCAAGCGGCCACGTTCTATACCTCATATCCTGATGCAACGAAACCCACAAGGAACAATCGGAGCGAGTTCGTGCCACATCGGAAATGGAACGATAACAAACCCCATAGACAACGCTACATACCGCACTTACATTGATTGCACTGCACTAGTGCCCCTACCTTACGGAGTACGCGACACTTCGATGGACCCCCTCGGGCATCAATTCTAATTGGCCTTCAGGGATATGACGTTGTCCCCCGTCGGGCTGGCCCCATCACAATCAGTCAAAACTTGCGGGAACACAAAGATAAGAGAGATTTTTTCTTTTTTCTTTTTTTTGGGTCTACTGGCATATGGTGTCGATTTCGATCTTTCCGAGCAACTCTGAGGTGATCTCTGCTTTTCCCTGTTCTCAATATCGCACAAGAACGGCATGCTTCCTTGCTAGCAACAACGACGCTGGAGGCGTCGACTTCATCAAGACGAGAAGTTCTGACAAGACTTGAATCGATTCACGATACACCGACAACACCCATGCGCAGCAGCAACCGTTGAGGTCTCCCCGTAAAGAACCAACCACGATCCGCGTCGATGGCCGCTCCACAAAACGAATCACGGCCGCAACACTCAGCACCAGTCGGAGAAGCTGAAGTCATCCCGGGCACGCGCCGCCTCTATGACGAGAATGGTAACAATCTGCCGGGCGACGCCTCGCTCCTAAAGCATGGAGACATCGTCCTTGTCCCCCAGCCCACCGAGTCGCCCAACGACCCTCTGCGCTGGTCGCTGCCGCGCAAGATCTGGCACTCTTGCCTGGTGCTGTACATCGTCGGTCTTACCGCTGCCACCTCGAACAATGCCGGCTCGGGCGCCGACGGCGTCAACGAAGAGTACGGCATCGGCTATGACGTTTTTAACACCGGCGCCGGCGTGCTGTTCATCACCATTGCGTGTTGGACCCTGCTGAGCTCGCCGCTGGTGCATTTGTACGGACGCCGCTTGGGATATCTCATCTCCATGGTCGTCAACATTGGCGGCCTCATCTGGTATTCCCGCATCACGAACGTCGCCGGCGTCGTTTGGTCGCAGCTCTTCGTTGGCGCTGCCGAGTCGGTTGGCGAGGCCACAGTGCAGCTGTCGCTGCTAGACATCTGGTTCGAGCACCAGACCGGCAGTGTGCTCGGTATTTATACCTTTGCCACCGCCATTGGCACATACCTCGGGTGAGTATCGTGCCCCTTGTTGTTGTTGTTGTTGTTGTTGTTCTGCGTTGATGCTTAGTGTTGCTGAACGGTTATAGGCCCCTCGTCGGCGCGTACGTGTCCAGCGGGCTCGGCTGGCGATGGATCGGGTACGTGGGCGCTCTTATTTGCGGCGGCAGCCTCATCGTCATCTTCTTCGGCCTTGAGGAGACCGAGTTCAACCGGGACCACTACATCACCGGTAACGGCGAGCGCTACCCCGTCGGCGACATGCACTCCATGCCGGCCTCGGAAAAGACGTCAGCACAGGCCTCAGCCAGGAACTCGGTCGACATCGCAGGAGACGATCCCACCGGCAGCGGCACTACGACCGGTCCCACCCAAGTCACTGGCAAGGAGAGTCACCTCGCCGAGACGACGGGGACCGACCAGAGCTCCATGGCGTCCGGCACGGCGCGCGACCGCATGGCCTTCTCGTACTCACGGCGTAAGACGTACTGGGACCGCATCCGCATCGTCACGCCGGCGCCGAACCTTCGCGGCACCGGCTTCAAGCAGTACCTATTCCGGCTCTGGCACACGCTCCGCGTCTTCACGTTCCCGGCGGTGTGGTACGCAGGCCTGCAGTGGGGCCTACAGAACATCTGCCTGACGTTCTACCTGACTGTGCAGGAGGACTGGTGGTACGGCCCGCCGTGGAACTACTCGGCGGCGGCCGTGGGCAACATGAACCTGCCGACGCTGATCGGCAGCCTGGTGGGGTGCGTGTACGGTGGGTACGGCAGCGACCAGTTCATGCTGTGGATGATCAAGCGCAACAAGGGCGTCATGGAGTCCGAGTTCCGTCTGTACCTTATGGCGCTGTGTACTGTGGTGTTCCCGACGGGCATGTGGCTTTTCGGCATCGGCAGCGCTCGGGGGTGGGACTGGCCGGTGCCGTATGTCGGGCTGGGCTTCATCGGGTTCGGGTACGGATGTGCCGGTGACCTGAGTCTGGCGTATCTCGCCGACTCTTTCCCGTGAGTTGTTTCTCTTGGTTCTGATGTGACATGGAGAAAAGAATATGGGGAAAGGGGTGTTTGTTTGCTGACGGTCACCTACAGCGAAATGGTCCTCGAGGGCATGGTGGGCGTTGCCGTCATCAACAACACCCTCGCCATGCTCTTCACGTTCGTGGCGAGTTATTGGATCGACACGGGTATGGAGAACTGCTTCATCGCGCTGGGCGTGCTCAGCTTCGTCATCATGGGCCTGAGCCTGCCGATGATCGTCTTCGGCAAGCGGACGCGCCGCTGGGCCAAGGACCGGTACATGCGGTTCATCGATATCCGTGACGGTTTCTCAAAGTAGGGCGGACGAGTTGGAAAGTTTACGTGGTCTAGCTGGTGTGAGGGGATAAGAAAGCAGCACGAGAAGATGACGAGGAAGCAGGTGCAAGGTTGCAGAGGATGTGGTTGTTGACGATGTACATGTCTTCACGATGCGTGCTTGTAACATGTGTATGGATCTGTTCAGGAGTAGCCTCACAATCGCGGCGTTACCGGTTCGAGAGTTTCAATCTATTCTTACTTTTCGTTCCAGACATGTAGATCTACCTACCGTACCGCAACGACATGTCGGTCCCTGATCTGTTCACGCAGCAGCATGACAGAACATAAGACCATGAACGAAAGGGATACACAGATGCGCAGATACATACCTATTTGCCTACCTAGGCATATGTACATAAAGGTTTGTATTCATATCACGGGCCCGTTGCAACAAGACCAGGAAAAGGGGGCGGGGGGGAAGGCTCAACGGAAGTGGCAGGCGCTCCTGCCTGGTTGCCCAGTATTTCAGTCTCAGGCGGCGGAGATGGAAAGAACCTCCTTCCCCATCACCCTGTGCCGCACCTGAATCTGACTTACACCCGCCTTCTATCGCGCCTTCCCGCCCGCCTGTCAGGGACAATTGCCAAATACGCCATGCCATTCTCCTTTCCCCATCATCATCTGCTCGCTTTCTCCTTGTTTTATCGGCGGTTTGTGCTTCGTTTGCTGCCAAGCGACCGAGAGAACGTAGCGTCTAGCACCGCAAACGATTGCGGCGACCCGGTCAGACTTGGCCGCAGTCCGCCATGGAGATGCTGACCAGACGTTTACGCCATGCCCGGCTCCCGAACCACCCACCACGACCAAGTGCGGCATTCGGCAACACACCACCCTCCACCCCTTGGGACTCCCTGTGGCCTGTGTGCTTCGCCAAAGGACGCGCCTCGTAGATAGAGCTTCTGCACGAGGGCGGGATTCGCAGAGCCTTGCGCCCAATGACGGGCACGATCAAAGCGGTATTCCGACCTTGTTCTCGGACTGATTCTGGCCATGATTCGCTTTGGCTTGGTAGTTTCTCGATGCGGACAACGTCATGAGAAGAGACTTCCCGGAGGGACAAGGAAGACTGCAGTCGTTTTCATTTGCAGAAGTATCTCGATGCATATCGCCGTCTTGCCCTGCCTCTGACGATCGATGGCCACGACAACCGTTAGATACTGGCCCGTGACGCCCAACCCGACACACATTGTCTCGATATCGCTCATGGCAGCAAAAAAACAAGTTTCGTACTGATATCCGACAACTGAGTACGCGTTATGGCCGCGGCCGCCGTCGCTCTGGCCTCGTTGAAGTCACCGAACCCTCAACACCGCACCACTGCGGCGGTTGTCTGCGTCGGCGAACCGTCCCCGGCACCAAGTCAAGAGACCAACCAGCGCCCCAGACCGCATGCCCAACTCCATGACCCAAGGCTAGGATCGGCATGTGTCGACAAGACCCGTGCATACCCGTTGTCTGCACTCGCAAGCGTCCAAGCACGAAGAGGCGTGTTGTTCATTGTCCTGTTCTACCTTCCCAAAGGAATCGTGGTGGAACTCTGTCGGTCCTTAGCGGCCAGGTTACCTGGATCCAAGTATTTGGAAGATGTCTTGCAGCCGAGGAGTTTCCGACTTATCATGCGGCATGAGAGGAACATATTCCTCCAGCCCGCAGCGTGTGAACCTGCTCATTCGGACATCCTCACAATGATATCCGGTTGTCTCTCTCTTCGGTTGATGGCTGTCACACTTGCATCCTGATATCCGCATTTGACCCCAGCAGGGAGCACGTCACCAATATGCCGGAGAACTGTTTGGATGTCGATGCAAATTGTTGCATCTGCAGCTGAAGGAGTCGTCTGAACCGGCCCGGGAGGCATCATTCTCATCCGAGAGGTGGATTCATATTGCTGGGACCAGAACCACTCGCTCTGGCAGAGAATTCGCCGCCGGCCCAAGCTCTCGACTTCATATTAGGTTGACAAGGAATCCGCCGCTGGCTATCGTGCCTGGAACAAGCCCTGCAGGGGTATATCCTTGGCTGAGCGGATATTGGGGTCGAAAACTCGAGAGAAGTAGCCGGCACCCGTCGCTTATCCCCATTGGGACGGGAAATCTCGCGCCCTACCGCCGTAAGAACACGACAGATACAGTAATACGTATTATGCTCTCGAGGGGTCGCATCGATCCCTGACGGTTCGGCCTTGTCCAGCGTCGTTGGTCGCTGCAAGTTGCCCACGGAGTACTCCGTTCAGACACCGTGCAGACACCGAGAAAAACACCCGCCCGGGGGCGAACAAGAACGAAGACGTTCCGCTCCATAGACGGCGATGAACGTCACCTTTTGGCCACACCTCGGCGTGTGTGGTGCTGGCGAAACCGGCTTTAAAGCATGCTGACCGCCGCGCCGGCAGTGCCCAGCCAAACTGCCCAATACCGGCGGATATCCAGCAGCACTCGAGTCTGCATCGTGGCGTTCCTGCTTAGCCATCTCCTTTGTCTGGCGGCCAGTCCGCGCTACATCACCCTCCAACCAGGCTCTTTGATCAATCCCGCTGCCGCCTATCGGAAGTCGCCGAATGGCAAATCCGCCATGGCAGTCTTCTAGCGACTGAAGGAGTTAGACTCGAGCGGCGTCGTTCGGATGTGTCTCTGACAGCGTCCTTGGTCATTGGCCGTGCTCAACAGGTGGCTTATCGGATGGCACCAGGTTGGCTTGGTGGAAGGCCGTTGGAACATGCACCAGGCTTCTACGGCGTTAGTTCTCCTCCCGTAGCATATCCCCCCCCCCTCCCCACGCCAGCTTTTGACTACCAGAAGAAGGGCTGGGCTCGGTTGCTTGGGTAATGGTGATGGTCGAAACGCTGCGAGCAGGCCATACGGAGACGACTCCTCGCCTGATGCCGCCCTTCTGAAGCACGTTTGGAAAGGAACGCGGCCAGCGAGGCCTTTGAACCTGAGCAGCAATGCGATGGACCATGGCCCATGGGGCAATGTCGGCTAGCTTTCCGGCCGCGAGCCCGGTTGGAGACGGTCGCTTTCTGGGTGACCACTGACGGACAGCACGAGCGAGCGCGCACGACTCTCACCGCGGCCTTTCCGGAAATGGGGACGGCCTAGTCGATAGGAGACTGACAACTACTCTGTAGACACGATGATTGGTGGTCTGAGTCAGGACTTGGTCGTTGGCGTCTTTTAGGTCGACTGGAACGCTCTCTCACCTTCTTAATCTAGAACAGTGGTGGCACTATGGAGCCTGTTCCCCGCCTCCTGGTCACCCTGGAAATTGGAATTGCTCACCCGCCTGTCCATCGGTTTCCCACAGGCCGGCCGGGCAGGCTTTGATTCCTGTACGGATGGACACCCAGCAAAATGTCGACATTCAGAGTACGGATACGGATACATTGGATGAAACGCCTGGGGCGCTCCCTGACGCAAAGGCTGGAAGCGGAAGGGACAGCAATAGGGCGAACTCCCAGCATCCCATCGGCCATCTGTACCCACAGACTCAAGCAACGGACGAACCGTTGCCGCGCATCTTCGATGGCTAAACCAATCCTCCCATCCGACATCGAAAAGGACTCCCCCCCACTCTTGTTGGTCGAATTGCCAGTCATCGCCCGCTCCGAGGTAGTGGGAGCCGTCTATGAATGGCCCCCCAATTCGTGCCCGGACAGCAGCCTGAGTTCTGGCTGTCTCTCTCAACAGTCATTGGCCATGTAACACTTCCTTTACTGCTGCCCCCCCCCTTCCCTACGCACAGCTCCACGGACCTAGGCTCGGTTCTTTCTCGCTGACAGCTGCCGGGAAGTCGGCGGCGGCCCCTCCTGTCGTTCACTGCGAAAACGAGAGCGCCCAAGGGACGGGATACGGGCTTGTTCTACCACCCATGTGCTACGCTACCCTCGCTTTCCCTGTTGAGGAAATTACGCGAAGGAACTTTTGCCTGCAGCCTTCACCACACGGGGGAACCTGGCGACCGGCCGACCAATGCCCGACCAACGACGGGAAACTACAGAGTAGGCCTCGTCGAAAAAGAGCGGGAGCAGCCCTACACTCGGTTCACTTCACTCACCTCGCACCTCAACTCTGAACCAGCCAGACCAGGACAAGACAGCACAGGACGAACGAACGAACCAACGAACGAGCGAGTGGGTTGAGAAAGAGAGAGAGAGGAACGGCTCCCCCATCCCCATCCCCATATCTCTCGCGCCCTTTCCCCCTCTACCTCTCTTTACCCTCTCTGCTGCAGCCCGCACGCAGCACAACACGCACGAGACAAGAGTGCTTTGCCGTCCGCCAGCCAGTTCGGTCTAGCTCTATCACTCCCTCCCTCCCTCCCTCTGGTGTGTGGTCCCCATCTTGTCCCAATCCGACCGGTCTGTTGCTCTCGGCCTGACCTAACCTGTGCGTGTGTGCGTGTGTGTCAGTCAAGCAAGCCGACGGGTTCTCCAGCCTGTCTTTTAATATTTTCGAACCCATCCGTTACCCATACTGAACCATGACGCTTTATCCTCTGCGGCTCTATTTTTAACCTTGGCAGCCAGAGCAAGAGCCAGACCTTCTCTTTTTTATGTGGCAACGATCATGGGCACTTTTGTTCCGTCCCCTCCCACGCTCTCGTCTTTNGGCCCCCCCCCCCCCCCCATCTGACGGGCAATTGATGCTTGCCACCAGGGCAGCAACGCGCTGGGCTTCTTGGATGAATCGTATTCGACGACGACACGAGGCACCTGTCCTACCGAGGAGCTTTGACTCGTCCGAGTCTTGACATCTACCCAGCGGTCCGAACTACGGCTCCGTCGGGCTACGCCGAGCGCGGCCGACATGTTCAATCATTCCGGGGACAAGTCCCGCAGCGTTCACTCTGGGTCAGGATACAGCGACAACAGCAACAGCCAGCATGACCATCACAATGGCCTCTCTCTTAACACGTCCGGTCAACCATATCCCAGGTTTGGCATGTCCCAGAACTTTGGGGCTTCTTCGACATGTCCTCCACAGCAAGAACCCGTCCGAAGGGACTTTGACTCGTCGTCGTCGTCGTCCATGGACTGGACCTCACCCGGCGGCCTACAACAAACGCGCTTCAACGTCCGATCCTCCATGAGCCACGCATCGCAGCAGCAGCAGCAGCAGCAGCAGAATGATGGCATGGAACTCGACGAATTCAACTCGCCCCCCGCCGGAGTCTCTAATTTGATTGCGCGCTTTGAGGGTATTCGCGCCGCGCCGTCAAGCAGTAACAGGGTCATGGGTCCAAGCAGTTCGGGTGCGACATCATCGACGCAATTCGGCGGCGGTGGCATCGGCACCAACAACCTGCACAACAACATGCACAGCAACAGCACAGCAAACACGACTTCGCCCACCCTGAGTAGAATCGCCAGTCCGGTCGCTCATAGCCCGGCCGCGCCTAATTTCTTTCGTGCCCCGGAGTCATATCGCCCTCCAGTGCCCAGAGGTACTAAGCCGGTTATGGGGCGCGCGCCCTCTAACATTCCATTATTCACGCCAGATTCGAGATTTGGCGATGGGAACAGTCGTGGTGCTGGTGGTTCCTCTACACCCGCTCCACCACCACAGGCTCATCATCAGTCTCGACCATCTGCCGACTTTAGCCAACTAGATCCTTTCATCAATACATCGGCCAAGACGTTTGCTTCTCGGCCAAACACTTACAGCTTTTCGATGAGCGACTTTAATAACACGACAAGCAAGGACTTCGCTTCCCAGCCAAACACATCCTTTAACCCGCCTATCAACTCGTTCAACACTTCCGCCAAGGGTTTCAACTCTCAGCCCAACAATGTCTTTGACCAGTCGACCAACAACACCTTCAGCCCGACGAACACTTATAGCTCCCCCGCGAACGCTTTCAGTCCACCACCAAATGCAAATACGTTTAGCCCGCCGCCGAATTCGAATGCTTTCAGCCCGCCGCCTGCAGCTTTCAGCCCGACAACGTCGACCTTTAGCCCGGCACCGACACCGGCCCCGAGTCTGATTCCTGGTACTCCGAGCGGGATGCAGACACCCTTCGGCCCTCCGCCCCCCACATCCTTCCCGGTAGGCCCTTTTTTCTTCTTCTTTTTTTTTTTTTTCCGTGACCCTGAGGAACATCTTCCGTCTAACCGGCTTGTAGAGCCACGCTCGAGCACCCAGCGTGGCACCGACGCCAAAGTCCGCCATGGGTAGTCGGCCGTCACGGGAACAGGTTCCTGCCGAGGCATGGGAGTCCTTCAAGCTGACCATCAGGCACTTGTATCTGGAAGAGCGGCGGCCGCTGAAAGAGGTTATGCAAATCATGGCCGATCAGTATGGGTTTCAAGCAACGTAAGTTTGCCTGCCTGGTCTTTGCCACCCGGACATACCGTCTCACAGTCGCAGACCGAAGATGTACAAGACGAGGTTCTCGCAGTGGGGTTTCGTCAAGAACAACACCGAGGACGAAGTGAAGAGGCTGTTGTCGATGAAGTTCCAGCGCGATGCGGAAGGCAAGGTGTCGGAGTTTGTGCGGAACGGCAGGGTGGTCAACCTGGGCACGTATCTCAAGAGGAAAGGGGTGACGGAGTACGATCTCGTCGACTTTGAAACGCCAGCTCAACTTCCGTCCTACGTGCGATGTCGCACCCCGACACCGCCGCCCGCTCCGGGCTATCTGCGGTCACCAGACCTGATCCGAGCGCAGGAGACGATTGTTGGCAACATGAGGAAGGCGTTTCTGCATTGCCGCCAGTTCGAGGAGGAAACCGACAGGCAGGTCGGATGGACGTCGATTATGCTCTGGGGCGCCGGGTCGAGCGACATGTTCGCCGATGCCAACAAGAAGTTCGAGATGGGCGAGCACGACGTGGGCGGGCATCTCCTGATGAGAGCCTTCAAACGACTGGAGATGGACCTCAAGCAGCTGTCGCCCCAGGGCATCAAGGAGCTGCTACTGGGGATGGTGCATCGCGACGCGGGCATGATGACGGCCATGTGCAAATACCTGGCGGCCTATTCGACGACCAACTTCGAACGCCAGCATCCCTTGCGACAGACCTTTTCCGCCCTGTACGAGGTGCAACAGAAGCATGGGCCGATCACGCTCTCGGAGCTGGTCTGGGGCTGCATCCCCACGATTGCCGAAGAGCTCGAGGCCATCTACGGACGGCGCCACCCGTACGTTGCGAGGACGTGGATCGATCTGGCCATCTTCTACAACCACGCCAACCCCGAACGACTCGAGAAGCTGCTCCTGGAGCTTCAGCCGCTGCGCAGAGAGATCGCGGGCCGTCACGGGCAGGGCAGCGCGGACGACCTTGCGCTGCGGTACGCCGTGGTGCAGCTGATGCAGGCAGCCTGGCCCAACGGCGACAACACGAGGTCGGAGGCGCTGGATCTGTGGGCGGCGATGAGGAGCGCCGGGCTCGTCTTTTCCGTGCGAGGGGCTGAACATAACACGTTCTGCTATCACAGTCCGCTCAAGGTGGACCCGTGGGACAGACGATGCAGAGACCGGTACGACGTCGGCACTCAGTTCTTCCAGCAGCATTGCGGCATCAAGGTGCTACCGTACTTCGAAGAGGACATGCACTACACGGAACACGCCCCCGACTCTCACTCGGCGCTGGCGGCAGCTCTGGGACATATGGCGCCGTCCAAGTTCTCGCTCATCTGAGGGACGCAAGAACACAAACAGATTTTGACTCGACGCAGGTCACTTTACGAGACGCGCGAATGCCGATTCGTCCGCTACGGTCCGGTGCTCGTTGGCAGTCCCAACACCACGACGGAGACGTCGCAAACACACACACACACACACACACACACAGACACACACACATACGCATTACGATTCACGGACGAGTGACATTTCCGCGACCCATTTTTTTTAATTTTCCTGGTTCAAGATGATGGATGCTAGGTAGGATTGCGACGGTTGCACAAACGACAAACGAGAGGCGGTTGCCCCGGGCTTCTCAGGACGGGGCTATCAACGACCCAAAGATGAAGGATTCTGGATAATTCAGGCGTATTGGGATCAGGGCATAAACGCCATGGACTGGTATGCCATGGCCGGCGTATTGGAGAGGGGACATTTCCGATTCCACCACACAGCGAGCACACGGTTTTTTGGTTTTTCTCATGGAATGACACATTGTACAATAGCATTTGGAGAAGAGCAGCGGATGAAAACCCGATACCACGATACCAGAGGCAGATGGCAGGACGACTGTAGGCCAACGACAGCAAAAGAGGAGAGAGAGGGGGGAAATGGAGAGACGATGATGAAACGATTTCAAACAGAAACGGCGACGGATTACCCGATGTGATGAATCCTGCGCGGCGTACGTGACAGATGTGGGCGTCGATAGGTGATGATGAGATGTGGTGAGATGGAAGACACGGAGAAATTGTGGAGTGGGATGGACGGCGCCAAACCGAATCGGAGGGGGATGGGAAACCAGCCAGCCGAACCGAGTGCCCTGAACAGGCAGATCGACACGGCCTTGGGCCACGGATACGGGAGCCGAGGTGGACGAGAGGAAGCGGAGCGATGGAAGGGGAAGGGGAAGGGGGAAGTCTGTTGGAGGGACACCGGCGCACCGCCAACCTGGGACATGACGCGATCAAGAAGAGTTCCCACTTGGCTCGCCCTCGCTTCGGCGGATTCCCGTCTTCTTCAAATCAGTCGCGTAAGAATGTGGATACTGCAAAGTGCAGATACACGTTCGTGCTTGCGGTTGCNGGGGGGGGGGGGGGGATGGACGGCCTGGCGAAGTGAGTTTTGGTGAACTTGGTAGATGGACTAATGCGCCGAGAGTCCCCCGCATCGCATATGTCGCCTTTTTTTCTTCTTTTTTTTTTGGCGATGGGCCATCAACCCATCAACTCCGTTTCGGCTTGCTCCGGGGTTGTTGGTGAAGGGGGAAAGGGAGACGGAAAGGGGAAGGGATGTCCGGCTCCGAAGGGGGTCGGAACGGACGTCTCTCCGACCGGGGGGTGGGGGGTTCCGTGTGCGTATGTTGAGACATTTGTACCATGGTGGATGATATGGCGAATAAGGGTGGGTGTCTGCTGGTTAAGCTGGTTGTTGCAGCCGGGCTGGGCTTTATTGTGGGAGGGGGGGGGGAAGAGAGAGAGAGACAGAGAGAGAGACCATCCGTGTAGAGTATGATATGCGGTAGAGGGAGGGAGGAAGGGGGAGAGAGAGACAACAGCATAGATGGATGGTTTTTGCCGCATCTCATGGCATCTCCGCCAATGCGGGATATCCGAAAACTCCGCGGCGGGCCCCCTACAAGTTACAACGCCGCTGGCGTCCGCAAACCGCAAATGGGAAAAGGTTGGCCAGACTCAGTTCCTCTCGACCCACCGAGGGAAGATGAGAAAGTGTGGTCTGGCCATGGAAGGAGGGGGGAGAGGGGGAACCGGGTGCTATACACTATCCGTACTGGGTGGGAAAAGCCCCTCCACTGAACAAACAATGGACACATGTTGGAAGCAGGAATGATGTGTGTGTGTGTGTGTGTGCTTGTTATGCAAGTGAACATGGATGATAATTATGAGATGGGATTGATTTGTTTCCCCTGCCCCTCCTCCTCCTCTTCCTCCTCGCGGGTTCGGGCTGATGTTCTGCCGTTTAATGTTTTCTTTCTTGACATGTGCTTCTCCCCGCCACCCCCAAAAATACATGGCTGGTGTCTGTCCCTGTTTCTTCCATGGTCGTCTTTATGCTCTTCTTTTCGGTCAGTCTTTGTTCTGGTTGGTGTCATCTTGGTGGTGTCTATTATGCGGCTGTGCCAGACAGACAGATAGACAATAGACAGGGAGACCGGGAACATCCGTTCTGGCTGGGTTGGGGGAGACTGGCTTTTTTTTTTTTTTTCTTTTGAGTTTTGGCAGCGCAGAAACGCTTGATTCTAACATGGGAGGGGGGCAGTGCTACATGGACAGGCTTCTTTTGGGGGGAGCAGATGGTGCTAGAGGATGACNGGGGGGTGACGAGATGCAGGATGGATATATGTGCGTGGTGTTGGCGGCGTGGCTGATGTCCTTGTTGGATTGAGAGGTGGGCTGTCCTGTCTTCTCTGCTCACTGCGGCGCGGGTATGTATGTAAGACGTCAGAGAGACTTTGTGGGCTGGGGGGGCTCATAGGGACAATAGCAGGTCTTTTAATGGGCTGGTTCGCGCAGACAGGTCCTTCACATGGCGACAGACGGGGAGCAACATGTTGAGCTAGAGGAGATATGTCAGATTATAAGGTGCGCTAGCAAGGGAATCAGTAATAAGAACAATGTGGGCCCACAACCTATCTTTTGCTAATTCAACAATTAAGAGTCTTATACGCTTAGAAATCAATAGTAACAAGCTTAGTAATGTAATTCCTATAAGCTAAAATATATAATAATAACTAATAACGTAAAGATTATATTAAAATTCTCCTTTAACTAGACTATCTAGTTTAACTAGCTCTAAGTAAAAGCTAAAGCCTATAACCTATAGGAAGTAATTAACCTATTAGTAAGTAATTCTTATACACCTAGTAAGACTATTATAATACTTATAAAGCGCCTTATACACCTTAAGCCTTATAACTATCTAAAATACTAACCCCTATATATAGGAATAAGCTTCTTAGGCGCTTAAGGGATAATAGTAACCTTAATTCTAATAGTAAGTTAGAAGTTACTTCTTAAGCTTATAGTAGAAAATAACTTATAGGCTAAAAGGGTTTATAAGCTTTTACTAAGTAACTTACTACTATATAAGAAGTAGTAAAGTAAATATACTAATATATTAAAGAAGTATAAAACATATATATAAAAATATATCTTACTATAGGACTAGTTTAGAGATACTATAAGCCTTAAGCTTTTAGAATACTATTATAAGCTAGATAAACACCTTAACTAATAAGTAAAGAAGCTTAAGAACTATATTACTAAACGCCTAAAGGAAAAGTATAATAAGATATAGATAAAATATAAAAGAATTCTCTATAAAAGCACTTAAAATTACCTTAATAACATAAAGGAGCTTAAGAAATAGCTTCTTATATAGGAAAGTACCTTCTATAACATAAAGGCTAATAAAGTCCCTAATGTATAGTACTTAAAATACTAGTTTTAGAATATTATAAAGGCCTTTTTAACTAGTTACCTTACCTAATAAGTATTTACTTACCTATAGTAAAGTTAGAAGAATACTAAGAAAAGAGATCTTATAATCTTTATAATAATAAGTAATATATAAGAGGTAATAAAACTCTATAGTAATATACCTATTAAGTAAAAAGCTATATATAGCGCTTTTAGCCTAACTAATATAGATTATAAAAACTCTAAAGGTAACTATAGTAATTAAAATAATAAAGGCTATAGTAGTAGGAATTATAGCTATAAAGGCTGCTAGTAGATATAATCTTATAAGCTAAGTATACTTTATAAGTAATCCTTATTATTATTAGGGCTGCTAGTGTCTTTAAGAGAGTAAAGTATACTACCTAAGTAAGAGAGGTTAAGTATAAATACAGTAGAGATACTACTTTTAAAGTATATAAGCTACTAGCTTTATCTTACCTTAGGGCACTATATTAACTACTACTAGTATACCTCTCCTTATATATACCCTAAAGGGTAGTAAGAGAGTAAAGTAGTTAAGCCTATAATTAAAAAGTATATATAATATAACTTAAAGCTTACTAAATGCTTATAAGAGGTAAAGGTAGTAACTATTAAGAATAACTAACTATATAGTAGGTGTAAAGAAAAGATTACGCTAGCCTCCTTCTACACTATAAAAAGCCTTTATTACCTAGCTTATTTAGTAATACTAGATTTAGGCTTAATAGTATATATTTTTAATAAGCCTTTATAGTTTAAGATAATAAGGGCTACACTAGTAGGTAATTTCCTATAGGCTAGCTTATAGTAATTACTAATTAAAGTATATAGCACTATATAAATTAGGCTTAGAGGGTATACTAGTACTATTATAAGGCTTACTTTATATAATATTACTTTTTACCTTAGCCTTATAGCTAACCTAGTGTCCTTTAAAAAGCTAAAGTAATAAGGTATTTAGTAAAATATAAGCCTTAAAAATAACTACCTATAAAAGGCAGATAGGTCTTTTATAGCCTACCTTAATAATATTTATAACTAATAGGTCTTTAACTATAGGCCTTTTAAGGTAAAGGCTGCTTTAGCTGCTACTATACCTTTACCTCCTATAGGCTTAGATAAAGCGCCCTAAATACACTAGTAAAATAAATACACTATAAAACATATAGAAAGCAAATTCTTAGTAGCCTATTTACTTAGCACTATAGGCTAGGTCACCTAGGCCCTAAAGTAATTAAAAGGATTATTAATATAGCTTATAAAATGTATCTTAAAGGCTTTAATAATTATAAGATTTATATTATTAACTATAATGCCTATACTAAAGGTAAAGCCTAATGCTTAGTTAGATACAGCCTATATAAATCTATAATCTATATAAAGCCTAGTAACTAATTAGTAATTAACTTCTATAACCTAGAGGTTAGTTATATAGGGTATATATCTTATATAATAATTTCTAACTATAGTAGTAGCTATATATAGGATTTCTACCTACGCTAAAAGACTACTAAGATACTACTTACTAGAGCATTAACAAAAAACTATAACTATAACTATAACTACATACTATAACTACAAACTACACCCTGTAGTTTAGACTAAACTATAACTACAGTGGTTGTAGTTTAGACTAAACTATAACTACAGTAGTTGTAGTTGTAGTTGTAGTATAGGTGAGAGAGATGTAGTCTAAACTATAACTACACTACAGTAGTTGTAGTTTACTACAGTAGCAAACTATAACTACAGTAGAAAAACAATAGTATAGTATTTCTATAGTTAATTAGTGTATCATAGTATACTAAGTACTATATTATAGTATACTAAATACTATATTAAATATAATATACACTAGACTAAGATATATATCTTAAATACTATAAAATAAGTAAGTAATAATTAGTAATATATACTATATACTATATAGTATATAGTATATAGTATATACTAAGTTAAAGACTATAGTTATTAGTTAGAGTTACTATTTACTAGTAAGAAAAACTATAATTACTACTTTAGTACTTAGGTAGTACTAACTTCTAAGTAGGAATATAAATAATATAGTCTTTTTTGTTTTATAAGAGCCTCAGAGGTAAGTAAGTTAATAAAGAATAATTAGGTAGTAAAGTAAATAGTAATTAGGTTTAACTATATAAAGAGTACTAAGTAGTAATATACTAGTATTAACTAGACTATTATAGATAATAGGAGTAACTAGTAAGATAGTATAGTATTATTTATATATTATAATTTAAAAAGTATATTATAGGTGTTTTTAATTTACTGCCTATATATAATTTTAATACTAACCTAACTAACTTAAGCTTAGTTAATTTTATTTATAGATTCTTAGATTAGTATAATTATCTTAGATATCTAACCTTAAAGTAATAATCTAACTATATAGTTAGCTAGTTACTTACTTAATATTATTATAAAGTAAATACATAACGTTAGAAATCTAAGGATAAGATATAGGTAAGACCTATTAAGTATCTTAAAACTAACCTTACTAAATTAGGCTTAGTTAGTAAAGCTTATAGAACTTTAGCTAAGTATAATTATCTAAGGTATTTAAGTTTAGAATATAATTAAAGTCTTTAAGTACTTTACTTAAATTAATATATAACTTTATAATTCCTAAATACTTAACCTTAGAAATCTATAGTAAAGATATAAGCTATATTATATAACTAATATACATTAAGTACTCTAAAGTAGAAATATAAGTATAAATACTTAACTACTATATGTTATTATTAAGTACCGTAGAGTAGAAATATAAGCGTATTAGACTATTAGTAAGTACTAAGTACTAAGTAACTAATATACTTTTAGGTTTTAGTACCTTAGAAGTTAGAGTAGTTAGATATAAAAGTATAAAGTAAATATTTTATTTTTAGTATATATATAATTATATATAAATACTTTATAGTATAGGACTTCTATAAAACTAAATACTTATACTTATAAAATACTTTACTTACTATATGCTATATAATTAAGGTATATAGGGGTGTATATAAGTAAAGAAGGTATAGAAGAATAATAATTATGTTATTAGTTAACTTAGACTACTTAATTCTATATACAGTGTATATAGTAGTATTAATACTGTGTTATAACTATTATTAGTATATAACTATAGTATATTAACTTAGACTGCTAACTTATATATACAGTATATATAGTATTATTAATACTGTATTATAACTATAGTTAGTATATAACTATAGTATATTAACTTAGACTACTAACTTATATATATAGTGTATATAGTATTATTAATACTGTATTATAACTATAGTTAGTATATAACTATAGTATATTAACTTAGACTGCTTAATTATATATATAGTATATATAGTATTACTAATACTATATTATAACTATAGTTACTAAGTTAGTAATTAGTATATAACTAAAGTATATTTATAGTTATATAGTAATAGGAGTCTTACATTATTCACTATCTAGGTAGGAACTAGTAAGGTATTCCCTTACACTATTCTATATATATAGTACTTATTAATCTATATAGGTAGAGAGAAAAACCTCCTGTAATTTATATAGGAGGAAAACTACTCTATCTTATTAAACATTAGAAGGTTAGCTTGTTTTTACCTAACATAATATAGAATTATTACAAAGGGAAAACATAATACGTAGGTGTAGTGCACTATTATTAGAGCCCTATTATGCATATAGGGCCTAGGGCTCTACTTTTGTAGGGCTCTAGTAGCTAATTAGACTTCTACAAAAGTAGCTTCCTGCAGTTAGAATTAAACTAACTGTCTACACGTAGAGCGCATAGACGCTGCTAGATGCATACTACTACGTCATGTAGGTATATTTATAGTTATAGTAATAGAAGTCTTACATTATTCACTATCTAGGTAGAAACTAGTAAGGTATTCCCTTACACTATTCTATATATATAGTACTTATTAATCTATATAGGTAGAGAGAAAAACCTCCTGTAATTTATATAGGAGGAAAACTACTCTATCTTATTAAACATTAGAAGGTTAGCTTGTTTTTACCTAACATAATATAGAATTATTACAAAGGGAAAACATAATACGTAGGTGTAGTGCACTATTATTAGAGCCCTATTATGCATATAGGGCCTAGGGCTCTACTTTTGTAGGGCTCTAGTAGCTAATTAGACTTCTACAAAAGTAGCTTCCTGCAGTTAGAATTAAACTAACTGTCTACACGTAGAGCGCATAGACGCTGCTAGATGCATACTACTACGTCATGTAGGTATATTTATAGTTATAGTAATAGAAGTCTTACATTATTCACTATCTAGGTAGAAACTAGTAAGGTATTCCCTTACACTATTCTATATATATAGTACTTATTAATCTATATAGGTAGAGAGAAAAACCTCCTATAATTTATATAGGAGGAAAACTACTCTATCTTATTAAACATTAGAAGGTTAGCTTGTTTTTACCTAACATAATATAGGATTATTATAAAGGGAAAACATAATACGTAGGTGTAGTGCACTGTTGTTAGAGCCCTATTATGTATGTAGGGCCTAAGGCTCTACTTTGTAGGGCTCTAGTGGCTAATTAGACTTCTGCAAAAGTGGCTTCCTGCAGTTAGAATCAAACTAACTGTCTGCACGCAGAGCGTATAGACGCTGCTAGATGTATGCCACTACGTTATATAGGTATATTTATAGTTATAGTTATAAGTTATATAAGCGTTATATTATAGAGATAAAGTATAGTAAGCTATTATCTCTTAGACTATATATATACTTATAAAGTAGTATATATAAGCTATATATTAATTATAAGTAGAAAGTCTTTAAAGTTAAAAGCTATAAAAGTTAAACTATACTTAATTACTTATATAATAAAAAGTATATATACTTTATATATAGGTACTTAATCTATAGTGTTACATTAGTGTATTACCTCTAGTCCTCTACTTATTAAAGTTATAAAGTATATATACTTAGGTAGTACTTTAACTTAAATAACCTTACTGCTTATATAATAAGTACTAAGTAGTATAACTATATAAAGTAAAGAGTATTTAGTAGGAAGAAATCTATAAAAATATAATATAATAGTATAAGCTTTTAATTTTAAAGTTTTAAAGCATAACTTATAGACTTTACTAAGTAAGTCTAGTTAGGAGTTTCTAACTAACCTAGTTTAAATTTTCTCTTTATATATACCTATAGATAATTAGATATAACCTTTATAGCTAAGTATAATACTACTTTTAACTTTATATAGAATTTAATTATCTTTCTAGTTATATTACTCTCTATTACATTATAAATATAGAAACCTATATTTTACTAAAGAGTATAATAATTTTTAAGTAAGTAATATATTTAGTTATTTATAACCTATTTATATAATTAAAATAAATACTAGTCCTAATTTCTTACTTCTATAGAATAATACTGCTATTAGATATATAGAGACCGCTATTAATACTATATATAGTTTTTATAGCTAGGACTAAGAGAATAAAAATAAAGATATACTAAGTAAAAATGTTATTAAAGAAGTTAAGGATTATTATATTAGTATAGTTATTTTAGATAATCTTTACTTTAAAGTAAAGAATCTTACTATTAAAGACTAGTTTTAATAGTTTTAGTTTATAAAACTTTATTATAGTACTATATAATTAGTAGTAGTATACTAATTTTATAAACTATACTTACTATATATTATAGTAAGTACTAAGTACTAATAACTTAATAAGTAGTAACTATTACTACTAAATAATAAGCTATTAGTATTATATTATATTTATTTCTAAGTACTTATATATATTTTATTACTATTTATATACTTAATACATTATATAACGCTTATATAGCTTTATATTATATAATACTCTATATATATTAATAGAAATATATATTTTCTAATCTTACTACTGTAGTTATAGTTTAAGTGTAGTTTAAACTACAACTACACTACTGTAGTTATAGTTGTAGTTATAGTATTAAAATTTATTTGTAGTTGTAGTTTAACTATAACTACACTTTCTGTAGTTATAGTTTAACTATAACTACACTTTCTGTAGTTGTAGTTTAACTATAACTACACTTTCTGTAGTTATAGTTTAACTACAACTATATGTAGTTGTAGTTTACATAGTTATAGTTTATTAATGCTCTGCTACTTACTACGCTTATAAACTTCCTTAATCTATTAGAAGTATAATATAACTATTAGGTAAAGGTTATTAAGACTAATAATAAGCTTCTATACTACTTAAATATTATAAACGTAATAGAGGTATATAGTATACACCTTAAGGTAAGCGCCCTAAATACCTAAGCGTAAAATAGAGCCATAGAGCGTATTACTATAGTTATTACGTAAAAAGTATACAGTATAGTAATTAATATATACCTACTAGACGTTCTTTAGCTAAAGGTCTATATAGCTACTACCTACCTTTATAACTACATGCTATAAGGATCTTACAGTTAGAAAACCCTATACTAACTGTAGTATAAGCACTTCTAATGTAAAGCTAATATAGTATACACTTAGCTAGACCTTTCTTACCTATATATATATAGTTATAAAGTGTATATACTTACTACTAACGCCTAACTTTACTATAAATAACACTAATAACTAGCTCTAAGGGCCTAGATTAGTTTCTTTATGAATTATAGCTTAAGTAACTTATATTAAATATAAAGCCCTACCTATAGTAAAGTTCTTACTACCTAGGATATTATTTGTAATAAAAAGGTTACCTTTAATAGTAATATTATAAAGCTTACTAATAATATATATAAAAGTAATCTATAGGAAATAGCTGCTATAATTAAGTATCTTATACACTAAGAGGCATAAAAAAGAAGCTTTATATATATAGTAGATACCCTTCTAGGCTATATATTATATAAATATGTTTTATTTTCTAGGGGTCTAGTAATATATATTAAGTATAACTATTATATTAAGTTTCTAACTAATAGTATAGCTTTTAGTAAAATCTCTACTTCTATCCCTTAATTATACTGCACCTACTAGATAGCGTAGATTACTACCTACAGCTAGCCTAAGTGCTCCTTTATTATTATAATTTTAGATACATTATCTTACTTCTAGGCTATCCTACTAAAAAAAGAGTAGAGCTACTACTATAAAGCTTACTTTACCCTAATAATTAGGCCTATATTAGCTGCTAGGCTGTTAAGAAGTAAGATTACTAATCTAACGTTAGTAATATTAATTACTATGTAATTATTTATTCTACTATTAATAGTAATAATGTTATATAGAGAGTTCTCTCTATACTGCTTAATAATAAAGCTTATTTAAGCTGTTATAAACTGTTTTATAACCTCTAAGGGGTTATAATTAAGAGGGGTGCTTAGTTTAAAGGGGTTATTTAGGTTAAGTATAGGTATAACTAAGGAAGATAAGAAGTAAATAAGATTAGACTTAATAAGATTAGAAAGGAGAATTTAATTTAGTTACTTTAGTAGGTTTTAGGATAATTTGTTTAAACTGTAGGTTTAGTAGATTATAGGTATAGTTAATAGGAGAATCCTAGAGGAGATTTATCTAGATTGTAGGTTTAGTAGGTTATAGGTATAGTTAATAGGAGAATCCTAGATTCTATCCTAGCTGACTATATATACCTAATAAGCCTACCTCTTAAGGTTAAATACCTCTATAGTTAAGAGTTCTTAACCTTAGTAGTATAGACCTTAAGAGCAAAGCTATCTCTAGTAAGTTAATCTAGTATTAAGGTAGACTATACTAGCCCCTATAGTACTATATATTCTTAAATAAGCTACCTTACTAAGTTAATAGCATAAGAATAGGGTATAGGACTTATATTAGGCTAACTGCTGTTTTTCTTTTTTCTTTTTGCATTATGTAACTAATCTTAACTATAGGATCTAATTAGTTCTACGCTAGTTTAATTAGCGTTCTTAAATATCCTTCTAAATACTAATAGCTTTACCTACTTACTTTAACTTAAAGTTTCTCTAATATAACACTATTAATATATTTATCTATATAGATATTAATAAGGAGGTATATATAGAGTTACTACTAGGTTACTATAATAAAGGCATTATTATATACCTTTAGAAAGCTCTCTATAGCTTATACTAATTATCTCTCCTTTAGTAATAGTACTTTAAAGTAGAGCTTATTATATAAGGCTTTTAATGTATTATAAGTAAAGATTACTACTAGTAGAAAGGCTAGATTATATTCTTCTTCTATATTAATAATTATATATTAGCGTTTCTAAAGGCCTATTAGTATATAGTAATTAAGGAGCTAAACGCCCTCTAAGTAAAATATTACCTTAAAGAATGCTAGGAGCTCTAGTAGTTCTTAGGCCTTAAAGTCCTATATAACTACGTAAGTAGGAGACTCTAGCTCTTATAAGCTGTATATATAGAGAAGGTTATAAAGCTGCTCCCTATATATACTAACATTATAGATAATATATATAAATTTACCTCTATAATAAAGCAAGAGCTTCTACTATATACTAATAATATAGTGTATTATAAGATAAATAGATACTAGCAGAAGGTTAGTATAATCCTTTATGCTGCTATTATAATATATCTTAATATTACCTTTTTAGTAAGTAGGCTTATAAGATTTATTTAGAACCTAAGTAAAGCTTACTAGAAGGCTGCTAACTATATATTATTATATCTTTACTATATATATTACCTCTACCTTTAATTTAGCGTTAAGCCTAGTAGTAATAAAGACGCCTTAGAGGTTACCTCTAATATAAGCTTTATAGATAATTTACTTAACTATAAGAGCTCTTAAGCCTCTATAATAAAGCTTTTTAGAGGCCTTATTACCTAACAGGCTAATAAGTAAGATACCATTACTATATTAACTACTAAGGTAAAGCTTCTAGTGCTCTTATAAGCAGCTAAGGAAGCCCTTTTTACTAGCTAATTAATATTACATTAATAAGTATAGCTCCCTATAGAGCGCAGCTAGCACTTAATATATATGTTAAAAGCGTCTTAGCCTATAAGAATATAAATATAATATAATAATTAATAGACTGTTAATCTTATAACTAAGGAGCTCTTAAAGCTCTATATAAAGTTATATTATATAGATATTTATAACTACTAGTTAAGATAGGAGGTTACTAAGCAGTATGTTAATATTATATATATACTGTCTGTAGAGCTTATAGCAGACAGACTTACTAAGTCCCTTAACCTATTAAAATATAAGGCCTTCCTATAATAGCTAAACATAACTAATAAGAAGGTAGTTCTTAAGTGTAATTAAGCGTAAGAGCTTACTAAAGATAAAGCTTACTTAGAAGTATAAATAATAAAGAATAACGTATAGGCTGTAGAGAAGACTTATAATCTTCTATACAGTAGTGCCTTATAAGCACTATAGAGGTTATAAGAAAGCTCTTTCTAAGTGCTTTTTACATAGGGTATTATAAAGTAAAAGCTTTACCCTTTATAGCTATAAGCTATAAAGGCCTATAAGAAGGCCTTCCCTAAGGGGGTATATTAAATTAGAAGGGTCTTATTATTAAATTAATAGGTGAAATAGTAATAGGTTAATATTATGTATATTATATGTTATATATATATCTAACTATATATGTAACTTATAACTATTTTGTTACCCTTACGCCTAGCCTTACTACCTAACTAGGCCCTTAGTAACCCCTTTTCTAGGTGCCTAAGGCCTTTATAAAGCCTACTGCCTAGGATAAAGCCTATAGCAGTCCCTCTGTGATTTACTAAGTAACTAGGCTAAATTAGGCTAATAACTCCTATCTCTATACACTCTTTTAGTATATATAAAGTGCTCTCTATAGGACCCTTCTAATTTAATATACACCCTTAGGGAAGGCCTTCTTATAGGCCTTTATAGCTTATAGCTATAAAGAGTAAAGCCTTTACTTTATAATACCTTATATAAAAGGCCCTTAAAAAGGGCTTTCTTATAACCCCTATAGTGCTTATAGGGCACTAGCATATAGAAGATTATAAGTCTCCTTTACAGCCTATATATTATTTTTTGTTATCTATACTTCTAAGTAAGCCTTATATTTAGTAAGCTTTTATACTTAATTACGCTTAAGAACTACCTTCTTATTAGTTATGTTTAGCTATTATAAGAAGGCTTTATACTTTAATAGGTTAAAGGCCTTAGTAAGCCTATCTGCTATAAGCTCTATAGATAGTATATATATAACATTAATATACTGCTAGGTAACCTCCTATTATAACTAGTAGTTATAAATATCTATATAATATAACTTTATATAAAGCTTTAAGAGTTTCTTAGTTATAAGATTAATAATCTATTAATTATTATATTATATCTATATTCTTATAGGCTTAGGTGCTTTTAATATATATATTAAGTGCTAACTATACTTTATAGGGAGCTATACTTATTAGCGTAATATTAATTAGCTAGTAAAAAGGGCTTCCTTAGCTGCTTATAAGAGCGCTAGAAGCTCTGCCTTAGTAGTTAAAATAGTAATAGTATCTTACTTATTAGCCTACTAGGTAATAAGGCCTCTAAAAAGCTTTATTATAAAGGCTTAAGAGCTTTTATAGTTAAGTAAATTATCTATAAAGCTTATATTAGAGGTAATCTTTAAGGCGTCTTTATTACTACTAGGTTTAGCGCTAAATTAAAGGTAGAGGTAACCTACATAACGTAGTAGCATGCGTCTAGTAGCGTCTATATACACTTTATGCTGCAGACAGTTAGTTTAATTCTAACTGCAGGAAGCTACTTTTGTAGAAGTCTAATTAGCTACTAGAGACCTACAAAAGTAGAGCCCTAGGCCCTACATACATAATAGGGCTCTAATAACAGTGCACCTCCCTACGTATTATATTCCCTTTATATAAGTAATAACTCCTATAATACGTTAGGCAAAAATAAGCTAAGCTTCTAATGTTTAATAAGATAAAGTAGTTTTCCTACTAAAGAAGAATAGTAGGTTTTTCTCTCTATCTGTATTAATTAACTGTATTATATATATAGTAGAGTGTAAAGGAATACCTTACTTATTCCTACTTAGATAGTAAATAATATAAGACTCCTCTTACTAAAAAAGGTAGAGGTAATATATATAGTAAAGGTATAATAATATATAGTTAGCAGCCTTCTAGTAGGCTTTACTTAGGTTCTAATTAAATCTTATAAGCCTACTTACTATAAAGGTAATATTAAAGTATATTATAATAGCAGTATAAAGGATTATACTAACCTTCTATTAGTATCTAACGTACCTATATAGTAAGTTAGCTAATATAGTAAGTTAGCTACTTTTCCTACTTTCTACTTCTTTTACCTTTACACTAACTTTCCTCTATATATAACTATATAAGCTACCTTAATTAAAAGTTATATTATCCTTACCCTCTAGGCTATTAAAAAGAACCTAAAAATATCTATATAAAAAGCAGCCTAAACCTTTAAGGTCCCTTAAATAACACTCTAAGACTAACGTATTAGATACATTACATAACCTAAAAGATAACTAAAGTTAATAAACTTAACTATACCTAAAGAGGAGGTAATTCTTAGATAAGTTATTAACCTAATTAATTAAGGGTTCCCTCTATAATAAGAAGATGTATAAGAAATAGCTAACTAACATCTAAATTTATATAATAGAATGTATAACGTATATATATAGTAAGTTAGCTATTATAGTAAGTTAGCTACCTCCTCCTACCCTCTAGCTATTTATGTAAGTTAATTAATTAGCATTATATAAAATTAATTAAAACTACTTATTATCCTCTTCTTTAGAGGTCTCCTAAACTACCTAATATGTCCATACGTTATGTTTAGTCTTTCTGTAATTGCTATATTGTCGCCTGCGTATTTTACCCCCCTCTGTATAAGCCCCCTTCTAACGTGTATTTTCGCCTCTAGCATTAATAACACCCTTCTCTACCTAGATTACCTCTGCTTTAGCTGTATTAAGGGACCCTCTAAGATATAGTTAGGTTTTTTTAGCCCTCTAACGCTTACTTAGTATCTTATTTACTATATAAAGCCTATAGCACTTAGCTTTAATAAAAGCTAGTTTATATACTAACTTACTAATACCTTTAGCCTATAAGTTAACTACTTTATTTTTTTTATTTTTTTTTGTAAGAGGAGTCTTACATTATTCACTATCTAAGTAGGAATAAGTAAGGTATTCCTTTACACTATACTATATACATAATACAGTTAATCTATACATAGAGAGAAAAACCTCTTATAATTTATATAGGAGGAAAACTACTCTATTATTAAACATTAGAAGGTTAGCTTGTTTTTGCCTAACTTAGTATAGGGGTATTTCTATATAAAGGAAACATAATACGTTAGGAGATACACTGTTGTTAGAGCCCTATTGTGTATGTGGGGCCTAAGGCCCCACTTTTGCAGGGCTCTAGTGGCTAATTAGACTTCTGTAAAAGTGGCTTCCTGCGGTTGGAATCGAACTGACCGTCTGCGCGCACAAATTGCGCACAGACGCTGCTAGATGTATGCCACTACGTCACGCAGGAGTTAACTACTTTATATAAATAGGTTAGTAAGCTATATTAATAACTAGTAATCCTTTTCTTAAGTAATATAGAGCTTTATATAGCATTATATACTGTAGTTAGTGTCTTTAGGTCTTAGGAGCCCTAGCTGCTTAGGCGTAAGTTAGATAGTGTTAGTATCTTTAGCTTAAAATCTAAGCAGGAAATAACTACTTCTAGATTAAAAGGGATAAGGCTAGCCTATCTAAAGCTAGCTTATATGTTTTCTTTACCTATTAAAGTAAAAAAGGCTGCCTTAAAGGCAGAAAAGAAGTTATCCTTAGTAATATATATAATCTATATCTATATTATTTTCTTAATTTCCTTACTGTATAACGCCTTTAGCAGACTAAAATAGCTAACATTAAGAGGCTAGAGCTTATATAATAAATAGGGAGGTATATAAAGAGTAATAATACTATATTCCTTATAGTAATTATTAAACTTAGTAGACTTATAGCTATTATAGCTATTAAGGATTAGGAGCTACTTAACACCCTTTATATAAGACTTTATGCACTTTTTAAAATGCTGTAGCTAATTTAGGCTAATCTTATTTATAGTCTATCTATTTTTACTAGGGTAGATACGTTATTAAGGTAGGAATTAGCTATTAGTATACTATAAGAGGAGGTAATATTTACCCTTAATAATAATGTATAGAGGTAGCACCTAGCTATCTATATATACGCCTTAAATAATAGAAACCTATTTATAATTACTAGGCTGCTTTATATAAGGCCTTACATAGTAATTAGAGGTTATAACAACCTTTATATGTAATAGCATTCCTATTAAGAAGCCTATCTTATTAAAATTATAGATATTATTATTATAGATTCTATACTTTATAATTATATTTTGTATAAGGGTAAACTAGGCCTATATAATTATAGGATCCTTAGCTAATACCCTCTAATAGTTAATTCTACATTAAAAACGTATCTTTAGTTATAGTTAGCGTTATATAAAGTTCTCTACCTATTAGGGTTTAACATACGTTACATTACATTTATTAAGGAGGTAATTAGCTATATCTTATACGTCGTTAAGTTGCAGGGGAAATCCTTAATTAATAAGGTTAATAACTTATTTAAGAATTACTATTTCTTCTAGCTTAGTTATCTTTATTAATTTTAATTACGTTTCTTATTATAGTAGTTATCTAACGTGTTAGTCCTAAAGTGTTGTTCTTAGGATATTATAGATAGTAGCTGCTTTTTATATAGAAAGATTTAGGTCTTTATTAATAGCTTAAAGTGTAAGTATAATATGGCTTTCTTTTAAGGAGGATTCTATAGTTATACATAGAGGAAACTTAGTGTAAAGAGGAAATATGTAGAAGTAAAGAGGAGTAGCTAACTTACTATAATAGCTAACTTACTATATATATACGTTATAGTAAAGTATTAACAAAAAACTACACTTTTAAACTACAGATAGTAGCTAAATCTAGGTATCTTAGATATACTTATTACTGCTTAGTTAGAAAAGTATATAAAAAATACTATTAGATTCTTTATTAAATTAAGAATATTATAGCAGTTTATACTTCCTAAATAGGACTAGTTAAGCATAAGATATTATAGAAACTATAAGGCTTAGGTTCTTAGAGTACTAACTGTAGTTTGTAGTATATAGTTTATTGTTATTTTTTGTTATTTATGTTTTATAATTCTTTTAAAACTAAGTTTAAGTGTTAAAATTAAACTTTTTAAAAATCTAGTGTAGTCTATATTAGTATATATAAAGAGTAGAAATATACCTTTTAAGAGTTTTTTAAACTTTAGAATTAAAACCTTTACTAGATTTTTTAAAACTACATATAGTTCGTGTAGTTATAGTTTGTTAATGCTCTAATATATAGTACCCTAATAGGTAGAGAACTTTATATAATATATCCCTAAATTAAAAATATAATTTTAATGTTAAATTAACTATTAGAGGGCCTTAGCTAAGGATCCTATAATTATATAAGGCTAGTTTACCCTCATATAAACATAATTATAAAGTATAGAATCTATAATAATAATATCTATAATTTTAATAAAATAGGCTTCTTAATAGGAATACTATTATATATAAAGGTTATTATAACTTCTAACTATAAGGGAAGGCTTTATATAAAGCAGCCTAGTAATTATAAATAAGTTTCTATTATTTAAGGTGTATATATAAATAGCTAGGCGCTACCTCTATATATTATTATAAAGAGTAAATATTACCTCCTCTCTTAGTATACTAACTACTAATTCCTAGCTATATAGCGTATCTATCTAAGCAAAAATAGATAGATAATAAATAATATTAGCGTAGATTAGCTAAAGCACTTTAATTAGGGTATAAAGACTTATATAAAGGACTTTTATTACCTCTTAATTCTTAATAGTTATAATAACTATAAATTAACTAACTTTAATAAATACTATAAGGAATAAAGCATTATTACTTTATATATTCCTCCCTATTTATTATTTAAGCTTTAGCCTCTTAATATTAGGTGTTTTAGTCTATTAAAGTACTTATATAGTATAGAAATTAAGAAAATAATATAGATATAGATTTTATATATTACTAAGGATAACTTCTTTCCTACCTTTAAAGTAGCATTTTTTACCTTAATAGGTAAAAACAATATATAAGCTAGTTTTTAATAGGTAAGCCTTATACCTTTTAACCTTAAAGTAGTTCTTTCTTACTTAGATTTTAAGTTAAAGATACTAATACTATTAAACTTATAGCTAAGCAGCTAAAGCTTTTAGGACCTAAGGATACTTACTAATAAAGTTACTATAGTAGTAGAGGGTATATAAAGTGCTACCTCCCTTAAAAAGAAGATCTAAGTATATTAAGGTAGCTTACTAATACTAATATATAAAGTAATTAACTTCTAGGCTAGAAGTATTAGTAAGTTAGCTTATAGGCTTACTATTATTAAGGCTAAGAACTATAAGTTTAATATAGGGATAGAGGTATTAAGTAGGCGCTAGAGAGTCAAAAAGACCTAACTATACCTTAGAGGGTTACTTAATACTACTAAAGTAGAGGCACTATAAATAGAAAAAGGTAGTATTAATACTAAAGGAGAGAATAACCCTTAGAAGGAGGGTTATATAGAAGGTGCTAAACTATATATAAGGTAATATAGTAATTATAGAAAGCCTAGACATAATATATAAACCTATAAAATAGTTTAGGATAGTAATAAGAAATAAGGTAATAAGTAGTTTTAATTAATTTTATATATTATAGTTAAATTAACTTATATAAAAGGTTAGAAGGTAGAAGAAGGTAGCTAACTTACTATGTTAGCTAACTTACTATATAGGTATGTTAGGTAGAAGTATAGAAAGCTTTAATAACTTTAAAGTTACTATTTTTATTACTTTTACCTTTACTAATTAATATAAAGTATTATAAAAGGTCCTTACTGTTATTATTACTATTATTTTTAGAGTAAGTAGGAGTGTTACCTTTATATATAGTAAGGAAGGCGTAATAGGCTTTAACTAATTAGTTAGGTATGCTTTTACTAGCCTTATATTAGTTATAGGCCTTCTTATGCTCTATTATATAGTAGTTAGTTAACTAGTAGTTTTCCTTATTATAAATAAAGCACTTTTTGCTGCTAGCGCTAGGCTGCTTATAGCAGCTAAATTACTACTCCCTATTCTTACTATTATACGTTTAATTAATAATAAAGGTATAGGTATCTCTATAGCTATTATAAATATCTCTACTAGGTTAGTAACTATAAGAGGTTATATAAGCGTAAGAGGTAAATAGGTGCGTTAATATTGCCTTCCTATTTAGTATACTAAGGAGATTTTATAGCTATTTATAAGTCCCTCTAAAAGTATCTAGAGGGTTAATAATTATCTATATTATCTTAGTAATGCTTTTATAAGCATTAATAAGGTAATTATAAAGATCCTAATTAGTATGCTTTAGGTAGATAATTTCTTAGAGGAGCTTAATCTTATTAGCTAAGTGTCACAAGATATAAGGCGTTAGTTATTACCTATAACTAACAGCGTTGTTTTTATAACAGTTATAAGCCTAGCTTTACCTGTTTGTGCTATAATAGTTTCAAGTGCAGCAATAACGCACTAACTGTCTCTGTCTCAACCTGTAGGTTTGAATCCTAACCTAGGCGTTTTTCGCATGTATCGTCCGTAGATTTAACCACCTAGACTTCAGCAACACGTACCCAATTAGAAGGTTCAAAGCGTCAGTTTCCCCACTATAGTGCAAAAACTAGGAGGTGTGTCACAAGATATAAGGCGTTAGTTATTACCTATAACTAACGGCGTCGTTTTTGTAACACTAAGATAGTAATAGCTTTTAATCTTAATTTATTAAGGTTATTATAGATAACTAATTCTAATAAGATCTTCTGCTATTCTATATAGTATGCTTATTACTGCTATAAGGTTTTAAAGTATGCTTTAAGGGAATTATATATATCCTTAACTAAGGGGAATTCCTACTTTTAGTAGAGATACTACTTATAATATTACTTTATATCTCTATATAGGATATATCGGAATATAAATCTACTTTAGAAGGGTAGGATACCTATACTAACCTAATTATTCTTTATTAACTTACTTACCTCTTATAAAACAAAAAAAGACTATATTATTTATATTCCTACTACCTAAGTACTAAAGTAGTAATTATAGTTTTTCTTACTAGTAAATAGTAACTCTAACTAATTACTATAGTATATAGTATATAGTATATAGTATATTCCTACTACCTAAGTACTAAAGTAGTAATTATAGTTTTTCTTACTAGTAAATAGTAACTCTAACTAATTACTATAGTATATAGTATATAGTATATAGTATATACTATATACTATATACTATATATTACTAATTAATTAATTATTACTTAGTAATACTTACTAATAATATAGTATTTAAGATATATATCTTACTCTAATGTATATTATATTTAATATAGTATTTAGTATACTATAATATACTAATTAACTATAGAAATTCTATATTATTATTTTTCTACTGTAGTTGTAGTTTACTAAGTTTAGACTACATCTCTCTTACCTATACTGCAACTACAACTATAACTACTGTAGTTATAGTTTAGTCTAAACTACAGGGTGTAGTTTGTAGTTATAGTATGTATTATAGTTGTAGTTATAGCTTTTTGTTAATACTCTAGCCTATAGTAATATATGTTTTTTAGAAAGTAGAGAGGTAGTGCTAAGGGACTTTATATATACTGCTAGAATACTTTTCTTTATTAGTAACTAGCTTATAGAAGTTTATTAATTAACATAAAGTTAGAGGGTTAATCTATTCCCCCTCTATTATTATAGTTATTATAAAGATATCTAATTACTTTAATAAGGGGGTTAGATTTAGGGTAGGTAAAGGTTTATATCTTTCTGTAGATAGGGTAGAAGTAGGGTAATTTAAAGGTATAGGGGAAGAGGTAGGTATAGGTAAAAGTATACTTCTGTATATAAGGTCTTTAATAAATTAAGGGTATTTTTCTATTATATATTAGAACTTAGTATACTTTAGCTTAACTTTATTAATATCTTTAATTATCTAGGGGTGCTATTCTTCTTATTAAAGCACCTCTTATACTTATTAGCTAAGTTATAAACTATCTCTTAAAAACTATATACCTTAATTAAGAAGGTAATCTTTAAATATCTTTATAACCCTAACGTTAAGGCTATTAACCTACTCTTTTAACTAGTTACCTAAGAAGGGTTTAATATATTTAAATAAGATATTACTATAGTAACCTTCCTAATTAAATAGAGATATAAAGTAAAAGACAGTAGTAGCTAAGATAGTTAGACTACTCTTATTAGGTGTAATCTTATACTACTTACCTTATTACGCTAGTTTAATTAGCCCTATAGCAGTTAGCTAAATTAGTAGTAATAGTAGAGGTATTACTCTATAAGGTAGTATAAGGTATTTTAGTTATAAAGCTAGTTAGGAAGCTATTATAACTACTACAGGTAGGGGCTTATACACTCCTAGTAGGCGTTTCTTTTTCTCTATAGATAAAAGGTATATATAATATTACCTTAACTTAGAGGAATTATTACCTTAACTTACTACTATAGATAAGTACCTATAACCTCTTAATAGATGTTTCCTTTTTTCTATAGATTAAGGGTGTATATATCTTAACTTAGAGGAATTACTACCTTAGCTTACTATATACAGTCTTATAGCTCCCTTTAGTTCCTTAAACTCTTCCTAAAAAGGGTGTAAAGTCCCTAGGACTCTTCCTAAGAAGGGTATAAAAATCTAATCCCTTAGATTCTTCCTAAAAAGGGGATATTAATCTTATAGATTACTTCCTAAAGAGGGTATCTTAATTTTATAGATTGGTTCCTAAAGAGGGTATAAGTCTCTAATCCCTAGGATCCTTCCTAAATAGGGTATAAAAGTTATAGAGACTTCTTCCTAAAAAGGGCACTTCTTAAAAAGGTAATTAGCAGTCTTTTAGACTTATTAACGCTAATAGTATGTTTTTTATACACCTAAACTATTTAGTTTACTTAGTTTACTTAAAATCTTATATAAAAACAGTATAGTTATTAAAGAGTAAAAGAAGGAAAAGAAACTAAGGATAAGCCTAACTTAAATAGAAATTAAAGATTAGGTAACTATAAAAAAAGGGTAGTAGGAAGGGTAGAATGTAAGTAATAATATTACTAATTTACTAGAAAGGCAAAGTTATTATAATGTAACTTTTTTATAAAATTATAAAGTAGTAAGGTTATAAAAGTTAGAAAGAGAGAAAAATAAAGCTTTAAAATATTACCTAGGGGCTTATGTAATTTAAGTAAAAGTAAAGCTAAAATAGTAAAAGTATAGCTAAAATATTAATTACAGTCTTATATAATTAAACAAAATAGGTAGAAATAAGGTAAAGAAGGGTAAAAGAAGGTTAAAAAGTTAAATAGGTTAAAAGGTTATAAGTTAGAGTAAAGTAAAGTTATTTATAAAGGTAGGTAGGTAGATATAATAGTAGGTAGGTAACTCTAAAGTAGGTAGGTCTAAAGTAGGTAATTTAGTTAGAAAAGTAGGTAACAGTTAGTTAGAAATAGTAGGTTTTTAGCGCAGGCAGAAGGCCTAGGTTAGCTCTATATAATTAGCTAAAGGTTATTATATAAATAAAGCTTTTAAATATTATAATTTAAATAATAATGCTTTTAATTATTATTTTGCTTAAAGCGTACCCTATTTAACGTATAAGAAAAATATATAGGGGTGTAGTAAAAATAATATCTATTTATCTCTTAGCGTAATTAAAGCAGTATAAATACTATTAATTACCTCTTTATTAGTTAACCTTACTAATCTATAGCCTAAGGTTATAGTAGATATTAACTACTAATTAGTATTAGTTTCTATATAGGATATTATAAGTTATATAATAAGCCTTTTAGTAAGGTAAACTATAATATTAATTAGATTACTATAGCTAAAGAATGTAAGAGGTAGGGCTATTATTAGTTAATAATAGGGATGCCTTAATTAAATATATCTACACTAAAGAGGGGAGATAGAAGAATCTACACTCTAGCTGCTCTCTAGGGGATAACTAGCAGCCTACTAAGTAGGCTGTAGTTAGCAAAAGGTTATTCTATATATAGGCTCTACCTATACTTATTATCTATAGTAAAGCCTATAATAGTATCCCCCCCCTTAGGCCTTAGTGCCCTCCTAGTAGCCTACTTATAGTTCTTTTAAGCCTATATATCTTTAACTTAATCTAAAGGTTCCTAAGTAGGCTTACTATACCTAACCTATTTAACTAGCGTCTATAGCGCCTTACTTCTACTACACTCTCTTATAGCTAAGATCTTCTTAATAGCCTACTTAGGTTTACTTTTAATATAGGTAATAGGTAGTAAGTAGAAGTTATCTACCTATTATCTAGGGAGGGGGTTACTAAGTGCCCTCTAGAGGAGATCTATATTAAACACCTTATACACCCCTCTTAGTATATCTAGCTCTACTATATTAGAGAAGATAATCCTTATAACCTTATACTTATAGTGTAGCTAATTAAGCTTTCTTAAGGGTCTAGGTGTAGTTATATTAGCTAGGAATAGCTAGATTATATCTCCTACTTAGTACCTCTCTATAAGGCTGTAGTAGTAGTTTACTAACTCCTTCTAGTTATACTTAGCTGCTATTATTACAGCCTATACTATATAGAGGGTATCCTTTTAGCGCTATACTAGCTTAGTAGTAGCTACCTTCTAGCTATCCTCTAGTTATATATCTACTATAAGAAATAAGTCTATATAGAACTTATAATTAAGAAAGAAGAGGCTAAACCTTATAGTAGTAGTAGTTTAGTTATTAAGCACTAGCTAGGTAGCTAGTAAGTGTCTATCCTAGTTATCTTAGGTAAAGTATATAACTATCTAGAGAATAGCTTAGATTTCCTAATTAAACTACTTAGTGCTGCTATCTGTTTAGGGATAAAAAGAGGTGCTAAGTAGCTACTAAGTATTAGTAAGCCTATAGAAGTGTCTCTAGAAGTAGCTAGTCTAGTTACTCCTCTTATTACTAACTATAGTCTTTAGTATCCTATAGGTAGTATAGAAGATCTTTATAAAACGCTTTATATAGGGCTATAGGCCTCTACTTTTATTATCTCTATATCTTCTAGTATAATATCTTTACCTAGCTAGTCTATAATAACCTATAGGTAATAAGCGCTTTTTATCTTTATTAGTAGGAGGTAGGTAATAAAGTCTATAGAAATCTCTAACTACCTCTAGTTAGGTATTAGTAGGGGCTACAGTAGGCCCTTCTTAGCCTGCTACTAGATATAGCTATAACTATAGACGTTATAGTTACTAATAAACCTCCTAACTAGTTTCCCTAGGTGTAGCTAGTACTACTTTTATATAATTAGTTCTAGCATCCTATTACACTTTAGGTAGGCAGCAGTTAGTATATTATATAATTTCTATATAATTACTATTTACAGCTAGTTAAGGGGATTATCTAAATTACAGCTTCCTAGGACCTATATCTTATCCCTAAAAAGAAGCTAATAATATTAGTTAATATAGCACTCTATAATCTACGCCTTTAGCTAAAGCTCTAGCAGAAAGCTATAGGCTTACTAGTATATAATAGTATATACTCTTTAGTAGTCCTTATTACTAGCTACTATATTATTCTATAACTATTACAGCTTATTATTACTTAGGAAGACTACTATATTAGGGACCTTAGGTGTAGTACGCTAAGTAGAGACTAGCTAGGCCTTATTAGGGATAACTTAGATAACCTAGCTTTACTCTCTCTTATTATTCTATTCCTTTAGTGTATCCTATTCTCTATAAGATAGGGTGTCTAGAACTACTACTAATCTTTTAGGCCTATACTTACAGTAGAAGTTATACTAGGTAAGCTCCTCTACTTACTAGCTCTACTATTTAGTAAGATATTACTTCTTTATAAAGTACTATAGGCTTTAGTAATTAGTTAACACTTAGAGCCTAGTAGTACTTTAGAGCTTTACCTTCTACGCCTAGAGGTATATTAGTATAGCTAATAACTCCTTATTACATATAGGATAGTTATATTATATAGGTATAAGCTTTTATAAGTAGTAGGCTACTATATAAGTATTCTTATTCTTATCTTCTTAAGATATTACCCCCCCTAGGGTATAGCTAAAGCAGTTAGTTTCTATAGTAGTAAGAGTATTTAGGTTAAACTAGTACAGCACTAGTTACTTTATAAAGAGCTCCTTTAGGTATTAGAAGGCTGTATTTTCTACTAGTAACTACTAGAAGGTTACCTCCTTCTTTATAAGGGCTATTAAGGGCTCTATAAGTGCTATATAGTCTAAAAGAAAAATATAGTAGTAATTTATAAACCTTAGGAAACTTTATACCCCCTTTATGCTAGTAGGCTCTAGCTACTTAATAATAGCTTTAACCTTATTTAGGTTATAGGATAGGCCTTACCTTATATTAATAATAAAGCCTATATATTTTATAGTAGTAACTATAAACTTACACTTATTAGGGTCTAAGTTAAGACTAGTTGCTCCTAAGGTATATAGCACTTAGCGCACCTTATCTATATAGTCCTTCTTAAAGCTACTTATAAAGATAAGTATATTATTAAGGTACGCTATAATAAAGTTATTAAGGTATTTCTAGAGGATAGTATTAATATACTGCTAGAAGGTTACTAATGCCTTAGTAAGGCTAAAGGAGGTAACTAACTACTTAAATAGGCTATATCTTATATAGAAGGCTATCTTTTCTTTATACCTCTTTATAACCTAAATCTTATAGAATATAGTAATAATATCTAGCTTAGTATACTACTTAGTAGTAGCTACCCTCTAAAGGGTTTTTAATATTAGAAGTAGTATATAGTAGTCTTTCTTTATAATAAGGTTAAGTATATAGTAATTAATATAGAAGTAAAATCCCCCCCCCTTACCCTTCTAGGCTATGCATTATATAAACGTGTTTTATTTTCTAGGGGTCTAGTAATATATATTAAGTATAACTATTATATTAAGTTTCTAACTAACACCTTAGAGCTTCTAGTAAAATCTCTTAGCCTTAATTATACTGCACCTACTAGATAGCGTAGATTACTACCTGCAGCTAGCCTAAGTGCTCCTTTATTGTTGTAATTTTAGATACGTCGTCCTGCTTCTAGGCTATCCTGCTAACAAAAGAGCAGAGCTGCTGCTATAGGGCCTACCTTACCCTAATAATTAGGCCTATATTAGCTGCTAGGCTATTAAGAAGTAAGATTGCTAATCTAATACTAGTAATATTAATTACTATATAGTTATCTATTCTGCTATTAATAGTAATAATATTATATAGAGAGTTCCCTCTATACTGCTTAATAATAGAGCTTATCTAAGCTGTTATAAACTGTTTTATAACCTCTAAGGGGTTATAATTAAGAGGGGTGTCTAGTTTAAAGGGGTTATCTAGGTTAAGCGTAGGTATAACTAAGGATAAGAAGTTAATAAGATTAGACTTAATAAGATTAGAAAGGAGGATTTAATTTAGTTAATTTAAGAGGTAGGTTTTAGGATAATTTATCTAAACTGTAGGTTTAGTAGGTTATAGGTATAGTTAATAGGAGAATCCTAGATCCTATCCTAGCTAACTATATATACCTAATAAGCCTGCCTCTTAAGGTTAAATACCTCTATAGTTAAGAGTTCTTACTGCAGACCTTAGTAGTATAGACCTTAAGAGTAAAGCTATCTCTAGTAAGTTAATCTAGCATAAAGTAGACTATACTAACCCCTATAGTACTATATGTTCTTAAACAAGCTACCTTACTAAGTTAATAGTATAAGAATAGAGTATAATACTTATATTAGGCTAACTGCTGTTGTTTTTTTTTGTATTATGTGACTAATCTTAACTGTAGGATCTAATTAGTTCTACGCTAGTTTAATTAGCGTTCTTAAAAAAAAAAAAAATCCCCCCCTTAGTTTCTTTATAAAAAGTATTAGCGCCCTAGCAGTAAAGCTACTAACGTATATAAAGCCTTTATCTAGGAGGTCCTCTAGAGTCTTCTTTAGGATAAGGAGCTCTTTATAAGATATATTATATAGAGGCCCCTAAGGGAGCGCTAGCTCCTTACTATCTAACCTCTTTTCTAGGTTAATCTTATAGTTAACGCCTAGTTAAAAGGGTAGTAAGGGATTAGCCTTTACTAAATTAAATAATAGGTAGAATTCCTCTAATAGGTCTATTAGTATTCTTTTATTAAGGTCTATAGGCTTCTTAGGCCTTAATACTATCTTAATATTCTTTAAGCTAATAGATATTACCTATATTACTACTCCCCTAGAGGGTAGCTTCTTTTAAGTAACTTACTAGTATACTACTATAAATAATAAGACTAATAAGAACTAAGTAGAGTAAATCTCTTATAGTTACACTAGCTCCTTCTAGGTAGTAAGGTAGGCCTTTACCTATTCTATACTATAGTAAACTAGTTACTTTCCTATATTATATACTATATAGTTAGTCTCTATCTATAGTTTTCTAAGGAATATATCCTTATTTAGACTATTAATAATATATATATAGATAGTCTATATATAACTACTAACTTCTAGCTAAAAAGTAGCTACCTCTTAGGTGTAGACTATTATACTCTTATTAGTAAAGACACTAAGTGTATATCTAGTGTAGTTTATAAGTAGTAAGCAGAGGGAATAAGTAAAGGTGTAATTTACTATAGCGTAGGTATTACACTTAGTGTTTAGTAGGGCCTTTATAATATATCCTTTATTAACTTATACTATAATTAAAGCTAATAAGCTCTCTATATAGCCCTTCTTTTTAAATACCTTCTACCTCTCTTATTCCTCCCTAGTAGGCTTAGGTGCCTAACTTTACACCTAAGCTACTCTTTTTCTAAGTCTATATTTCTAGTTAATTAGTTAACCTTTTTGTTAGAGTAGGTAAGTATTAGCTATTAGGGTAGTACTATAGTCTTTATAGCCTTAGATACTTAGAGGGTTTTAGCCCTAATGTGCTTTAGGTAATCCTACTTTAGGTAGCCTCTTTTATAGTAACAGTAGTAATATTATATTTCCTCTTTACTAGAGGAGCTATAGTCCTTTAGAGCCTTAACCTTATAAGCCTTAATAGTACCTATTATCTAGATATCTCTATTATAGTTAACCTGAGTAGTTACTAAGTACTTTAGCCTATAGAAGCTTATATAGTTTAGTTTCTCTAATATAGTCTAAACTCTTATAAGCTAACTACTATAGTCTGTTAGTAAGTTAACTACTACTAAGCTTCTCTATAGACTAAGCTTTAAAGCTCTTTTAAGAAGGGTAATCTTTATATTATCTACCTAGCTGCCTTTATTAGCTTTAGCTAAAACTCTCTTTTACTTTAGTAGGAAGTTAGAGAAGAACTAATTTTCTCTTTAGTAGAGGGTGTATAGTAATATAGCAGTATAAAACTAAGTGTTTAGGTCCTTATATATTTAGTTAAGGTATACTATAAAGTCTTTAGGGTTATATATACTACTATTACCTCTTAGGGTGTAAAAGGTAGTAACTACCTACTAGGGACTAGTTTTTAAGTAGAAGTTAATTAGATACTAAACTTCTCCTTTAGATTAGTAAAACTACTAGTCTATAGTAATTTTATCTTTTATCTACTAAGCCTAGTTAGTATATTTACTTCTCTTACCTAAGAACTTTAATAGGTTAAGTAGAGGTTTATACTAAATAGTCTTATAAGGGACTACTTACCTGTGTGACGTAGTAGCATACGTCTAGCAGCGTCTATGCGCTCTGCATGCAGACAGTTAGTTTAATTCTAACTACAGGAAGCTACTTTTATAGAAGTCTAATTAGCTACTAGAGCCTTACAAAAGTAGAGCCCTAGGCCCTACATACATAATAGGGCTCTAATAACAGTACACTACACCTACGTATTGTATTTTCCCTTTATAATAATCTTATGTTATATTAGGTAAAAACAAGCTAACCTTCTAATATTTAATAAGATAGAGTAGGTTTCCTCCTATATAAATTATAGGAGGTTTTTCTCTCTACCTATATAGATTAATAAGTACTATATATATAGAATAGTGTAAGGGAATACCTTACTAGTTCCTACCTAGATAGTAAATAATGTAAGACTCCTATTGCTGTAAGGGACTACTAAGGGCTTACTAATAGTATAGCTTAAGATTATATTCCTAGTTATAAGTATAGTCTTAATCTACCTTACTAGTTTGTTAGTAAGCTTAATAATCCTCTACTAGAGGGGACCTACTATAGTATTTACTACTGCAGCAATCTAGGCCTCTAAGACCTCTTAGTTAGTTAAGGTGTCTATAGTATAGGTGTATAGTAGATTAGTAAGGCACTAGAGGGACGTTAGGGTTTAGGTAAGTGTAGATATATAAGGGGTAAGACTGTTATTAGTTAATAATATAGGTGCCTTAATTAAATATATCTATACTAAAGAGGAGAGATAAAAGAATCTACACTCTAGCTGCTCTCTAGGGGATAACTAGCAGCCTACTAGGTAGGCTGTAGTTAGCAAAAGGCTATTCTATATATAGGCTCTACCTATACTTATTATCTATAGTAAAGCCTATAATAAGAACTAAAAGTAACTAATTTATAAGGTGTAGGATTAGGCTAAGCTTATATAATCTAATTAGCTTAGATTAAGGTGTTATTTTAGTCTAAGTAAGGTTATTTTATATAACTATAATCTTAGTGTTACTATAAAGTAGTTAGTAATATAGCTAATTAGTAGTTAATAGTTAATTACCTATTAATACGTTATAGTAGCTAGTTACCTATTATTATACCTTTTCTTATAATAATTATATAAGTAACTTTAAAGCTTCTCTACTTTTTATATAATATAACTAGTAGTTAGTACTATCTTTAGAAAGGTCTAAGGTATAATAATAGTAACTAATATACTTTTAAGATAGATATTAAGTGTATTAGTTATAAGTATAATCTATACTTCTACTACTTAAGTTCTTATACTAGCTTCTACTAATATATATTTAAACTTTAGATAGAAGACTATAAAGAACTTATATTCCTTTATTTAGGTGCTTATTAGCACTACTATAGTTCTTACCTATATATTTAGGTTACTAAAGTGTTAAGGCTGTTAGCAGCGTGACCTATATAGAGGGATAGAATAGATAACTATAGGTAACAGATAGGTTAGATTATTAGGAGTGCCTAATAATTAGATATATTAGGTTATTAAGGGTAAGCACTAGAGGAGCACTAATAGCTAACCTATAGCTTAATAACATAATTAGGGCGTTATTATAAGACTGTTAGAGGACTGTTATTAGTAGGAGTATTAGAATAGGATAGAAGAGGATTACTACTGCCTACCTAGTAGGTAGAAGTAAGTTAAAATAATATAACTAACTAACCCCTACCTTACTATTAGTAACTCTACTACTCTATATAATCCTAGCCTATAATACGTTTTAACCTCTACCTACTTTTAGGTATACTAACTAGTAGAGTAAGATAGCACCTAAGAGAACTACTGCTGCCTCCTAGAGGGATAGCACCTATAATAAGTAGGATATATAAGAAACTAATATAATAGATAATAATAAGGTCTTAACCTACTAAGAGACTACTAGTTATAATAAAAGTAATAAGGGAGATAACTAGGGTACTACTAGTAGCCTTTAGGATAATAATATAGATACTCTAGTAGCTAATAAGTATATTTATAAGGCTATTAATAAGATAATAGTAAAGTAAGTCTAAGAAATACTTTAGGCTAAAATTAATAAGGCTAGAAAGCAGAAGAACCTTAACCTTATGTTAGCACTTTAAAATAGTGCTAATATAGATATACTACTTACTAGGAGTATACTAGCTAAGGAGCAGATAGCACCTAAATAATAAAAACTAAATAATTATAAAGAATATATACCCTTCTAGGCTATATATTATATAAACGTGTTTTATTTTCTAGGGGTCTAGTAATATATATTAAGTATAACTATTATATTAAGTTTCTAACTAATACCTTAGAGCTTCTAGTAAAATCTCTTTTCTCTAACCTTTAGACTTCTATCCCTTAATTATACTACACCTACTAGATAGTATAGATTACTACCTGCAGCTAGCCTAAGCGCTTTATCTTAGTAATAGTTAATCTATTCTCTCTCTGCTAGGCTATCCTGCTAATAAAGAAGTAAAGCCTCTGCTGTAAGGCCTACCTTACCCTAATAATAAGGCCTATATTAGCTGCTAGGCTGTTAAGAAGTAAGATTACTAATATAATACTAGTAATATTAATTACTATATAATTATCTATTCTGCTATTAATAGTAATACCCTTCTAGGCTATACATTATGTAAACGTGTTTTATTTTCTAGGGGTCTAGTAATATATATTAAGTATAACTATTGCATTAAGTTTCTAACTAACAGTATCCTTAGAGCTTCTAGCAAAATCTCTACTTCGGTCCCTTAATTATACTACACCTACTAGATAGCGTAGATTACTACCTGCAGCCAGCCTAAGTGCTTCTTTATTGTTGTAATTTTAGATACGTCGTCCTGCTTCTAGGCTATCCTGCTAACAAAAGAGCAGAGCTGCTACTGTAGGGCCTACCTTACCCTAATAATTAGGCCTATGTTAGCTGCTAGGCTGTTAAGAAGTAAGATTGCTAATCTAACGCTAGCAATATTAATTACTATATAGTTATCTATTCTGCTATTAATAGTAATAATGTTATATAGAGAGTTCCCTCTATACTACTTAATAATAGAGCTTATCTAAGCTGTTATAAACTGTTTTATAACCTCTAAGAGGTTATAATTAAGAGGAGTGCCTAGTTTAAAGGGGTTGTTTAGGTTAAGCATAGGTATAACTAAGTAGGATAAGGAGTTAATAAGATTAGACTTAATAAGATTAGAAAGGAGGATTTAATTTAGTTACTTTAGTAGGTTTTAGGATAATTTGTCTAAACTGCAGGTTTAGCAGGTTGTAGGTATAGTTAATAGGAGAATCCTAGGAGATTCCATCCTAGCTAACTATATATACCTAATAAGCCTGCCTCTTAAGGTTAAATACCTCTATAGTTAAGAGTTCTTACTGCAGACCTTAGTAGTATAGACCTTAAGAGCAAAGCTATCTCTAGTAAGTTAATCTAGCATTAAGACTATACTAACCCCTATAGTACTATATGTTCTTAAATAAGCTACCTTACTAAGTTAATAGCATAAGAATAGGGCATAGTGCTTATATTAGGCTAACTGCTGTTGTTTTCTTTTTTTGCATTATGTGACTGATCTTAACTACAGGATCTAATTAGTTCTACGCTAGTTCAATTAGCATTCTTAAATTAATAGTAATAATATTATATAGAGAGTTCCCTCTATACTACTTAATAATAGAGCTTATCTAAGCTGTTATAAACTGTTTTATAACCTCTAAGAGGTTATAATTAAGAGGGATGTTAATATTAAAAGGGTTATTTAAGTTAAGCTTAGGTATAACTAAGAATAAGGACTTAATAAGATTAGACTTAATAAGATTAAAAAGAAGGATTTAATTTAGTTACTTTAGTAGGTAGGTTTTAGGATAATTTATCTAAATTATAGGTTTAGTAGGTTATAGTAAAGGAGATTTATCTAGATTGTAGTTTTAGTAGGTTATAGGTATAGTTAATAGAAGAGTCCTAGGAGATTCTATCCTAGCTAATTATATATACCTAATAAGCCTGTCTCTTAAGGTTAAATACCTCTATAGTTAAGAGTTCTTAACTATAGTAGTATAGACCTTAAGAGTAAAGCTATCTCTAGTAAGTTAATCTAGCATTAAGACTATACTAACCTCTATAGTACTATATGTTTTTAAATAAGCTACCTTACTAAGTTAATAGTATAAGAATAGGGTATAGTGCTTATATTAGGCTAACTGCTGGTTTTTTTTTTTTGCATTATGTAACTAATCTTAACTGTAGGATCTAGTTAGTTCTACGCTAGTTTAATTAGCGTTCTTAAATAAAAAATATATAGCGCCCCTACGTTATAAAGGTAGAAGCTAGGTTAAGCTATCTAACTTGTAGTTTAAGCTTATAGGTTAATTTATTATTTCTAGTATAAATAATAACTATAATTAGGTAATCTATATAGGTAGTAGAGTATTAACAGAAAACTACACTTTTAAGCTATAGATAGTAGCTAAATGTAGGTATCTTAGATATACTGATTACTGCTTAGTTAGAAAAATATATAAAAAGTACTATTAGATTCTTTATTAAATTTAGAATATTATAGTAGTTTATACTTCCTAAATAGGACTAGTTAAGCATAAGATATTATAGAACCTATAAGGCTTAGTTTCTTAGAGTACTAACTGTAGTTTATAGTATGTAGTTTATTATTATTTATTGTTATTTATGTTTAATAACTCTTTTAAAATTAAGTTTAAGTGTTAAAATTAAACCTTTTAAAAATCTAGTGTAGTCTATATTTAAAGATTAGAAATATACTTTTTAAGGGTTTTTTAAACTTTAGAAACTTTAGAATTAAAACCTTTACTAAAACTTTTAAAAACTATATATAGTTTATATAGTTATAGTTTGTTAATACTCTAATAGGTAGATACCTTAAAGAACCTATAGCCTGCTAGTAGGCTACCTATATAGATATACAGTATAGAAATAACTAAATAAAAGTTACCTAGCTAGTAATAGAGAAGTAGCTATATAATAGCGTTACTAATAAGAATATAAAGGTGTATAATGTACTAGTAAAGCTAGAAGATAAACGCTAGAAACTAAGATAATTATACTAAACCTTTATTAACTAGTATAAAGCTTTAGAAGCAGAGTGCTCTAACTAGCTACCTAAGAGGCTATAGGTAATTAATATAGTTAACTATATCCTTCCTAACTTATAAGATACGATTATAGCTTATAAGCTACTAGATAATTAAGAAGTATTAGATAAAATTATAAAGTAAGTAGAAATAACTGGGAGAATTATATAGAGAGCCTAAATAGTTATAAACTACTAAAGGGGTGTACCCTACGGGCCTACTAGGTAGCTACCCTAGGAGATAGTTTAGATAACCTCTATAGGAGTAAAAACTAAACTATAAGATATACCTACTTTAATAAGTAATAAACTATTAAAACTAAGCTAGATAAGGTAGTAAGATAGTATATAACTTAATAGAGAGTTATTAGCACTAGACTAATTAATTATTATATACTATAATTATAATAATAAGGGCTACTACTCTAATTACTAATTAGTACTAAGAATCTAACTACTATTAGTGTAGCTAACTAAGACACTTAGGTAAAAGGTATACTACTTTAGCTACTATTATAGAGGTTAATATAATTAATATACCTTAGAGAGAGGAGATAGGCTACTAGTAGTTTAAAGTAACCTTATAGGTAAGAATTAAGGGAATATAAAAGAAAGAGAAGGTAATAATTAATATAGATACTAACTATAATATAATTAACTAAAGAGTGTTATTACTAACTAGTTATTTACTGCAGGCTAGTAATAGACTAAAGCTTTAAAGCTTATAAGGATTAAGCACTTCTAACTACAGTTAGAAAGTCCTAGTTATATAGGTAATAAATAACCTTAGCACTAAGAGGACTTAGAGCTATTATTTCTAGGTATTAATACTAGAAGAGAAGTATATTATAATCCTAGGGATCCTCTAGGGGTAACTAGTATTCCTTAACCTTAGCTAGAAGATACTAAATTAGATATATAAGTTAAAGGGGGAGGATATTAAATTAGTAATTAGGTAAAAGGCTATTAGGAAGGCTATAAAGGAAGCTAAAGTAACCTTTATAATAGGGTCTAAAGTCTATTATATATAAGAGGTTAGAATATAGAAGAAATAAGGATCTATATTACTAGATACGTATGCTAACTAGGCTTATATCTTTAATATAAAGAGGCACTAGGAGGGTACTAGTAAGAGGGTGTATACTATTAACTTAGAACTAAGAACTAAACTACTATAGGGCTTTATCTACCTACTAGTAGAGCCTAAGCTAGCTGCTTTTTAAGAGTATACTAAGAAAGTGCTAGCAAAAGAATAAATATAATAATCTAAAAACCTAACTAGTATATCTATCCTATTTATATTAAAGAAAAGAGGTAGATTATATCTCTATATTAACTACTAGAGGTTTAACTATATTACTATTAAGAATTAAATACTATTACTCTTAATTACTAAGATTCTTAGCTGCCTATTAGAGGTAAAGTAGTATACTAAATTTAACTTAAAGGATAGGTACTACTAGGTAGCTATCTATAAAGGAGATAAATAGAAAATAGCCTTCTTTATGTAATATAGTTACTTTAAGTACTAAGTAATACTATTTAGACTTATTAACATACTAGCTACCTTTTAGGCCTATATTAATAACGCTCTTATAGGCCTAGTAGATATTATTTATTATTTACTTAGATAATATTCTTATCTTTTTAAAAGATAAAGAGTCTTATATAGAAGCAGTAAAGTAGGTGCTAACCTACTTAGATACTACTAGGTTAGTAGCTAACCTTAAGAAGTATAAATTTAATAAATAATCTATTAGCTTCTTAGGCTTTATAGTCTTTAAGGATAGTATTATAATAGAAGAGAACTACATATAGGCTATTATTAAGTAGCTAGCGCCTACTTACGTCTATAATATATAAGTCTTCTTAGGGTTTATAGGTTTCTATTAATACTTTTTTTAGAACTATATAAAGGTATATACCTTATTAACTAATTAGCTAATTACTAAGGGGGGTTATCCCCTATTAATTACTAGTAAGGCACTAAAGGCCTTTAAGTAACTTAAAGTATTATTTACTACAGCCTTTATACTACGCTACTTTAACCTAAAGCTACTTATTTATTATAGGCTAGGATTACATAAAGTAGTAGAGTTACTAATAGTAAGGTAGGGGTTAGTTAGTTATATTATTTTAACCTACCTCTACCTACTAGGTAGGTAGCAGCAGTCCTCTTCTATCCTATCCTAACTTTACCCCTAATAATAGTCCTCTAATAGCCCTATAATAACGCTCTAATTACATTACCTATCTATAGATAGACCTCTAGTATCCCTCTAGTAACCCCCTACTACTAACCTAATATATCTAATTATTAGACACCCTTAATAATCTAACCCCTCTATTACCTATAGTTATCTATCCTACTTCTCTATATAGCTTACACTACTAACAGCCCTAATATAATCCTCCCTCCCCTAAAGCCTTATCCTAAGGCTAAGTTAGTAGTCTTTTATATAATATAGCACCTAGTAACCCTCTAGTAGTTATCTATCCTACTGTTAAGGTATTAGGTCTAGGGAACCTATTACTCTAGCTATACACTTAGATATAATATTATCCTCCTAGCTAACGTTAAAGTCTTTATACTTAATACTAGTATTTATTTTAGGCTAGATAATTAACCTATAATTATATCTCTTATCTACTAAAGGCTAATAAAGTAGATAACCTCTTAGTAGTCTGCTAGGCTTCTTTACTTATAAGATTAATATAATTATACTTACTATAGACTAAACTACTATTATTACTATATAATACTATACCTTTATATATAGGTTCCTCTATATATGTACTTAGATAGGGTCCTTCTACTACCCTACCTATAAGCCTTTAGTATATACCTTATACTTTACCTTTTTTAATTATCTTTATTATAAATTACTATTTATCCTATTATTAACTACCTTTATAGTTAAATTTAGTTACTACCTATATTATATATATTTACTTATTAAGTCTGTTTATTATACTTTTTTTAAGTTATACACCTACCTTTTAAATTTTCCTTTCTATAAGCTTCTTAATACCTTTTTTTCTATTATTCTTTCTATTACTTTTTATTATTTTTTACTACCTTTTTTCTTTTTTAATTAAATACTTAATTTTGCTATTATTACTACTATTACTGCTACCTCTACTCTATTACTACTATCCCCTTATCTACTACTACTATTATACCCCCTAAAAACACTTCTAAGATTACCCCTACTTCTACCTCTAGAGTCCTAGCTACTATAACTACTAAGGAGGTATACCTAAACACCCCTAACAAACCTTTAATCTCCCCTACCTAACCTATTCTTTATACTTACTGCTTTTATTATATAATAAAATAGACCCCCTCTAATAAGGGTTTTATCTCCTATTATATAGATACTACTAGTAGGTCCTCTACTATTCCTCTAGTATACCTTATTAACCCCCTCTAGCTAGTAGTAATAAATATTTAGTATACTACTAGGTTTATAGTAAGCCTTATATTTATATAAGTTACTTCTCTCTTTATATTTAGTTACTTTTATAACCCCTATTAGCCCTCTGCTAACCCTCTATAGCTCCCTTATACTACCTACTATATTACTACTAATCTCTACTACCTTTTTAATAAGATAACTAAAAATAGCTTTACTGCTTTTAATAAGGACTAGGTAAGCTGTTCTCCCTCTTCTATCCCTCTTTAAACACCTAGTAATCTACTAGTAATTCCTTACTATCTATTTACTAACCTTCTGCTATATAAGAGGCTAATTTAGCTTTTTAAATTACAGGCTAGAAAGCCTTTTAGGTAAAAGCAGCTTTAGCTAACCTTTCTAAGGTAAAGTATAAGGCTAAAGAGGTTAAAAAGGAGGTAGAGTATTAGTTATATAAGCTTATAGCTTTTATTAATAGTGTAGCTCTTACTAAGAAGTAGGTAACTACTACTTCCTACTAAGCTACTACCTAAGTGTAGACTATTACTACTATTAAGGTGTAAACCTAAGCTATTAAGGCTTAAACTTAAGCTATTATTTAGATAGTAGCTCTTCTTTTTAGTATTATAAGCTAACTCTATAAGATTAATAAGGTTTACTTATAGATTATATATATTCTTTCTTACTAGCACCCCCTTAGCGTACCTTTAGTGCTTTATATACTAATCTTCCTCTAGAATTACTAGGCTTTTTAAGACCTTAATTCTAATTAAGGTTCTTTCTCTACCTCTATAGGCTAAAATGCTAAGGTAGCTAGTAATAAGGATGCTTAGTATCCCTTATTCCCCTCCCTTCTTCTCTCTCTCTCCCTCCCTAATACCCCCTTAGTAATACCTTTAGGTAGGGTTTTGTTTTTTATATTTTAGTAGATAATTTTTTTAGTAGGTAGTAAACCTTTTAGGGTCTTAAAACACCTTTAGGCCTTTAGGTAATTTAACTTCTTTTTTCTTAGCCTATAGGCCTTCTTCCTTTATCTTTACTCTTTTAGTCTCCCTTTAGTAATCCTCTAGTATGATACTTATTTATAGTTATCTCTTATAACTTATAATAAGTTATTTTAAGGCTTCTATAAGTTCTTTTTTTCTTTATACTCCTTCTACTTAATAAGATACCTTTAGTTTATTAGTAGTTCTTAGTAGGCTACTACTACTTCTACTTTATATATATCTTTATTATCTTTATTAATAGGGATATCTTTAATAGTAAGAGAAGTCTTATATTATTTACTATCTAAGTAGGAATAAGTAAGGTATTCCTTTACACTATACTATATACATAATACAGTTAATCTATACATAGAGAGAAAAACCTCCTGTAATTTATATAGGAGGAAAACTACCTTATTATTAAATATTAGAAGGTTAGCTTGTTTTTACCTAACATAATATAGGATTATTATAAAGGGAAAACATAATACGTAGGTAGGGTGCACTGTTATTAGAGCCCTATTATGCATATAGGGCCTAGGGCTCTACTTTTGTAGGGCTCTAGTGGCTAATTAGACTTCTGCAAAAGTGGCTTCCTGCAGTCGGAATTAAACTAACTGTCTGCGCGCAGAGCGTATAGACGCTGCTAGACGTATGCTACTACGTTATATAGGTATAGGGATATCTTTATTTTCCTTTATATTACTATAGAACTTTTTAAGTTATAATAGTAAGAATATATTATAAATATAGTACTTTAATTATAGGTTAAGCTTATATACTACTTTCTTATTAATTACCTATATAACTAGGAATAAGCCTAGATACTTATCTAAGAGTTTCTTAGATAGTTATTTCTACTAGATATTTTATATTACTAGTAAGACCTTTTATCTAATACTAAACTTAATAGGGGTCCTTTATAGCAATAGGAGTCTTATATTATTCACTATCTAGGTAGGAACTAGTAAGGTATTCCCTTACACTATTCTATATACATAGTACTAATTAATCTATACAGGTAGAGAGAAAAACCTCCTGTAATTTATATAGAAGGAAAACTACTCTATTTTATTAAATATTAGAAGGTTAGCTTATTTTTGCCTAACATAATATAGGATTATTACAAAGGGAAAACATAATACGTAGGTGTAGTACACTGTTGTTAGAGCCCTATTATGCATATAGGGCCTAGGGCTCTACTTTTGTAGGGCTCTAGTGGCTAATTAGACTTCTGTAAAAGTAGCTTCCTGCAGTTAGAATTAAACTAACTGTCTGCACGTAGAGCGCATAGACGCTGCTAGACGCATACTACTACGTTACGTAGGTATAGGGGTCCTTTACTAGTTATACTATTTTATATATATAAAGTTTAACTAGCTTAATAGCTATTAAATAGCTTCTTATTATTATTATAATTAGTTAACTTTTTTCTTTACTGTAGGGACTACAGTCTAGTTAGTCTTAGTGTAATAGATATTATAAGGCCTATTTAGCTAGTAACCTATTAGGGCCTCTACTAGTAATACGCTAGTAACGCTATAGTAGGCACTATTATAAATAAATTATACTATTAGTAGTTAGTCTGCTTAGTTATCCTACTTAATATTATAGTAGGCTTATAGAAAGTATTTAATATTTTAGTTTTACTGTTCTATCTAACTATTAGCTTAGAGGTAGTATATAGTACTTAGCTTCCTTTTAATAGCTAACTAGTAGTATAACTCTACCTAGAAGCAGCTAGTAAATAGTAATTCTTAGTCTAAGACTATTAACTTAGGTACTTTATACTATAATATAACTCTATCTATTAGTATTATTACTAAAGCGTCTACCTTTATTAACTTATAGGTAGGTATATAGAGGGTATATTTTATAAAATAGTTAACTACTACTAAGATACTATTAAACTATTTACCTCTCTTCCCTTCTAACTTTAGGAGCTTTATAATAAAGTTAAGTAAGATACTTTACTATAGGTAGGTAGGTACTAATAGGCTCCTAAGGGATCTATAAGGTGTGTAGTACTATAGGTTTATCTATTAATATACTATATATATCTTAATATACTTCTTTATATCTTTTTTTATTAATTTCTAGAAGAAGGACTTAGCTAGATGCTTTATTATGTAGCTATATCTTAGGTAGCTACTAGTTAGTTTGTTATAGTATGCTATTAGTATCTCTATTCTAAACCTACTGTTTTTAAGGATAATTAATTATCCTTTATACCTTACTACCCTCTCTATATCTCTACTCTAACCTACCTACTTCTACTATATAGATCCTAGCAGCTATAGGTTAGCCTTTTACTCTATTCTAAATTTCTAATCTCTTCCTTTAGTTTAGGTGTAAAGTCTTTAGGAAGTAAGGGCTACCCCTAACCCCCTAGTGACCCTTTAGTAGCCTATATATACCTAATTTATACTACCTTTAGTAAAAATTATTAAAAAAAGTCTTTTAGGAATATACTTCTCTTATAGTTAACTTCTTTATTAGTTAGTTAGTAATTTAGGTGTTAGAAAAGCTTATTAGCTAGGTTTAATTTCCTAGGCTAATATTTAATTTTAAAGTTAAATATAGAAAGGTTTTATAGTATCTATACTTAGTAGCTATTTAGTTATAGCTTAGTAGTAAGGTAGTAGTAGCCTAGGTAATTAGTAAGAAAGACAGTCTAGTGCTAATTATATAGTAGGAAATACTACTATTACTTTACTGCTTTATAGATAGCTAGTAGTTTAGTCTTTAGTATACTATACTATAGCTTTATTCCTTATAGTTTCTAAGATATATACGCTATAAGGTGCTATTACTAGTTATATAGTTAGCATAATACTACCCTAATTATAAAAGTAGATATATCTATCTTAATATAAATAGGTAGCTTTAGGTTAAAGTAGTGTAGTATAGGGGCTATAGTAAATAATACTTTAAGTTACTTAAAGGCCTCTAGTGCCTTACTAGTAATTAATAGGGGATAACCCCCCTTAGTAATTAGCTAATTAGTTAATAGGGTATATATCTTTATGTAATTCTAAATAAAGTATTAATAGAAACCTATAAACCCTAAGAAGACTTATATCTTATAAACGCTAGTAGGTGCTAGCTACTTCATAATAGCCTATATATAGTCCTCTTCTATTATAATAGTATTCTTAAAGACTATAAAGCTCAAGAAGCTAATAGACTATTTGTTAAATTTATACTTCTTAAGGTTAGCTACTAACCTAGTAGCGTCTAAGTAGGTAAGCACCTACTTTACTACTTCTATATAAGACTCTTTATCCTTTAAAAAGATAAGAATATTATCTAGGTAAATAATATAGATAATATCTACTAGGCCTATAAGAGTATTATTAATATAGGCCTAAAAGGTAGCTAAGGCGTTAATAAGCCTAAATAGTATTACTTAGTACTTAAAGTAACTATACTATATATAAAAAGCTATCTTTTATTTATCTCCTTTATAGATAGCTACCTAGTAGTACCTATCCTTTAAGTTAAATTTAGTGTACTACTTTACCTCTAATAGGTAGTTAAGGATCTTAGTAATTAAAGGTAATAGTATTTAATTCTTAATAGCAATATAGTTAAGCCCCTAGTAGTTAATATAGAGGCGTAACTTACCTCCCTTCTTTAGTATAAAGAGGATAAGTATACCTACTAGGCTTTTAGATTATTATATCTATCCTTTTACTAGTGCTTTCTTAATATACTTTTAAAAGGCAGCTAGCTTAGGCTCTGCTAGTATGTAGATAGAGCCCTATAGTAGCTTAATTCTTAGTTCTAGATTAATAGTATATACTCTCTTACTAGTGCCCTCCTAGTGCCTCTTTATATTAAAGATATAGGCCTAGTTAGTATACTTATCTAGTAATATAGGTCCCTCTTTCTCCTATATTCTAACCTCTTATATATAATAGACTTTAGACCATATTATAAAGGTTACTTTAGCTTTCTTTATAGCCTTCCTAATAGCCCTTTACCTAATTACTAATTTAATATTCTCTCTCTTTAACTTATATATCTAATTTAGTGTCTTCTAGCTAAGGCTAGAGGACGCTAGCTACCCCTAGGGGATCCCTAGGATTATAATATACTCCTCCTTTAGTGTTAATACCTAGAAATAATAGCTTTAAGTCCTCTTAGTGCTAAGGTTATCTATTACCTATATAACTAGAACTTTCTAATTATAGTTAGGAGCGCGTAATCCCTATAGGCTTTAAAGCTTTAGTTTGTTACTAGCCTATAGCAGATAACTAGTTAGTAATAACACTCTCTAGTTAATTATATTATAGTTAGTATCTATATTAATTATTACCTTCTCTTTCTTTTATATCCCTCTAACTCTTACCTATAGGGTTACCTTAAACTACTAGCAGCCTATCTCCTCTCCCTAAGGTATATTAATTATATTAACCCCTATTATAGTAGCTAGAGTAGTATACCTTCTACCTAAGTGTCTTAGTTAGCTACACTAATAGTAGTTAGATTCTTAGCACTAATTAGAGTAGTAGCTCTTATTATTATAATTATAGTATATAATAGTTAATTAGTCTAGTGCTAATAACTTTCTATTAGGTTATATACTATCTTACTGCTCTATTTAGCTTAGTTTTAATAGTTTGTTATTTGTTAGAGTAAGTATGTCTTATAGTTTAGTTTTTACCTCTATAGGGGTTATCTAAACTATCTCCTAAGGTAGCTACCTAGTAGGCCCCTAGGGTATACCCCCTTAGTAGCTTATAACTATTTAGGCCTGCTATATAATTCTCCTAGTTGTTTCTACTTACTTTATAATTTTATCTAGTACTTCTTAATTATCTAGTAGCCTATAGGCTATAATTATTAAATTAATAAGGGTAATAGTAATAGGTTAAAACTATATATATTATACGTTATATATATATCTAACTGTGTGTGTAACTGTAACTATTATATTACCCTTTTGTCTAGCCTTACTGCCTAACTAGGCCCTTAGTAACCCCTTTTCTAGGTGCTTAAGGCCTCTATAAAGCCTACTGCCTAAGGTAAAGCCTGCAGCAGTCCCTCTAATATTTACTAAGTAACTAGGCTAAATTAGGCTAATAACTTCTATCTCTATACACCCTTTTAGTATGCATAAAGTACCCTCTATAAGACCCTCTAATTTAATACACCCCCTTAGGGAAGGCCTTCTTATAGGCCTTTACAGCTTACAGCTATAAAGGGTAGAGCCTTTACTTTATAATACCCTATACAAAAGGCATTTAGAAAGGGCTTTCCTATAATCTATAGTGCTTATAGGGCACTAACGCGCAGGAGATTATAAGTCTCCTCTATAGCCTATATATCTTTCTTTATTATCTACGCTTCTAGGTAAGTCTTATCTTTAGTAAGCTCTTACACTTAGTTACACTTAAGAAATACCTTTTTATTAGTTATACTTACAGACAGTTAGTTTAATTCTAACTGCAGGAATACTACTTTTGCAGAAGTCTAATTAGCTACTAAAGCCCTATAAAAGTAGAGCCTTAGGCCCTATATACATAATAGGGCTCTAATAATAGTGTAGCCTACCCTACGTATTATGTTTCCCTTTATAATAAACCTATATTATGTTAGGCAAAAACAAGCTAACCTTCTAATGTTTAATAATAGGGTAGTTTTCCTCCTATATAAATTACAGGAGGTTTTTCTCTCTATATATAGATTAACTGTATTATGTATATAGTATAGTGTAAAAGAATACCTTACTTATTCCTACTTAGATAGTAAATAAGATAAGACTCCTCTTACTAAAATCTATATTAGTTATATTTATTTATTATAAGAAGGCCTTATGCTTTAATAGGTTAAGGGCTTTAGTAAGTCTGTCTGCTATAAGCCCTATAGATAGTATATATATAACGTTAATATACTACTAAGTAACCTCCTATTATAACTAGTAGTTATAAATATCTATTAGTAAGAGGAGTCTTATATTATTTACTATCTAAGTAGGAATAAGTAAGGTATTCCTTTACACTATACTATATACATAATATAGTTAATCTATATATAGAGAGAAAAACCTCCTGTAATTTATATAGGAGGAAAACTACCCTATTATTAAATATTAGAAGGTTAGCTTGTTTTTACCTAACATAATATAGGTTTATTACAAAAGGAAATATAATACATAGGGTAGGCTGCACTGTTATTAGAGCCCTATTATGTATATAGGGCCTAAGGCTCTACTTTTGTAGGGCTTTAGTAGCTAATTAGACTTCTGTAAAAGTGGTATTCCTGCAGTTAGAATTAAACTAGCTGTCTGCATGCATAAAGTGCGTATAGACGCTGCTAGACGTATACTACTGCGTTACGTAGGTATAAATATCTATATAATGTAACTTTATATAGAGCTTTAAGAGCTTCTTAGTTATAAGATTAACAGTCTGTTAATTATTATATTATATCTATATTCTTATAGGCTAAAGCGCTTTTAATATATATATTAAGTGCTAGCTGCGCTCTATAGGGAGCTATACTTATAAGCGTAATATTAATTAGCTAGTAAAAAGGGCTTCCTTAGCTGCTTATAAAAGCGCTAGAAGCTCTACCTTAGTAGTTAATATAGTAATAGTATCTTACTTATTAGCCTGCTAGGTAATAAGGCCTCTAAAAAGCTTTATTATAAAGGCCTAAGAGCTCTTATAATTAAGTAAATTATCTATAAAGCTTATATTAGAGGTAACTTCTAAGGCGTCTTTATTACTGCTAGGCTTAGCGCTAAATTAAAGGTAAAGGTAATTTATATAATAAAGGTATAATAATATATAGTTAGCAGCCTTCTAGTAGGCTTTACTTAGGTTCTAATTAAACCTTATAAGCCTACTTACTATAAAAGCAATATTAGGGCGTATTATAATAGCAGCATAAAGGATTATACTAACCTTCTACTAGTATCTATTTATCTTATAATACGCTGCATTATTAGTATATAGTAGAAGCTCTTTCTTTATTATAGAGGTAAATTTATATATATTATCTATAACGTTAGCATGCTTAGGGAGTAGTTTTATAGCCTTCTCTATATATACTACTTATTATAAGAGTATAGCTAAATGCACTTAACTAAGTAGGGTTTAAGTAGAAAGGTAGGTCTAACTATATTATGTAACTTTTGCTTAAAGATTCTAACTATAGCAGAATCTTCCTTTAATTAGAAAAGGGAGGAGGTGTAGCCTATATACCTATTAATCTAAGGAATCTCTAAATAGTTACCTAGCTAACTCCTTATAATTACCTTCCTCTCTAAAGCCTTAGTCTCTAAGGCCTATTAGTTTAGATTATAGTAGTTCTATAGTTCCCTATCTTCTAACGTCCTATCTAATTAACATTAGTATTACTAGTATTATTAGGTGCTTAGCATCCTTTTATTAATAAATACAGTAGGCTTTTATAGTGTTACCTTTTATCCTTAACTTCCTTACGTTAGGTTATATAACATACATGCATAGTGAGTCGGCTATCATAGTGAGTCAGCCACTTCCTTATTGTATGTAAAACCCCTAGTTTTCAACTATGTTTTAAAAATCCATTTTAAGCCTAAAAAACACTAGGTCTTCAGGATTAGTATTTAATAAGAGTTATATTATAGGGAAAAATACAGTAGAAATTCTAGCTCTAACCCTATACCTAGATCTCCTAAACCTTATATCTAGAGAGTTAGATAAGCTAGCTTATATAAAGATGCATACTTACTAGGGAAGGATTTTCTACTGTATTATTTCCTATAATATAACCCTTATCAAATACTAATCTTGAAAACCTAGTGTTTTTAGGCTTAAAATAGACTTTTAAAAAATAGTTGAAAACTAGGGGTTTTACATACAATAAGGAAGTAGCTAACTTACTATAATAGCCGACTCACTATGTATATACGTTATATTATTATCTTTATAATTATATTTTTTATATTACTATATTATATATTATTATAATCTTTATTATGGTAATAGTTACTTCTCTCTCTAGTCTGTAATAGCCCTCTATATAGTTATTACGTAGGTACTAGTAGTATAAATACGCTAGCCTTACTTTTCCTACCTAATAAGACCTCTTATTATTATAGTTATCTATCCTAAAAAAACTTTCCTCTTTTCTTTACCTTTATCTTAGTAGTTTGCCTTTTTTTATTAACTTTTCTCCTTACGCTTAGTAAAAATTAGCTTCTTTCCCTTCTATTTTCTTCTTTTTCTAATTTCTAGTTACTTCCTCTCTTTTGCTAAGTATTCTCTAAGTTTTTACTAAAATAAGTATAATTCTCTATATTACTAACGTTATTAAGGCCTACTATAAAGTAGATAATAGCTTTATTAAGCTTATTAGTAAAGGTCTGCTATATATTAGCTGCCTTAGTTAACTTTATACAGATATACTAAAGCTTATATACTACTAAGGTAGTTATACTACCTAGTATATTACTTATCTTATTAAGTAAAAGAAGTATTCTATAGTTAGTTTGTCTCCTAGCTTTCACTAAGTGTTCTCTAAAACTTATTACACTTTTAGGTCCCTTATAAACTCTAGGGTGCTACCTAGATAACCTAGAATACCTTTATGCTATATTGTTTCTAGGAGGAAGAAGGTAAGCTAATAGCACTTAAGCGCTAGCGTATTAAGTATATACTAACTTACCTTTCTGCTGCCTAGGTCTAGGTAGCTAAGTATATTACTAACCTATTAAAAGGTACTTAGCAGAATAACTAGAAGCAGTTAATACTCTAGAAGCTTACTTCTAACTATAAGCACCTTAGTCTTCTAGCCCTTATCTTAGTAGGCACTCTCTCTTACTGCTCTCTAAGTCTTTACTACTAATAAACTCTTTTAGGGTAGAATTTTAACTAACTAAAGGGATATTATTAGTTATCTTTCCTAGCTTTAGCCTATATACCTTTATAATAACAGCTAGGTAATTACTCTCTAAGTAAACCTAAAGTTCCTTATTACTAACTACTATAATATCTATTATATTAGTAATAATAAAGGCTATATTAATTAATTTACTAGCTAGGATGTATTCTACTAGGAGCTAGCTAAGTATATTAGTAACCTTATCCCTACTTATACTGTTACTATTACTAGGTCTACACTAGTTACTTAAGGAGCTAAGATAGTTACTCCTTAGAAGCATACCTCTAAGGCTTCTACCTTAAAGAAGACGCCTTTATAGAAGCGTTACTAATCTACCTCTAAGTCTCCCTCTACAGCTCCTAGCTGTTATAAGGGTAGATTTATTTATTAGTAGGGTGCTAATACTATTCCTACTAATTAGTTAGTAGCTAATTTAGACTCTAATACATCTATTTACCCTCCTCCTCCTAATAATCCTTTATTAAGTAAGGGTAATAATAATAATAATAATAATAACGCTAGAGGTAATAGTAGAAACAGTAGTAATAAGAATAATAATAATAAGTTTAATATATCTTACTTCTCTATTAATAAGCAGTTAGGCCCTTAAGGCTAATTTAGTTATAGTAACACTAAACTAACTAAGTCTCCTTTCTGTTAGTTATTATAGAGCTCTTACTAAAATAGCGCTAATAATAATAATAAAGCTAACTAACCTAGCCCTAATCTATTAGAGTCCCCTTCTTTAATACGCTTAGAGAACTCTTACTAAAGTAGTGTTATCCCTTCTAAGCTAGCCTATAAGAAGTTTTAGGCTACTTATCCCCTTATAAAAGCTTTCTTTAAGGCTTTTAGTAAGAAGGAGCAGCATTAGGTTCTTAATGCTTAGTAAGCTATTACTAACGTTTTAATGTAGTATACTACCCTATATAAAATAAGTAAGAATCCTAACTAGTATATTTACTTAGTCTTATATACTATATAGGTAATAGTAAAGCGCTTTAATAATATAGAGAAGGCTACTATAGTAGAGGTAGTAGCCTCTAGCTATAAATAAACCTAGCTTAAGGAGCTAGCTGCAGATAAGAAGGAGAATAAGCTTACTAGTAGAACGTTATAAACTATTTACTAAAAACCTCTTATTCTACTTATTTTGTTTTATTTTGCTTTAACTAATTATTTTGCAGTAGTAGAAAGGTGTAGTAAAGTAGGATAGCTAGAGCAGTAAGGTGACTAAGAATAATTACTATAACCTACTAAAGCCTACGTAAGATACCTCTTAATTAGCATAAGTAAACTATCTTAATTAGGGCTGTAAAGGCTCTAATTAGAACTTACTCCTATAACTAATTAAGAGAGAAACTTCTATATACCTTATGTAACTACAGTTAAAGGTAAATTATAATAAAAGGCTTTAGGTTAATCTAAAGGATCTATCTCTAAATTAAAGGAAAAGAATTAGTTATATATTTATAATCTTCCTAATTAGAAGTAAGCAGCTAAGGTCTAATATCTATCTCTAATTAAGACTCTTAGTTATATAATTAGGAACTAAAGAAATCTAGCACTAATAGGCACCCTATTGCAGTAGGTAGGTAGTAATAGCTTACCTAACTAGATTACTTATTAGTACTATAAGGCTACTTATAGTTTACTAATTTTATTTCTATAGAATTCTACTTTTATTACTTACTATATAGTAATAATTCTCTAAGATAGCTATTATTAGTTATTCTATTTCTTATAAGTCTTTTATATAAGCTTCCTATAGCTTTACACCTTTCCCTAGGTATTCTCTAGATATTATAGTAGTTCTTAGGTGTTATATTCTACTAGCTATCCTACTTATTTAACTAAGAACTTCTTATTCTCCCCTTACCCCTAGTAGGCTATAATTTCTTCTACCTCCTATTCCTTAGGCTTATCCTCTAACTCTAGGAGCTTTAATAAGTAGTCTTTATCTTCTTAGTAAGATATCTAAGGTTTAATAAAGCTTACTAAAAACGTATTATATATTTACTAGTACTGCTCTAGGAGGTAAACTTAGTATGCTTACATCCTAATTCTCTTAGCTATAGTAATATAGATATACTTAGGTGCTAGCTTATAGTTCTTAAACTAGAAGTTCTTTATTAAGAGACTAATAATCTCTTCTTAATAGTATTCCTTTAGCTTATAGTTCTAGTTATAGTATTTAGACTAGCTCTCTATAGCTATTTACTACTACTTAACTGCTTTATTCCTTATAGCCTTAGTGTATAAGATCCTTTTATATATACTAGTAATAGTAATATAGTTACTAAATAGGATATACTCTATAGTCCTTAGGTAGTACCTATATAGAGCTATTATTAGTAAGACCCTAATAGTAGCATACTAGCTATTATTATATATAAACTCTGCTTTACTAAGCTAGACTACCTATCTCCTTAATAAGCTATTAGTGTATATTTAGAAATACTTTTCTAACGTTTAGTACACCCTTTCTATTAGGCTGTTAGTCTAGGGGTAATATGCTGTAGATAATTAGCGTTTAATTACCCTCTTATAGGTAAATTCCTCTTAGAACTTACTTATAAGAAGCTTATCTCTATTACTAATAATGCCTTTAGGTATCCTAAACTAACACTTAACGTAATTATAGATAATATATACTAATTACGCTATATTAAGCATTTTTACTATAGGGATAAACATACTATACTTTATTATCCTATAAATAATAATAAGAATACAGTTATACTCTATATTATCTCTATAAAGGCTTAGTAAAAGTCTTATAATTAAGTCTATAGATATTTCTTAGAATAGGTGTAATAGTATTAGTAAGAGCTAAAGCTATCTATACAGCTTATACCTTAGTACTTATACCCCTTAGCATACTTAGTAGCTCTATATATACTCTTAGACAGTCTATTTAATATTTTCCTAGTAGAACTTCCTTATAATTAAATCTAGGGTTTTTACTATACCTATATATCCTAACCTTAGGTTATTATAGTGTTACTAAAGGATCTCTATTCTTAATATTAGTACTTTAGGAATAACTAGTCCTCCTTTAAGGAATAAGGTCCCTACCTTATTAAAGGCGTAGTTTTTCTTACTTCTAGTAGCACTTTAAACCCTTACTAATTATATCTAGTAGAACTTATCTTTAGCCTATAGTCCTCTAACTATATCTTCTAGACTAGCAGTAGGATTATTATATAATGTTATTTTACCTTATAGAAGTCTCTTTATAACTAGGCGTAGAATATACTACTCTAGAATAATAACCTTAGCTTTACCTAACTCCTTAGCATCCTTAGACTACTATTAGGAAGCATTTATTATAGACTTCTTTACTCTTTAGCCTTAAGTTATAATAGCTATAATAGTAGTAGTTTAATTAGTATGCCTTATAGTATGCTACTAATAGAGAGGAGAGGAACCTCTCTCTTTTAGCCTAGTATCCTTATTATTATTAGGCTTTAAAAGGAATACTTATACTATATATATATATACTTAAACTACTTTATTATTACTTTTAACTTAGGAGATCTATTATTAAATATCCTCTAGCAGTTCTCTAACTAGGTTAAGCTTTTAGGTTAGTATTAGGAGGATATCTATATATAGTATATCCTTCTCTATATAGTCTAGCCTCTTAGATAGCCTATCTGCTAGGTTTGTCTTTTTAGGCCTATACTCTAGGTTAAAGTTAAAAGCTAATAACTTATATACTTATTATACTAGTCTCCCTTAGAGATCTCTTACTAGTGCTTTAATAACGCCCTTAAGGGCTTAGTAATCTATTAGGATAAGGAACTTATCTAATAAACCTTATAAGTAGTAGGCCTAGTGTTCTAAGCTATTTATAATAGTAAGAAGCTTTTATTAACCTATATGCTATCTTTACTCTATTTTAGAGAGCTTATATAACTAGTAGGTAACTAGACGCTAAAGCCTCTCTACTAGTTATAATAGGATAGCGCTAACTGCCTTTATAGATATATCTGCTTTAACCCTTATTTATCTAGTAGGGTTCTAGTGTGTAAGCACTATTACTAAGCAGAAAGCTTACTTAAGCTAGTTAAAAGCTTTTTCTACTACGTTAGGCTAGCAGAAGGCTAACCTCTTATCTATACCCTTAAGTAACTTTATTATTAGCAAAATAATTATAGAGTATCTAGTAATAAATTTCTAATAGAAGTTATAAAACCCTAGGAATACCTAGAGGTCCCTAATAGATATAGGTGCCTTCTATTTAGTAATTACTTATATATAAGATTACTCTATTTAAACTCTATCCCTAGTAATAATATACCCTAAGAACTTAATTTCCTTCTAGTAGAACTTACACTTTAATAGTTTTATATATAAGCTAAATTATTATAGTTATTTAAGTATATAGTAAAGGTCTTCTATATGCTATTTATATATCTATAAGTAACTTATAATATTATCTAAGTATGTAATATAATAAGAGTCTAGAAGGTTAGTAAGCGCTTAATAAATATACACCTAGAAGGTAGTAGGAGCGTTTATAAGTCTAAATAGCATTACTATATATTTAAAATACCTATAGTATATCCTAAAGGCTGTCTTCTATTAGTCCTCCTTCTTAATATAGATATAGTAATATACCTCCTTAAGATTAATCTTAGAGATAAACTAGGCTCTACTAAGCCTATCTAACAGCTTACTAATTAGTAGGAGAGGGTACTAGTTCTTAATAGTTACCTTATTAAGGCTATAATAGTCTATATATAACCTAAGGGACCTATCCTTCTTTAGGATAAATAGGACTAACATACCTACCTTACTAATAGATAGCTTTATATATCTCTAGGCCTTTATCTCCTTAATATAGGTATAGAGCTCCTCTAGTTAATAGGCGTTTAGGGGGTATAACACCCTAAAAGGAGGTTTTATACCTAGCATAAGGTTAATAGAATGTTCTATACCTTTAAGCTTATTTAGGGTCTTTACTACACCTTTATTAAAGATATCTACTATATTAAGTAACTTAAGTAGAAGGACTATTCCTCTAAGCTTTAGTAATAGCTTATTAAGGGAGCTCCCCCTAATATAAAGAACGTAAGCCTTATAGCTATTCTTAACTACTTCCTATATAAAAGCTGCTAGCTTTATAATAAAGAAACGCTTATAAGCCTATATATTAGACACTATGTTAATAATAATACCCTCCTAACCTATAGAGTGCTATCCTAACAGTAGGTTAGGAGCCCCTTTTAGTCTTAAGACTTTAGTAATAAGTTACTAAAGCTTCTAAGAGTGCCCTTATAAGTCTAGGAGGAAGAAGGTTAACTAGTACGCCTTACTTAGCCTTAAGAAGTTCCTACTAAAGGACTTTAGAACTAAAACCTCTACTGCTATAGGTTTTAACCTAAGGCGCTACACTAAGTATATACTAATAAGGTCTACCTAAGAGCCTATATCTATATCTACCTCTATAATCTATTTACTAAGCCCTTAGAGAGTAATAGCCTTACCCTTAGTTATAGGTCCTATAGGGACCTTTTTAATAGGCGTAGTAGGGGTAAGCTTCTTCTCTATGCTTATTTATTTTCTAAAGAGTAGACCTCTTTATTCTTATATACATATATAGCTTAAACTCTAGCTTAGGAATAGCTATTCTGCAGACTAGTTAGCATACTATTAGTATTAGGTTTCTTTATGTTCTAAAGCTAGAAACACTTCTTTTTAGGGTGCCTTATTTTCCTATAGTAGCTATACTTTAGAAGGCTTAATAGGGTCTAGAATTAATATGTATATAGAGAGAAGTCTTAATAAGGCTGTAAGGGCTTCTTATAGTCCTTCTACTTATTATATAACTATAACCTCTAGAATAGAGAGAGCTAAGGCGTAGGCTTTATAGTAGTTACTCTATACTTCTAGCTATCTTTCTGTAACCTATTAGCACCCCTTCTATTATATACTAACTATAGGCGCTCTACCTTCTAAGCTATATATTAGACTTTCTTAATAGGTACCTTTTAGTAGATTATCTTATTTTATAGGTAGATTAGAAGACTAAAGAAGAAGTTATACACCTTAGACTTAGATTTATATAGGTTCTCTATACCTAAGTTCTAGTAAATTACTAACTATTTAGAGAAGAATTAACTAAGTGTCTACCTATCCTACTAATACTTCCTTTATAGCTCCCTTTAGTACTCTTATTCTTAGGTATCTTAGTTAAGATACTATTAGTAAATAAACATTAGGAATAATTCTTATGTAGGTAGTTCTTTAAGACTACACTTATAATTTCTCTATTACGTCTATAAAGGTAAAGATAACTTAGATAAAGCCTACTCTATATATTACTTTACTATACTACCTATATAGAGATAGTTACCTACCTTAATAGCTATAATCTAATCTACTACTTAGGTGCTAATAGCCTCTTCCCTAATAACCTTATAATTATAGGTAGGAGGTTTCTTATAGTCTTTTTATAGGATATACTACGCTATCTAATTAATAATTTCTTAGAGAAGGACCTCCTAGGCCTTATAGTCTAGACGCCTCTATTCTTACTTTATAGCACTCTAGTTTATAAGAAACTATATAGTAGTTTATATTAACTACATTATAGCTATAACTACCCTATTATCTAGGTTTAGCAGGCTGCTACTACTTCCCTAAGTTAGGTAGGGAATTAGTATACCTTTACTAATAAACATATAGTTAGCCTTATCTGCCTATATGCTTAGGGTCTACACTTCCTTAAGAGGGAATTAACATAATAGTCCCTATATTAAATTAGGAGAGTTATCCTATATACAGCCTATTATAGGTAAGGCTTTATATCTTACTTAATAGTACTTTTATTTTAGTTTCTTAGGAATAGAATATTACAGCTTATTAACGCTAACAGCTCTTTAGTAATTACTAATTAAAGGCCTATTAGTAGCCTAAGTGGAATTATTATTTCCTTCTATTTTAAACCTATACTAGTTACTTTAAAGAGATAGAAGTAAAAAAATTATAAGAGTATAGCTAAATACACTTAACTAGATAGGGTTTAAGTAGAAAGGCAGGTCTAACTATATTATATAACTTTTACTTAAAGATTCTAACTATAGTAGAATCTTCCTTTAATTAGAAAAGGGAGGAGGTGTAGCCTATACGTCTATTAATCTAAAGAGTCTCTAAACAGTCGCCTAGCTAACTCCTTACACTTATAAGAGCTAAAGTCTCCTACTTATATAGTTATATAGGACTTTAAGGCCTAAGAACTACTAGAGCTTCTAGCCTCCTTTAAGGTAATACTTTATTTAGAGGGCTCTTAGCTTCTTAATTACTATATGCTTATAGGCCTTTAGAAACGCTAATATGTAATTATTAATATAAAAGAAGAATGTAATCTAGCCTTTGTACTAGCAGCAATCTTTACCTATAATGTATTAGAAGCCTTATATAATAAGTCCTGCTTTACAGTGCTATTACTAAAGGAGAGGTAATTAGTGTAAACTATAGAGGGCTTTCTAAAGGCGTATAATAACGCCTTTCTTATAGTAACCTAGTAGTAACTCTATATACACCTCCTTATTAATATCTATATAGATAAATATATTAATAGCGTTATATTAGAGTAGCTCTAAGTTAAAGTAAGCAGCTAAAGCTATTAATATTTAGAAGAATATACCTACTAATATAGCTATATATATATTATATAAATCTTTTACCTATTAGTTACTATATATAATAAGCCTTACCTTTACCTTTATAAGGTAGCTATACTTATGAAGTTTATATATATAGACCTATATATAGTTAAGAATCTAATTACTATAAGTAGAGCCTTTAGGAACTTCTCTCTATAATCTTAACGTCTTATAGCTATAAAGATAGCTCCTTTTAGCCTCCTTAAAAGCGTCTTTAAAAAGGTAGTTTACTAGCTAACTATGTAATATAGGAAGGGGAGGTAGGTGTTTCTAGTAGGTGCCTATTAAAAAGGCTGCTCTGCTGCTCCTTATAGTAAGCCTATTAGCTGCCTCCTGCTTCTAGATTACGTTAGGCTACACGCTAGGTATACCTAGTTACATTTTTAGCTTTATTATAGGCGCACCTAGTAGACCTATACTTACTAGTAAAATAGGGTAATTAGCCCTCTCTTATAGCATATAAGTGCTATCTAGTTGTTTCTACTTAGCTTTAATATATAAGCGTTACTTCTAGTAGGAGTAACTTACTAGAAATATAGCCTTAAAAGATTATCTTAGTAGCTTACACTTAAAAGTTATATTATTAGTAGCTCTTTTAAGCGCTTATAATTATTATTCTTAAGATCCTTCTTTCTACCCTATTACGTTAAGTACGTCTCTAAGAGTAGTTATAAATAAGGCCCTTAGGGGTAGCGTTATTAGTAACGTTATTAATATAAACCTTACTTTAGTATAGGGTAATAGAGGGGCTAGCCTTTTATAGTTATAATTTAAAGGGTCTTTAGTTTTATAGCTATAAAGGGTTAGGCTGTTAGAGCCTTCTGCCCCCTTAGCGTAGTTAGTATGTTCTTAGATCTTATTAGCTTCTTTATTTTCTATGTATATAAAGCTTCTTTCTTCCGCCTCTTAGCATATAAGACGCTTAATTATAGTAGCTATTTCCTATAAATTACTCTTATATATATTATTAGTAAGCTTTATAATATTACTATTAAAGGTAACCTTCTTATTAAAAATAACATCCTATATAGTAAACACTTTACTATAGGTAGGGCTCTATGTCTAATATAAGTTACTAAAGCTATAGCCTATAAGATAGCTAATGTAAGCCCTTAGGGCTAGTTATTAGTGTTAATTACAGTAAAGTTAGGTATTAGTAGTAAGTATATATACTTTATAACTATATATATATAGGTAAGAAAGGTCTAGCTAAGCGTATACTATGTTAGCTTTACTTAAGAAGTGCTTATACTATAGTTAGTATAAGGTTTTCTAACTATAAGACGCTTACAGCATACAGTTATAAAGGTAGGTAGCAGCTGTATAGACCTCTAGCTAAAGGATGTTTAGTAGGTATATATTAATTACTATACTATATGCTTTTTACTTAATAACTATAGTAATATGCTTTATAGCTCTGTTTTACGCTTAGGTATTTAGGGCGCTTACCTTAAGGTGTATACTACATACCTCTATTACATCTATAATATCTAAGTAGTGTAGGAGCTTATTATTAGTCTTAATAACCTTTACCTAATAGTTATATTACACTTCTAATAGAGTAAGGAAGTCTATAAGCGTAGTAAGTAGTATCTTAGTAGTCCTTTAGTGTAGGTAGAAATCCTATATATAACTACTGCTGCAGTTAGAAATTATTATATAAGATATATAACCTATATAACTAACCTCTAGGTTATAGAAGTTAATTACTAAGCAGTCACTAGGCTCTATATAGATTACAGATTTATATAGGCTGCATCTAGCTAAGCAGTAGGCTTTACCTTTTATATAGGCGTTATAGTTAATAGTGTAAATCTTATAATTATTAGAGCTCTTAAGATATACTTTATAAGCTATATTAATAATCCTCTTAATTGCTTTAGGGCCTAGGTAACCTAGCCTGTAGTGCTAAGTAACTAGGCTGCTAAGAATTAGCTTTCTATACGTCTTTATAGTGTATTTATTTTATTAGCGTAACTAAGGCGCTTTATCTAAGCCTATAGGAGGTAAGGGTATAGCAGTAGCTAAAGCAGCCTCTACCTTAAAGGGCCTATAGTTAAGGACCTATTAGTTATAAATATTATTAAGGTAGTGTAATAGGGTGCCTATTAGTGCTAGATTTTCTTAGTTTATAATTATATAACTAAGAGTCTTAATAAGAGATAGATATTAGACCTTAGCTGCTTGCTTCTAATTAGGAGGATAATAAATACATAACTAATTCTTTTTCCTTTAATTTAGATATAGATCCTTTAGATTAACCTAAAGCCTTTTATTATAATTTACCTTTAATTATAGTTACATAAGATATATAAGAGTTTCTCTCTTAATTAGTTATAGGAGTAAGTCCTAATTAGAGCCTTTATAGCTTTAATTAAGATAGTTTACTTACGCTAATTAAGAGGTATCTTATGTTAGCTTTAGTAGGTTATAGTAATTATTCCTAGTTACCTTACTGCTCTAGCTATCCTACTTTACTACACCTTTTTAATAGTCTTCCCTTTTAGAAATCTAAAAAAGTAATAGACACTAAGTAATTAAAGATAAGAGATAACTAATTAGGACTAAAAGTGAGTAAGCAGCAGAAGCCTAATTACATAGCAGTATAGTAACTAAGCAAAAAAGCAATAATAAGATAAGTAATACCTACGTGACGTAGTAGTATGCGTCTAGCAGCGTCTGTGCGCTCTACATGCAGACAGTTAGTTTAATTCTAACTGCAGGAAGCTACTTTTGCAGAAGTCTAATTAGCCACTAGAGCCCTACAAAAGTAGAGCCCTAGGCCCTACATACATAATAGGGCTCTAATAATAGTACACTACACCTACATATTATGTTTTCCCTTTATAATAATCCTATATTATATTAGGTAAAAACAAGCTAACCTTCTAATGTTTAATAAGATAGAGTAGTTTTCCTCCTATATAAATTACAGGAGGTTTTTCTCTCTACCTATATAGATTAATAAGTACTATACATATAGAATAGTGTAAGGGAATACCTTACTAATTCCTACCTAGATAGTGAATAATATAAGACTCCTATTACTAAAAAAAAGATAAGTAATAGATTTATTTAAAAAGATAAGGAAATATAGTAGACCTTAAAAACTACTAAGATAATAGCAGATTAAAAGATATAAGCAGTAAGCCTGCTAGATTAGGTAGAAATAACTATAAGTTAATTAGTAAGGTAAGTAATAAAGTATTAAAATTACTAATATCTAACATTATAGGACCTACATAATATAGTAGTATACATCTAGTAGCGTCTATACGCTCTACGCGCAGATAGTTAGTTTAATTCTAACTATAGGAAGCTACTTTTGCAGAAGTCTAATTAGCTACTAGAGCCCTACAAAAGTAGAGCCCTAAGCCCTACATACATAATAAGGCTCTAATAATAGTGCACTACACCTACGTATTATGTTTCCCTTTATAATAATCCTATATTATATTAGGTACAAATAAGCTAACCTTCTAATGTTTAATAAGATAGAGTAGTTTTCCTCCTATATAAATTATAGGAGGTTTTTCTCTCTACCTATATAGATTAATAAGTACTATATATATAGAATAGTGTAAGGGAATACCTTACTAGTTCCTACCTAGATAGTGAATAATGTAAGACTCCTATTGCTGCTAATATTATAGGTTATAAATATAAGAACTAAGTTATTATAGAAGACTTAAAAGTCTTTAGGAGGATATATTTAATTATATAAGTAGATTATCTTCTACTAGGCTACTCTATTTAGAAGCCTAATATTAGTTTAATTAGGACTTATAGGGTTATTAGCTTAAGGATATTTACAGATTAAGTAATAATAAGTCCTTACTAATAGATCTAATAGTTCTAGCTAATATTAGAGTAGGTCTATAAGCACTTCTAGCTAGGACTATTAATATTTATAAGGTAAGGACTAGTTCTAATTATAAAGACAGCTCTAATTACTACTATAACTTTACTCTAGCTATTAGGAAGAGCTACTTCTATATTTATAAGGCTTTACCTAAAGAGCTTTAACTAACATACTATTATTAGAATTTTTAATAACCTTAATAACTAATATCTAACTACTAAAATAAGTAATAACTACACTTCTCTTCTGTAGGGAGACCTTTCTTAGCCTCTAGCTCCTACTGTCCTAATTAATAGATAACTTACTAGCCTTACTTTTACTACATTCTAAGAGCCTATTTTAGCTAAATCCTCTAATAATAAGGGTAGACTAACTCCTTTTAATTAGATAAGATAAGCGTCTAGTTTAAAGGACTTAGTTAACCCTCTATAAGCTCCTAGTCCTATCCTAGCTACTAACGCCTTAATTAATATTCTCCTTAAGGTAATTACTATATATATTTAGGCTTAGACCCCTTAGAGCCTAGCTCCTATAGTTACCTTAACTAACCTATTAGAGAACCTAAACTTCTATAAGATTCTTTTTCCTAGATAAGATAGAGCTATAACCTTTAAGGGAGATAATATTATTAAGTTCCTAAAGAAGTTTAAAGACTAATATAAGATCTTAAGAGTTCTAGACTAATTTAGAGGTAAGCTTACTACCTATACTATAGGTAGTAATTATTAGACTCTAGTTAAAAATGTAATTAGATATCTACCTTAGTCTAAAGGCTAAGCCTTTCTTATAAAGGAGTATAGTTAGTAAGATACTAACTAATTCCTTAATAAGGAGAAGTAAATTAAGAAGGTTACTAAAGGATCCCCTATCTCTACCTTTAATCTAAGTTCTACCTAGGCGCTCTTTACTAAAATTAATAACGTTATAGCTTAAGCTAAAAGATAGGACCTATATACTATCTTTAATAAGAGCCTAATTAAGATAATCTATAAGTAGTTCTATAAAGATACTATCTAAAAGGCTGCTAATAAGGTTAGTATAACCTTTAAGGTGTTTATCTAATTAACTAAGTATGCTGCCTTTAAAGTTAGGCTCCTTAACGCTATTATATAAAAGGAGAAGTATACCCCTCTTTTTACTACTAATTAGGCTGTAGATAACCTACCTTCTTAGCTAACTACCTAGTAACCTAAAAGCAACCCTAGTTACTAATACTTAAACTACTAACAACCTTAGTAACCTATAGTTAACATCTAGATTAACTTACTAGCTCCTAATATAACTAATTAGGACTTAGCTTAAGGGATAAGTAAGTTAAAGATCTACTAGAATACTATTTAACTATAAAGTTTAGCTAGGATCTTTAAAGTTAATATAATAGTGCCTAATTAACCTTAGGTTATAGGCCCTAGAGACTAATATTAGTACTACTACTTTAACTTCTACTATATTATCTAGGACTGTAATTAGTATACCTTAGAAAAGAATGCTTACCTTATTATCCTAATTAGAGGAAGCTAGTTCTATAGAAAACATAATAGTTAGAATCCTCTTAATAAGATACTATTTGTAGTTATTAATAAAAGCTAATTATATAGTATAGCTAATAGAGTTACCCTCCTTACCTATTTAAGAACGCTAATTAAACTAGCATAAAACTAATTAGATCCTACAGTTAAGATTAGTCACATAATACAAAAAACAGATAACAGCAGTTAGCCTAATATAAGCACTATACCCTATTCTTATGCTGTTAACTTAGTAAGGTAGCTTATTTAAAAACATATAGTACTATAGGGGTTAGTATAGTCTACTTAATGCTAGATTAACTTACTAGAGATAGCTTTACTCTTAAGGTCTATACTACTAAGGTCTGCAGTAAGACCTCTTAACTATAGAGGTATTTAACCTTAAGAGGCAGGCTTATTATGTATATATAATCAGCTAAGATAGAATCTCCTAGGATTCTTCTATTAACTATACCTACAACCTGCTAAACCTACAATCTAGATAAATCTCTTATAACCTGCTAAACCTGCAATTTAGATAAATTATCCTTAAACCTACCTCTTAAAGTAACTAAATTAAATCCTCTTTTCTAATCTTATTAAGTCTAATCTTATTAAGTCCTTATCTATACCTTAGTTATGCTTAAGCTTAACTTAAACAACTCTTTTAACATTAACGCCCCTCTTAATTATAACCCCTTAGAGGTTATAAAACAGTTTATAACAGCTTAGATAAGCTTTATTATTAAGTAGTATAGAGGGAACTCTCTATATAATATTATTACTATTAATAGCAGAATAGACCTACGTGACGTAGTGGCATACATCTAGCAGCGTCTATACGCTCTGCGTGTAGACAGTTAGTTTAATTCTAACTGCAGGAAGCTACTTTTGCAAAAGTCTAATTAGCTACTAGAGCCCTACAAAAGTAGAGCCCTAAGCCCTATATATATAATAGGGCTCTAATAATAGTGCACTACACCTATGTATTATGTTTTCCTTTTGTAATAATCCTATATTATGTTAGGTAAAAATAAGCTAACCTTCTAATGTTTAATAAGATAGAGTAGTTTTCCTCTTATATAAATTACAGGAGGTTTTTCTCTCTACCTATATAGATTAATAAGTACTATATATATAGAATAGTGTAAGGGAATACCTTACTAGTTCCTACCTAGATAGTGAATAATATAAGACTTCTATTACTGTATAATTTAGTCCTCCTCTAATATTATAATCTTAAGCTTCTAATCTAATAAGTTATATTCTTAAACAGTCTTAAATACTACCTATTTATTATTATCTAAGATGTAAGAAGCCTTAGCACACTAGTTACAGTATATACTAGCCTTCTATACAGCAATAGGAGTCTTACATTATTCACTATCTAGGTAGGAACTAGTAAGGTATTCCCTTACACTATTCTATATATATAGTACTTATTAATCTATACAGGTAGAGAGAAAAACCTCCTATAATTTATATAGGAGGAAAACTACTCTATCTTATTAAACATTAGAAGGTTAACTTATTTTTACCTAACATAATATAGGATTATTATAAAGGGAAACATAATATATAGGTGTAGTATACTGTTGTTAGAGCCCTATTATGCATATAGGGCCTAGGGCTCTACTTTTATAGGGCTCTAGTAGCTAATTAGACTTCTGTAAAAGTAGCTTCCTGCAGTTAGAATTAAACTAACTGTCTACGCGTAGATCGTATAGACGCTGCTAGACGCATACTACTACGTTACGTAGGTACTAGCCTTCTATATATAAGTCTTTTTAATATAGTTACTAAGTATATAGTACTTTAGGAATTTAATCTTAATAATCTAAGGAATTAGTAATAAAACCCTATTTTTACTTATCTTTTGCTTATACTGCAGAGAGCCTATCTTATTAGAATTAACACCTGATTACTACTGTTTTCCTAATATTTAGAGGATAATTTAAAGTTACACTCTCTCTTAAAGTATATATAGTTAGTATATTAATTATAAAACTTACTAAAAAGAGAAACGCACTTAAAGTAAGGAGTTATACTTCTTACTTTCTCTAATTAGCTACTATAGTGTTTCTAAAAGTTATAAGCATAATAATTATAAGTAACCTTATTTTAAATACTATAGGCCTAAATTAGTAAAGAATTAACTATAGAAGTCTAAGAAGTAAGACACTAAGTAAAGAAACTAAAATAACTAGTAACATTATTATTAATAAATATATAATAGGCAAACTAAGAGGAGTTATTACTTAGCCTGTAGTTACTTAGGATCTAGTAAATAACAGTCTAATTTAGGACGTTGAACTAAAATAAACTACTAAGCTGTTATATTTTCTTATTTACCTTATAAGGATTAAGGATCTTAAGCTCTAAGTATAAGAAGCTAGCTAGATAAGGGAGACTAGCCTATATAGTTACTTTAAACATCTAGCTAGAAATATTAATTAGCGTTTTCTAATAACTAGATTAGATAAGAGAGACTTATATTTAAATAGTAGTTAGTAACCCTTTAGAGTTTATAACCCTAGAGACTTATTACCTCTATCTTTATAGGCAGCATTAAGGAGAACTACTACAGCTTAATTTTATAACTAGTGTCCTAGTGTATATAATACTAGTTAATCTTATTAGGAGTATTTATAGTAATTAAGATTAGGTTTACTTTAGTTTAGGGAAGGTAAGGGTTATTTAGTTTGTTTAGATCTAAATAGATATAAAAATATAAAGGAGGGAAAGATTAAAAGAGGAGGATTAAGGAAAACAAGCCTCCTTTTATACCCTTTAAGTTACTAAAGAAAGGAAGGTGCTGCAGTAGAAGCGTTATAATTAAGGCTGCTTAACAAAAGGTATAATTTATAATAACCTTACTTTAACTTTAGCTAAAAGAACAAAAAGAGTAATTTACTGCTCCTATACCTTCTAATTAACTTAAGGATTACTTCTGCCCTTCTTTAAATAAATCCCTTATCCCAGGCAGTATAAAACCCTTATCTTTTTCCTACCCTTCTAACCTTTCTTTTCTTCTTTATTAATAACAACCTATTAATAATTTTAATAGCAGTCTAGCATACTACTTCTATATATATATATATATACTTCCCTTTCTTTAGATATACTTTTCCCTTTTAGATATATAATTCCTTTTATATAACTTTCTAATTAACCTTTATAATATTAACTTCTGCTTCCTCCTCTTCCCCTATTATCCTAAGCCTTACCTTTTCTGCTATAAAGATATAGAACTCCTTTACATACTAAAACTATAATTTAACTCTTAAGTACTAACGTAGTAACTAGGCTAATAACTAAATTATTAATTACCTTCTTACACCTACTAGATAAGTTACTACTACCTATAAATCCTAGTTCCTTAACCCTTATATAAACTTCTAATTCTCTTAATAAACCTAGCCTTACTATAAGGAGATTACCTACTAAATAAACTTTAACTATATAATTCCTACTAAGATTAACCTCTGTTTTTCTAACTAGCTTTAGTAGGAAGATATTAATACCTTCCTTTAGTAGTAACCTAAGGCTTTTAAATATATTAATAGTAATTATCTATAGGAAGGCTAGACCTATAAGAAGGCATAAGGTATCCTTTTTAACTATTATAACCTATAAGGATACCTACTTTAAAAAGACTAGATTATAAGAGATAAGATTAGAGCTGCCCTCTAAATTATAGTCTGTAATCTTTCCTTAGTTTGTAATATTATAGTTATCCTAATTAGCTAGTAAAGTAACGTTAGTTAAAACACTAATCCTATCTTTCTTCTCTAGGCTTATAAGACTTTTTATGTAATTAGGACTTTAGTATATCTTATTCTTTTTCCTCTTTTTACTAATAACCTTAGACACTTTATAGGTATAATTATTAATTAGAGAGATAGTATAGTATACTAGTATAATCTTCTCTAGTCTAGTAGCTAATTAGAAGCTCTCTTTATTAATAACATCCTAGCGTTAAAGACCTTTTACTATAACATTAATACTCTATTCTACATTAAGAACCTAATTAATATGTCTGCCTATATTATTAACTCTATCTAGCAGCCTAGCAGTTAGGAGTGCAGTCTCTATATTCTTAAGTAGTTCTAAACAGCTGTTTAATACAGTCTTATATACCTAACTAAGAACCTAATCTAGAGAGATACTCTTTTTACATCTAAATAAACCTTTAGTAATAAGCTATATACTACCTAGATCTATTAGATTAGCTATAAGTTTTAGTATAAAGGATCCTACCCTTATAATGCTATAAGAGACATCCTCTATCTGTCTTTTAAAGAAACCTAGGAATAGTTCTATAAGAAACGTTAATAGTAATCTACCTCTAAAGCCCCTTCTAGTAATAACTTAGGCTTAGATCTTATAGTAACTAGCTCTAAGCATAAAAGAGTTAGTAAGATTAGACCCTAGACCCCTTTAAAGACTAAGCTCTTATTACTACCTTCTCTAATTACTCTAGTAAAGCTACTATTAATACTACTTAAACTTAGATTCTAACGTATTACTTAATTAATAATATAAGGCACCCTCCTTCCTCTTATTACTAAGACTATAGATTACTAGTCTTAGCCTCCTATAACTCTAACTATAATAGTTCTAATTAATATCCTTTTTATTCCTCTAAGCTACTAACTTCCCCTAATTAACTAATAGTTCTATAATTATAAATAAACTCTAAGCGCCCTTCCTCTAGCCTTTACTAGTACCCTATAAACAAAACTTACTAAGTCTCTCTCTAATATAATAATAGAGGATTTACCTAAGGGAGACTTTATAGATCTTAATAATAAGAATATAGATAATAAGAATATAGATAATAAGGATATAAATAATATTAGAATAGAGGAACCTCTATCCTAATCTAAGTATTCTCTGCTACCTGCTAATATCTAGCCTTATTAGGAAAAGGTCTAAATTACGCTTTCTTAGACTAAACTTAACTAGTAGATTAATAATAAACGTAATTACTAGTCCTATACTCTCTAACATAAGAAGCTCCTTAAGCGTTATGCTAATCTAGGAAACTTACAGATTAATAAGTGTTCTAAGGAGGATTAAGTTAACTAATATAATAATTTAATTAATAAGGCTACCTTCTTAACTCCTCCTTATACACCTTAGCTTCTGCTAAGTAGAGGTTAGGATTAGAGTAGATAGGCTTATAATAATACTAGAGATATATAGGAACAGAAGTATGCTATAAGGATAGCTAAGGTAAATAAGATAGGTAAGGGTAGTAAGACTACTAAAGGATCTAAGAAGGGTAAGGCTTAATTACAGTAGACTATATACTAGATATTTCTTTCTTTAGTACTAATTAGGCGTTTTTAGGTAGTTTCTTCCCTTTAGAGAGAAGATAAGAAACTAGAGGATAATTACAATAGAGTGCCTATTAGTACTAGATTTCCTTAGTTCCTAATTACATAACTAAGAGTCTTAATTAGAGATAGATATTAGACCTTAGCTGCTTACTTCTAATTAGGAGGATAATAAACATATAACTAATTCTTTTTCCTTTAATTTAGAGATAGATCCTTTAGATTAACCTAGAGCCTTTTATTATAATTTACCTTTAATTATAGTTACGTAAGATATATAGGAGTTTCTCTCTTAATTAGTTATAGGATTAAGTCCTAATTAGAGCCTTTATAGCTTTAATTAAGATAGTTTACTTACGCTAATTAAGAGGTATCTTATATTAGCTTTAGTAGGTTGTAGTAATTATTCTTAGTTACCTTACTGCTCTAGCTATCCTACTTTACTACACCTTTTTAGTAGGCTATAAAGGACCTATCTGCCTTTTGTATATAGTTATTTCTAGGGCTTATATCCTACTAGATACCTTATTACTTTAGCTTCTTAAAGGACACTAAGTTAGCTATAAGGCTAGGGTAAAAGGTAACGTTATATAAGGTAAGCCTTATAATAGTGCTTATACGCCTCCTAAGCCTAATTTATATAGTACTATATGCTTTAATAGGAAGTTACTATAAGCTAGCCTATAGGAAATTACCTACTAGCGTAGCCCTTATTATTTTAAACTATAAAGGCTTATTAAAAATATATACTATTAAGCCTAAATCTAATATTACTAAGTAAGCTAGGTAATAAAGGCTTTTTATAGTGTAAAAGGAGGCTAGTGTAATCTTTCTCTTACACCTACTATATAGTTAGTTATTCTTAAAAGTTACTACTCTTACCTCTTATAAGCATTTAGTAAGCTTTAGGTTATATTATATACACTCTTTAATTATAGCCTTAACTGCTTTACTCTCCTACTGCTCTTTAGGGTGTATATAAGGAAGGGTGTACTAGCAGTAGTTAATATAGTACCTTAAGGTAAGGTAAAACTAGCAGCTTATATATTTTAAAAGCAGTATCTCTACTACGCTTATACTTAACCTCTCTTACTTAGGTAGTACGCTTTACTTTTATAAAGACGCTAAGAGCCCTAATAATAATAAAGATTACTTATAAAGTGCGCTTAGCTTATAAGATTATATCTACTAGTAGCTTCTATACCTATAATTCCTACTACTATAGTTTCTATTATTTTAATTTCTATAGTTACCTTTAGGGTTTTTATAACCTACGTTAGTTAGGCTAAAGGCGCTATATATAGCCTTTTACCTAATAGGTGTATTACTAAGGAGCTTTATTACCCCTTATATATTACTTATTATTATAGAGATTATAAGATCCTCTTTCTTAGCGTCCTTCTTACTTTACTATAGGTAGGTAAATACCTATTAGGTAAGGTAACTAGTTAAAAAGGCTTTTATAATATCTTAAAACTAGTCTTTTAAGTGCTATACGTTAGAGACTTTATTAGCCTTTATATTATAAAAGGTACTTTCCTATATAAGAAGCTATTTCTTAAGCTTCTTTATGTTATTAAAGTAATTCTAGGCGCCTTTATAGAGAATTCTTTTATATTTTGTCTACACCTTATTATGCCTTTCCTCTAGGCGCTTAGTAATATAATTCTTAAGCTCCTTTACCTATTAGTTAAGGTGCTTATCTAGCTTATAATAGTGTTCTAAAAGCTTAATACTTATAGTATCTCTAAACTAGTCCTATAGTAGGGTGTATTTTTATATATACATTTTATACTCCTTTAATATGTTAGTATATTTACTTTACTACTCCTTATATAATAGTAAGTTACTTAGTAAGAGCTTATAGACCCCTTTAGCCTATAAGTTAGTTACTACTGTAGGCTTAAGAAGTAATTTCTAACTAGCTGTTAGGATTATAGTTACTACTACCCCTTAAGCGCCTAAGGAGTTTAATCCTAGGCGTAGAGCTTAGTATCTTAGATAGTTATAAGGCTAAGGGCGCGTTAGACGCTCTATAAGTGCTATAATAGTCTTACTAGGCGTATAAGAATTACTTACTAATAGGTTAATTACTTCTTATAGGTTATAGGCTCTAGCTTTTACCTAGAGCTACTTAAACTAAATAGTCTAGTTAGAGGAGGAGTTTAGAGTAATCTTTACGTTATTAGTTATTATTATATGCTTTTTAGCTTATAGAAATTATATTACTAAGCTTATTACTGTTAATTTCTAAGCGTATAAGACTCTTAATTATTAAATTAATAGAGGTAATAGTAATAGGTTACAATTATGTATATTATACGTTATATATGTATCTAACTATATATGTAACTATAACTATTATATTACCCTTTTGCCTAGCCTTACTGCCTAACTAGGCCCTTAGTAACCCCTTTTCTAGGTGCCTAAGGCCTCTATAAAGCCTACTGCCTAGGGTAAAGCCTGCAGCAGTCCCTCTAATATTTACTAAGCAACTAAGCTAAATTAGGCTAATAACTCCTATCTCTACGCACCCTTTCGGCATGTATAAAGTGCCCTCTATAGGACCCTCTAATTTAATAATAATCTTATTTTATAAGTTAGGGAGGACATAGTTAACTATATTAATTACCTATAGCCTCTTAGGTAGCTAGTTAGGGTACTCTACTTCTAAGGCTTTATACTAGTTAATAAAGGTTTAGTATAATTATTCTAGTTTCTAGCGTTTATTTTTTAGCTCTACTACTACATTATACGCGTTTATATTCTTATTAGTAATACTGTTATGTAGCTACTTCTCTATTACTAGCTAGGTAACTTTTGTTTAGTTATTTCTATAGTATACATCTATATAGGTAGCCTACTAGTAGGCTATAGGTCCTTTAAGGTATCTACCTATATAGATTACCTAATTATAGTTATTATCTATACTAGAGATAATAAATTAACCTATAAGCTTAAACTAGAAGTTAGATAGCTTAGCCTAGCTTCTGCCTTTATAACGTAGGGGCGCTATATATTTTCTATAATTATCTAGTTTTTATTATTTAGGTGCTGCCTGCTTCTTAGCTAGTATACCCCTAGTAAGTAGTATATCTATATTAGCACTATTTTAAAGTGCTAATATAAGGGTAAGGTTCTTCTGCTTCCTAGCCTTATTAATTTTAGCCTAAAGTATTTCTTAGACTTACTTTACTGTTATTTTATTAATAGCTTTATAAGTATACTTATTAGCTGCTAGGGTGTCTATATTATTATTCTAGGGGCTACTAGTAATACCTTAGTTATCTCTCCTATTACTTTTATTATAACTAGTAGTCTCTTAGTAGGTTAAAACCTTATTATTATCTATTATACTAGTTTCTTATGTATTCTACTTATTATAGGTGCTATCCCTCTAGGAGGCAGTAGTAGTTCTCTTAGGTGCTATCTTACTCTACTAGTTAGTACGCTTAAAGGTAGGTAGAGGTTAAAATATATTATAGGCTAGGATTATATAGAGTAGTAGAGTTACTAACAGTAAGGTAGAGGTTAGTTAGTTATATTATTTTAACCTACTTCTACCTACTAGAAAGGTAGCAGTATGTTATAGGCTAGGATTATATAGAGTAGTAGAGTTACTAACAGTAAGATAGAGGTTAGTTAGTTATATTATTTTAACCTGCTCCTACCTACTAGATAGGCAGCAGCAGTCCTCTTCTATCCTATCCTAACACTCCTACTAATAATAGTCCCTTAACAGTCCTATAATAAGGCCTTAATTACATTATTAAGCTGTAGGTTAGCTACTAGTGCTCCTTTAGTGCTTACCCCTAATAACCTAATATATCTAATTATTAGGCACCCCTAATAATCTAACCTATTTATTACCTATAGTTATCTATCTTATCCCTCTATATAGATTATACTGCTAACAGCCCTAATATAATCCCCTCTCTCCTAAAGCCTTATCTTAAGGCTTAGTTAGCAGTCTCCTACGTTATATAGCACCTAGTAACCCTCTAGTAGTTACCTATCCTATTATTAAGGCATTAGGTCTAGGGAACCTATTACCCTAGCTACACACTTAGATATAATATTATCCTCCTAGCTAACGTTAAAGTCTTTATACTTAACACTAGTATTTATTTTAAGCTAGATAATTAACCTGTAATTATATTCCTTATCTGCTAAAGGCTAATAAAGTAGATAACCCCCTAGTAATCTGCTAGGCTTCTTTACTTATATGACTAATATAATTATACTTACTACAGACTAAACTACTATTATTACTATATAATACTACGCTTTTATATATAGTCTCCTCTATATATTTACTTAGATAGGTTTCTTTTACTACCCTACCTATAAGCCTCTAGTATACACCTTATGCTCTACCCTTTTAAATTACCTTTATTATAAATCACTATTTATCTTATTATTAACTGCCTTTATAGCTAAATTTAGTTACTACCTATATTATATATATTTACCTATTAAGCCTGTTTATTATAGTTTTTTTAGGTTATATACCTACCTTTTAAATTTTTCCTTCTATAAGCTTCTTAATACCTTTTTTTTATTATGTTTTATATTGTTTTTTATTATTTTTTACTACCTCTTTTGATTTTTAATTAAATATTTAATTTTACTGTTATTACTACTATTACTACTACCCCTACTTTATTACTGCTGTCCTCTTATCTGCTGCTACTACTATACCCCCTAAGAACGCCCCTAAGATTACCCCTACTCCTACCCCTAAGGTCCTAGCTACTGTAACTACTAAGGAGGTATACCTAAGCACCCCTAATAAACCCTTAATCCCCTCTACCTAACCTATCTACTATACCTACTACCTTTATTATACAATAAAATAGACCTCCTTTAATAAGGGTTTTATTTCTTATTATATAGATACTACTACCTGCGTAACGTAGTAGTATACGTCTAGTAGCATCTATACGCTCTGCGTGCAGACAGTTAGTTTAATTCTAACTACAGGAAGCTACTTTTATAGAAGTCTAATTAGCTACTAGAGCCCTATAAAAGTAAAGCCCTAGGCCCTATATATATAATAGTGCTCTAATAACAGTACACTACACCTACATATTATGTTTTCCCTTTATAATAATCCTATATTATGTTAGGTAAAAATAAGCTAACCTTCTAATATTTAATAAGATAGAGTAGTTTTCCTCCTACATAAATTACAGGAGGTTTTTCTCTCTACCTATATAGATTAATAAGTACTATATATATAGAATAGTGTAAGGGAATACCTTACTAGTTCCTACCTAGATAGTAAATAATGTAAGACTCCTATTACTGTAAAAAAAATATATAGATACTACTAGTAGGTTCTCTACTGTTCCTTTAGTATACCCTACTAACCCCCTCTAGCTAGTAGTAATAAATATTTAGTATGCTACTAGGCTTATAGTAAGCCCTACGTTTCTATAAGTTATCCTCCTCTCTATATATAGTTACTTTTATAACTTTTACTAGGCCTTTACTAACCCTCTATAGCTCCCTTATACTACCTACTATATTACTACTAACCTTTACTACCTCTTTAATAAGATAGCTAAAGATAGCTTTACTGCCTTTAATAAGGACTAAGTAAGCTGTTCTCTCCCTTCTATCCCCTTTTAAACACCTAGTAATCTACTAGTAATCCCTTACTATCTATTTACTAACTTTCTGCTATATAGGAGGCTAATTTAGCTTTTTAAATTATAAGCTAAAAGGCCTTTTAGGTAAAAGCAGCTTTAGCTAACCTTTCTAAGGTAAAGTATAAAGCTAAGGATACTAAAGAGGAGGTAGAGTTCTAGTTATAGAAGGTTATAGCTCTTATTAATAATATAGCTCTTACTAAGAAGTAGGTAACTACTACCTCCTGCTAGGCTGCTACCTAGGTAGCTACTATTACTGCCTTTAAGGCGTAGACTAAAGCTATTAAGGCTTAGACCTAAGCTATTATTTAGATAGTAACTCTTCTTTTTAGTATTATAAGCTAACTTTATAAGTTTAATAAGGTTTACTTATAGGTTATATATATTTTTCTCCACTAGCGCCCCCTTAGTATACCTTTAGTGCTTTATATACTAAATTTCCTTTAGAATTACTAGTCTCTTTAAGACCTTAATTCTAATTAAGGTTTTTCTTCTACCCCTATAGGCTAAAATGCTAAGGTAGCTAGCAATAAGGATACCTAGTGTCCCTTTATTCCCCCCCTTCTTCTCCCCCTCTCCCCCCCTAGTGCCCCCCTAGTAGTGCCTTTAGGTAGAATCTTATTTTTTATATTTTAGTAGATAATTTCTTAGTAGGTAGCTAGACCTTTTAGGGTCCTAAGATACTTTTAGGCCTTTAGGTAATTTAAGTTTTCTTTCTTAGCCTATAAGCCTTTTTCTTTTACCTCTACTTCTCTAGTCTCCCTCTAGTAACCCTTTAGTGTAACGCTTATTTATAGTTATCCCTTATAACTTATAATAAATAACTTTAAGGCTTCTATAAGTTCTCCTCTTCTTTATACCCCTTCTACTTAATAAGATACTTTTAGTTTATTAGTAATTCCTAGTAAGCTACTACTGCCTCTACTTTATATATATCTTTATTATCCTTATTAATAGAGATATCTTTACTTTCTTTAATATTACTATAGAACTTTTTAAGTAATAAGGGTAAGAATATATTATAGATATAGTACTTTAATTATAGGTTAAGTTTGTATACTACCCCCCTATTAATTACCTATGTAACTAGAAATAGGCCTAGATACTTATTTAAGAGCTTCTTAGAGGGTTGTTTCTACTAGATGTTATATATTACTAGTAAGACCTTTTCTCTAACCTTAAACTTAATAGGGGTCCTTTATTAGTTATACTATTTTATATATATATTATTTAACTAGCTTAATAGCTATTAAATAGCCTCCTGTTACTATTATAATTAGCTAACTTTTTTCTTTACTGTAGGGACTATAGTCTAGTTGATCCTAATGTTATAGATATTATAAGGCCTATTTAGCTAGTAACCTATTAGGGCTTCTACTAGTAATACGCTAGTAGCACTATAGTAGGCGCTATTATAAATAAATTATACTATTAGTAGCTAGTCTATCTAGTTATTTTACTTAATATTATAGTAGGCTTATAGAAAGTGTTTAACGTTTTAGTTTTACTATTCTATCTAACTATTAGTTTAGGGGTAGTATGTAGTGCTTAGCTTCCTTTTAATAGCTAACTAGTAGTATACCTCTACCTAGAAGCAGCTAGTAAATAGTAATCCTTAGTTTAAGACTATTAACTTAGGTACTCTATACTATAATATAACTCTATCTACTAGTATTATTACTAAAGTGTCTACCTTTATTAACTTATAGGTAGGTATATAGAGGGCGTATTTTATAAAATAGTTAACTACTACTAGGATACTATTAAACTACTTACTTCTCTTCCCTCCTAACTTTAGGAGCTTTATAATAAAGTTAAGTAAGATGCTTTACTATAGGTAGGTAGGCACTAGTAGGCTCCTAAGGGATCTATAAGGTGTGTAGTGCTATAGTTTTATTTATTAATATACTGTATATATCTTAATATACTTCTTTCTACTAAGAGGAGTCTTACATTATTCACTATCTAAGTAGAAATAAGTAAGGTCTTCCTTTACACTATACTATATATATAATACAGTTAATCTATATATAGAGAGAAAAACCTCCTTTAATTTATATAGGAGGAAAACTACCTTATTATTAAACATTAGAAGGTTAGCTTGTTTTTACCTAACATAATATAGGGAATAACATAATATAAAGGAAAACATATTACGTAGGTAGGTAGGTTACACTGCTGTTAAGGCCCTATTATGCATATAGGGCCTAGGGCTCCACTTTTGCAGGGCTCTAGTAGCTAATTAGACTTCTGCAAAAGTAGTATTCCTGCAGTTAGAATTAAACTAACTGTCTGCGCGCAAAGCGCACAGACGCTGCTAGACGTATGCCACTACATCACGTAGGTTAATATACTTCTTTATATCCTTTTTTATTAATTTCTAGAAGAAGGACTTAGCTAGATGCTTTATTATGTAGCTATATCTTAGGTAGGCCCTTCTAGGCTATATATTATGTAAACGTGTTTTATTTTCTAGGGGTCTAGTAATATATATTAAGTATAACTATTACATTAAGTTTCTAACTAACAGTATCCTTAGAGCTTCTAGCAAAATCTCTACTTCTATCCCTTAATTATACTACACCTACTAGATAGCGTAGATTACTGCCTGCAGCTAGCCTAAGCGCTTTATCTTAGTAATAGTTAATCTATCCTCCCTCTGCTAGGCTATTCTGCTAACAAAGAAGTAAAGCCTCTGCTGTAGGGCCTACCTTACCCTAATAATAAGGCCTGTATTAGCTGCTAGGCTGTTAAAAAGCAAGATTACTAATCTAACGCTAGTAATATTAATTACTATATAATTATTTATTCTACTATTAATAGCAATAATGTTATATAGAGAGTTCCCTCTATACTGCTTAATAATAGAGCTTATCTAAGCTATTATAAACTGTTTTATAACCTCTAAGGGGTTATAATTAAGAGGGGCGTTAATATTAAAAGGGTTATTTAAGTTAAGCGTAGGTATAACTAAGTAGGATAAGGACTTAATAAGATTAGACTTAAGGAGATTAGAAAGGAGGATTTAATTTAGTTACTTTAGTTTTAGGATAATATATCTAAATCGCAGGTTTAGTAGGTTGCAGGTATAGTTAATAGGAGAATCCTAGCAAAAGAGATTTATCTAGATCGCAGGTTTAGTAGGTTGTAGGTATAGTTAATAGGAGAATCCTAGATTCTATCCTAGCTAATTATATATACATAATAAGCCTGCCTCTTAAGTTTAAATACCTCTATAGTTAAGAGGTCTTACTGCAGACCTTAGTAGTATAGACCTTAAGAGTAAAGCTATCTCTAGTAAGTTAATCTAGCATTAAGTAGACTATACTAACCCCTATAGTACTATATATTTTTAAATAAGCTACCTTACTAAGTTAACAGCATAAGAATAAGGCATAGTGCTTATATTAGGCTAACTGCTGTTTTTTTTCTTTTTTTGTATTATGTAACTAATCTTAACTATAGGATCTAATTAGTTCTACGCTAGTTTAATTAGCGTTCTTAAATATCTTAGGTAGCTACTAGTTAGTTTGTTATAGTATGCTATTAGTATCTCTATCCTAAACCTACTGTTTTTAGAAATAACTAATTATCCTTTATACCTTACTACCCCCTTTATATCTCTACTCTAACCTACCTACTTCTGCTATATAGATTCTAGCAGCTGTAGGTTAGCCTTCTGCTTTATTTTAATCTCTTCCTCTAGTTTAGGTGTAAGGTCTTTAGGAAGTAGGGGCTACCCCTAACCTCTTAGTAACCCTCTAGTAGCCTATATACGCCTAATTTATACTACCTTTAGTAAAAATTGTCTAAGAAAGTCTTCTAGGAATACACTCCTCTTATAGTTAACTTCTTTATTAGTTAGTTAGTAATCTAAGTGTTATAAAAGCCTATTAGCTAAGTTTAATTTTTTAGGTTAATATTTAATCTTAAAGTTAAATATAGAAAGGTTTTATAGTATCTATACCTAGCAGCTGTTTAGTTACAGCTTAGCAGTAAGGTAGCAGTAGCCTAAGTAATTAGTAAGAAAGATAGTTTAGTACTAATTATACAGTAAGAAATAGTGTTATTACTCTACTACCTTATATATAGCTAGCAGCTTAGCCTCTAGTGTACTATATTATAGCTCTACTCCTTATAGTTTTTAAGATATATACGCTATAAGGTGTTATTACTAATTATATAGTTAGCATAATACTACCCTAATTATAAAAGTAAATATGTCTATTGTAATGTAAATAGGCAGCTTTAGGTTAAAGTAGTGTAGTATAGGGGCTGTAGTAAATAATACTTTAAGTTACTTAAAGGCCTTTAGTGCCTTACTAGTAATTAATAGGGAATAACCCCCCTTAGTAATTAGCTAATTAGTTAATAAGGTATATACTTTTATGTAATTCTAAATAAAGCGTTAATAGAAACCTATAAACCCTAAGAAGACTTATATCTTATAAATACTAGTAGGCGTTAGCTACTTAATAATAGCCTATATATAGTCCTCTTCTATTATAATACTATTCTTAGAGACTATAAAGCCTAAGAAGCTAATAGACTGTTTATTAAATTTACACTTCTTAAGGTTAGTTACTAACCTAATAGCATCTAAGTAGGTAAGCACCTACTTTACTACTTCTATATAAGCCTCTTTATCCTTTAAAAAGATAAGAATATTATCTAGGTAAATAATGTAGATAATATCTACTAGTGTTAAATAGACTGTGTATGTGCATGTAGGTACTAAAAGATAGAGTAAACTAAAGAATGTATTCTATAACTGTCCTTCCTACCTATAAGATAGGTATTATATAAGACAGATATACTGTCCTAGATTGCCTAAGTTAGTTAGATAACACCTTTAGGTAGTTTCCCTTTGCTGCATAAATAAGTGCTGCATAATTTAATTTCTACACTTATCTCCTTAAGTTAAGGGTGTTATATAGTTATGTAATAGTGCTATTTTAATACTTATAATTTTTTTTTGTAACCTAACTATATAATCCTTTTAATGTAGCTAATTAGGTTACACTAATTGTTTTATTAATAACCTTATATATAAATTCAGTAGGTTACGCTATTAATTATTATATAATAGATTTAAAAACAGAAGAATTAAAAACGCCTATAATCCTTCTTACCCTGCTTATATAGTTCTTCCTTCCTTCCTATCTAGTTAAGTAGGTAGGTTACATATAGTAGTTATTATATTTACACTCTAGCTTTACCTTAACTGCCTAGCAGCCTATCTTTTTCCTTTTTTTCTCTTTAATAACTACACTACTTCTCTCTTTACATAAAAAACTTAACTAAACTAAAATTAACTAAACTAAAACAACTCCTTTATACAGACCTAAGCTTCCTTTAGTCGTTATGTCTCTTATTCCTACTAGAGGCTAGGTGACCCCTATAGGCATTATTACTACTTACACTAATGCTAGTAGCACCTATTAGGTAACTCTTCCTACTTTAATAGCTTATAACTATACCTTCTTTATTACCCTCTTAATTAATATACATATAGGTCCTACCTAATAGTTTGTATAATACTAACTTTTCTTTTTAGTATAGAAGGAAGAGTATAAGGTTACTTATATACCCTTACGTAATATTAAGATTTACCTCCCTGCTAGTAAAGATATCTCTTTTCTGCTTACTAAGATAATCTGTTGTAAGGGATATTTTTATGCAGTCCTTATCTAAAGCTATAGATAAGCTGTTAATACCTACCCCTAGAAGTGTAGCTGTAGCGTTAGCACTCTTTACTTTACTGCTTACACTTATATTACTATATACTAGAATAGTGCTTATACAGAGTGCGTCTAGCAGTTATATAGAGCTTATTACTACTACTATAGCAGAGGATTATATAACACTAATAATAATAATAATAATAATAATAAGGATAATAATACTCCTTATTACGCTTATTCTTATACTTATTATGTAAAGAAGCAGAAGGCTTGTTTGCTTGTAAGTAGTTATAAGCTTAGTAGTTTTAATGCTCCTCTTATTATTAAGTAAGGGTTATAGACTCTTCTAGGTTCCTTAGCTAGTTATATAACTTATAGGTAGATAGCTAGGTAGTTATATAAAGTAGTAAATCTAGGATTAGTAGTGTTTAGTGTGTATTTAGATTAGAAGGTAAATTAGGTAGTTGACATATAAGGGTAAGCTTATATATAGTAATTATTAATTTCTCTTTTCCCCTAACCTTTTAATATACACCTTAATTTAAATTTGTAATATATTACTTATTACTAGCTGTTATAGCGCTGAATTTAGCGTCTTCTTAGTAAGGGCGTCTACTAGGTTGTTTTTGCTGTTAATCTATCTTACCTCTAAGATCTCTTTCTTTTTGTATAACTCTTATAGGCTTATAATGTTAATTATAAGTCTCTTTTTGTTAGTTATACCTAGTTATATAAGGCATTTATATAAGAATTATAAGTCTAAATATATTATAACTAGTATCCTTAGTATCTAGAGCGTATAAAGAATGCAGTTAAGTGTTATGCTTAGGGAAATACTACTATTAAATCTAGTAGCTATTCTATATAATTTGCTTATAAGAACGCTTCTTATAATCCTTTTGCACTTTGTTAAGCTTTAGTGTATAATATTGCCTCTAACTTTAAAGTCTGTAGTTATATAAGCAGTTTCTTCTGCTAGTATAATTACAAATCCTAGTTATAAAGAAAGGTTAGTATTATTAGTAAAAGATCTATCTATAAATATATATATCTTTATACGTAAGAGGTCTAGAGGTATAAAGGTAAGACCTTAATCTAGGTTGTTAATCTGCTATTAAAGTTATATATTTAATGCTTTAATGTCTTTTACTTTTAGTTACTTAACCTAAGTAGTAACAGATAGGTTATATAAGGCTTCTAGCTAGCAAATTAAGGTAAGATAGGCTTCTCTTACCCTCTATAAGATATATTATTATTAGGCGTTAGGTATACTGCTATTAATAAGTGTAAGGTGCTTAACTTAACCTTTCTAGGTAAAGGTTAGGTAATTATTATATAGCTTAATTTATTCTCTATTAAAGTTAAGTCCCTCTCCTTATTAAAGTATTATCTTTAGCTTTATATATAGTAAGAGGAGTCTTATATTATTCACTATCTAAGTAGGAATAAGTAAGGTATTCCTTTACACTATACTATATACATAATATAGTTAATCTATATATAGAGAGAAAACCTCCTGCAATTTATATAGGAGGAAAACTACCCTATTATTAAACATTAGAAGGTTAGCTTGTTTTTACCTAACATAATATAGGATTATTATAAAAGGAAAACATAATACATAGGTAGGGTGTACTGTTATTAGAGCCCTATTATGCATGTAGGGCCTAAGGCTCTACTTTTATAGGGCTCTAGTGGCTAATTAGACTTCTGTAAAAGTAGCTTCCTATAGTTAGAATTAAACTAACTGTCTGCGCGCAGAGCGTATAGATGCTGCTAGACGTATGCCACTGCGTCACGTAGGTACCTTTAGCTTTATATAAAGCCCCTTTTTCTGTAATTTCTCCTCCTCTTTCTAGGAAAACTAAGTTATTATAAAGCTTAAAGTGTTATCTATCTATATTACTGTAATACTAAAAGTGTCTAGTCCCTTAGCTGTGTAGAGGAGGTAAAGGTTATATATAGACTCTTTTATCCTTAGTTCTACCTTATAGTGCTCTAAGTATGTCTTATACTAGTAGAGTCTTAATTTAGTAAGCCTATATAATAGCTTAATAATCTAGAGGAGTATATTCTTAGGATATCTACCCTTAAGTTCTTTAGGCAGTTATATAATAATTATATAAGTTAACTTATTAGTAGCTTAGGTGTAGGCTTAGGTAATATCTTATACTTTATAATAACACCTAAAAGATGTAATTAGAGTTATACTAATTATAAGCAGGAGGCGTTAGCTTATCCTCTAGATTGTAGGTGCTTAGGTAAGAAGTAATTCTTTCTTTTAGTCCCTATAACCTTATATAATAAGTCTTAACTTCTTATACAGCTTAGTTAATAAGTTCTTAATCTCCTATACTATATAAGTGCTGTAAATACAGATTCTATTATACTTATCTAGGTTATATAAGATAAAAGTAAATACTCCTTAATTAATAAGGGTATTAATCTTAATCCTATCTAATTCTTTATATAGTGCCTTTAGGGCTGTAATAATATTGTTAAGTTAGAGTTAAACTGTAAGGTTATAGTAGTCTTTCTTTTGTTATAATAAGTATATAGCGTACGTTTGTAGTAATTATTATATAGTAGGTTTCTAGCCCTTCTTTAGTCTTCCTCTCTTCCTTAGTTATTATTATTAGGTTAGCTATATAACCCCTAGGTCTGCTTATACCTATAAGTCTTCCTTATAAAGGTAAGGTTTTATATATATTATATAAAACTATATAGGACTGTTTACTATTCTAACTATAATAGTGTATCCCTCTATCCCTTTAATCTCATACAGGCTAGACTAGCCCTTCTTTTCTCTCTATACTAGCACTTTACTCCTAATAGGGAGGGAAAGTACCTTTTAAATGTTAGGGCTATTCCTAATATTAATTACATAATTAATTTTAACTTCTATATAAATACCCTAAAGCAGTTTTATTACCTTTTAGACTGCCTCTACTCTTTATATAATATCTAGTAATAGTAGTAAGTTCTTATTAATTTAAGGGTAGGTTTTAAAAATAAGAAGAGTTAGTATAATGCTATTTAGGCTAGTAGTATTGTTTAGGGCTTTTACTGCTATCTAGAGGATTATCTTATTATCTATATTATAGCTAATCTCCTAGTAGAGGATATTATATATATATCTAAGTAGTGTGTAGGCTTTTTTAATCTTACTAACTGCCTAGTAGGCTTCTACTAGCATCTTATTATATATAATCTCTATAATCTTAGCTTAGCCTCTAAATTCTATAGAAGCAAGATTTATCTCTAGATTATATATAATATAATCTAGTAGGCTAACGTACATAATAATCTAGCACTTACAAAGAGCGTTCTAAGTGTCTTATACTAATATTAACCTTAGGAACATTACACCCTAAAATCCTATCTCTATGTTAATAACATAAAGAACATTCTTCTCCTCTAGTTATATAACGTCTATAACTATCTTATAGTTAAAGTGACTCTTATCTTTTAAGGAGAACTTAAACCTCCTTAGGGTAGGGTTATGTAACTAGCAGTAATAATAGAATCTCTAGATCCTTTCTAGAATAATAGGATTAATATTATTATATCTAGTATTCTTTAGAAGCTAGTGTAGTTAATCTATATAAGGGTGTCTAAATTGTTAGTAAAGTTATTAGAGTTATTCTTTAGTAAAGAATATCCCTACCTCTATATAGCTTAAGTTAAAGAATAGATAGCCTTATTTCTAAATAATAGGGATTAGTAGTCTATCTTTTTATATAATAATATTATTAACGTTATTAAAATACATACTAAGTTAGTTAGCATTATATAGAGAAAATAGGAATAGTGTAGATATATTAAGGATATAGTATGTAATACTACTAAGTAGGTTATCTATAGTTATAGTCCCTATAGCTGTAATTAACGTGTTTACACTAAACTGTATATAGGCTAATCCTAGTACCTATAATATCTCTATATAAGGGTATTCTCTTAAGTACGCTAGCACTTAAGGCTTTCTAATAGTTAAAAACTTAGCTACACCTATATCCTAGAGTTCTCTCTAGTATATAGTGCTGTATAGGTTTTACAGCATAAATTAGCTTACTTCTAATATCCTTACTGCTAAAAAAATATCCTCTCCTATTGTATAATAGAAGAATGCAGATAATAAGAGGAAGGTTAAGGCTTCTATATTACTAGAGTGTATATCTTAGTTATTATTATATAAGTCTTTAATAGGATTCTCTCCCTTAACTTCTACTAGGTATAATGCAAAATCCTTATATAGATCCTAGTTAAGTGTAGTGTATACCTAAATGTACTAGTCTTTTATATACTTTTGTTTATCCTCTATATAATTTATTAACTAATAGCCCTCCTTCTTATAGATAAAGTACCTCTTATTATTTATATAGAAGGGTCTCTATCTTATAAATAGCTAGCCTTATCTTCTATTATATAGTTATCTAGAGAGTTAATTATTATATAGTTACTTATAGTATCTCTTTTAATTAGAGGTGTACCTTCTATCTATAAAGTAAATATTATATAATGTTGTTTTTTAATTAAGGGCTACTTAGAGTAAAGCCCTTAGGTTAGAGAAGAACTTTTTATATATATGATCTGCTTTAAGATTACTAAGAGCAGTTTCTAGCTTAGGTACTCCTTAATATGCTTAAGTGACTTACGTATAAAGTATTACTTTACCTTAAAATCTAGATCTAAGTGCTTATTATATAAGAGGTATCTTATTAAGGAGAGTTTCTAGCACTTCTATTATAGTCTTCTTAGGGTTCTCTCTCCTTACTTATATAAAAGATATAGTAGTCTAATCTGCCTAATACAGGCTGTAGTTAATATTAATATTAAAATGCTTATCTAATATATTATATATCTTATTCTACCTCCTAGTTAGGCTAATACAATAGAGGTAGAATTCTTTTATATAATCCTAGAGGATATCTAAAAACATAGTATAGTACTAATCTTCTATAATATAGAGTTATTAATAGAAGCTAATAAAGACTTTAGCTTTATTATATAAGATATTATATAGCTTACTAGTGTAGTTTCTATCCTTCTGCTACCCTTTCTAGAAGATTAAGATAGTACTTAGTTTGTATAGTCTGTTCTAAACGATACGCTTTAGTAGAAGGTTGTAGATACTATCCTTTTAGTATATAGGCGTTATATAGCCCTAGAATTATAGAAAACTATTAACCTCCTAGGTAAATTATGTTCTAGGGGGTATATTCTAGGTTGCTAGTTAGAGGTCTTATATAACTAAAGTTTAAGTTATCTATACGTTATATAAGTCCTTAATAGAGTTTATTACTAGTTTAGCAGTATATAGTGTAGTAATAGGATTAGGGTTTTAGGTAGGTGTCTCTATAAGTATAATCTATTTATAGGAGGTTATTATATATATTAGATAAGAGGAAGGATACTCTAGTTACTTATCCTAATTATTAAATTCCTAAATAATAGCATAGATTAAGTCTGTAATCTGCTTAGTTAAGCTTTATACTGCACTAATACTAAATCCCTTTTGCTTTAGGATTTATATAAGCTCTTATCTGTAGGGTTAGCTAACTAGGTCCTATTAGGTAGATATCTAATAGTGGAATTCTTTATATAGAGTTATCTTTAGTAGGTCCTTATTAAAGGTAATATAGAGGATTTATATAATTATATATCTAACATACATAGTAAGTTCCTTCTTATTTAACGCCCTAGTAATATTAATTAGGTTACCTTAGATTCTTAGGTTTATTAACTTCTTCTACATAATAAGTAGAATCTTACTCTTAGCGCTTATCTCTTTATATATAGGTAGGTATAATTCCTTCTCTTAGGGTCTGTTTAAGGGATTACCCTCTTACTTACTTTATAAAGCTATAGTTAATAGTAGCTGTTTTGTCTTATATAGCGTCTGTTATTATTATTATAGGTGTAGTAGCGCACACTACGTACTTTAGGATTTATATAGTAAGTATCTCTATCTAGTTCTTACTAGAAGGTAATAATAAAGATCTCTATTATATAAAACTAAAATAGTAGTTATCTTACTCCTAAATACCTAGTTCTTACTAGAAGGTAACAGTAAGTAGGATTAAGGAAATAGTATAAGATACCTTATATCTAACTACCTAGTTCTTACTAGAAGGTAACAGTAGTTAGATTTTAGACGTATTACTATATAACATCTAGTATAATAATTCTTATCTCTTTACTTTTACTAATCTGTAATTATATAAAGTAATTATGTAATTACTAAGTAATTACTAATTAGTATTAAATAGACTGTATATATATATATAGGTACTAAAAGATAGGGTGAACTAAAGAATGTATTTTGTAACTATCCTTCCTACCTATAAGATAGGTATTATATAAGATAGATATACTGTCCTAGATTGCCTAAGTTAGTTAGATAACACCTTTAGGTGGTTTCCCTTTACTGTATAAATAAGTGCTATATAATTTAATCTCTACACTTATCTCCCTAAGTTAAGGGTGTTATATAGTTATATAATAGTACTATTCTAATAACTAGGCCTATAAGAGTATTATTAATATAGGCCTAAAAGGTAGCTAAGGCGTTAATAAGCCTAAACAGTATTACTTAGTACTTAAAGTAACTATACTGCATATAGAAAGCTATCTTCTATTTATCTTCCTTACAGATAGCTACCTAGTAGTACCTATCCTTTAAGTTAAATTTAGTGTACTACTTTACTTCTAACAGGCAGTTAAAGATCTTAGTAATTAAGGGTAATAGTGTTTAATTCTTAATAGTAACGCAGTTAAGCCCCTAGTAGTTAATATAGAGGTATAACTTACCCCCCTTCTTGAGTATAAATAGGATAGGTATACTTACTAGGCTTTTAGATTATTATATCTATCCTTTTGCTAGCGCTTTCTTAATATACTCTTAGAGGGCAGCTAGCTTAGGCTCTACTAGTAGGTATATAGGGCCTTATAGTAGTTTAGTTCTTAGTTCTAGGTTAATAGCGTATACCTTCTTACTAGTGCCCTTCTAGTGCCCCTTTACGTTAAAGATATAGGCCTATTTAGTATACTTATCTAGTAGTATAGGTCCTTTTTTCTCCTGCATTCTAATCTCTTATATATAACAGACTCTAGACCCTATTATAAAGGTTATTTTAGCTTCCTTTATAGCCTTCCTAATAGCCCTTTACCTAATTACTAATTTAATATCCTCCCCCTTTAACTTATATATCTAATTTAGTGTCTTCTAGCTAAGGTTAGGGGACGCTAGTTACCCCTAGGGGATCCCTAGGATTATAATATACTCCTCCTCTAGTATTAATACCTAGAAATAATAGCTTTAAGACCTCTTAGTGCTAAGGTTATTTATTACCTATATAACTAGGACTTTCTAATAGTAGTTAGAAGCGCTTAATCCCTATAGGCCTTAAAGCTTTAGTCTATTACTAGCCTGCAGTAGGTAACTAGTTAGTAATAACACTCTCTAGTTAATTATATTATAGTTAGCACTTATATTAATTATTACCTTCTCTTTCTTTTATATCTCTCTAACTCTTACTTATAGGGTTACTTTAAACTACTAGCAGCTTGTCTTCTCTCTCTAAGGTATATTAATTATATTAACCCCTATTATAGCAGCTAGAGTAGTATACCTCCTACCTAAGTGTCTTAGTTAGCTATACTAATAGCAGTTAGTTTCTTAGCACTAATTAGAGTAGTAGTCCTTATTATTATAATTATAGTATATAATAGTTAATTAGTTTAGTGCTGCTAACCCTCTATTAGGTTATATTCTATCCTACTGCTCTATCTAGCTTAGTTTTAATAGTTTGTTACTTATTAGAGTAGGTATATTTTATAGTTTAGTTTTTACTTCTATAGAGGTTATCTAAACTGTCTCCTAGGGTGGCTACCTAGTAGGCCCCTAGGGTACACCCCCTTAGTAGTTTGTAACTATTTAGGCCCTCTATATAATTCTTCTAGTTATTTCTACTTACTTTATAATTTTATCTAATGCTTCTTAATTATCTAGTAGCCTATAAGCTATAATCTTATCTTATAAATTAGGGAGGATCTAGTTAACTATATTAATTACCTACAGCCTCTTAGGTAGCTAGTTAGAGTACTTTACTTCTAAGGCTTTATACTAGTTAATAAAGGTTTAGTATAACTATTCTAGTTTCTAGCGTTTATCCTCTAGCTCTACTACTACGTTATATACCCTTATATTCTTATTAGTAATGCTGTTATATAGCTACTTCTTTATTACTAGCTAGGTAACTTTTATTTAGTTATTTCTATAGTATATATCTATATAGGTAGCCTACTAGTAGGCTATAGGTCCTTTAAGGTATCTACCTATATAGATTACCTAATTATAGTTATTATCTATACTAGAGATAATAAATTAACCTATAAGCTTAAACTAGAAGTTAGATAGCTTAGCCTAGCTCCTACCTTTATAACTAAGGGGTGCTATATATTTTCTATAATTATCTAGTTTTTGTTATTTAGGTGCTGCCTGCTTCTTAGCTAGCATACCTCTAGTAAGTAGTATATCTATATTAGCACTATTTTAAAGTGCTAACATAAGGTTAAGGTTCTTCTGCTTCCTAGCCTTATTAATTTTAGCCTAAAGTATTTCTTAGACTTACTTTACTATTATCTTATTAATAGCCTTATAAGTATACTTATTAGCTACTAAAGTATTTATATTATTATCCTCAAGGCTACTAGTAGTACCTTAGTTATCTCCCCTATTACTCTTATTATAACTAGCAGTCTCTTAGTAGGTTAAGACCCTATTATTATCTATTATACTAGTTTCTTATATATCCTACTTATTATAGGTGCTATCCCTCTAGGAAGCAGTAGTAGTTCTCTTAGGTGCTATCTTACTCTACTAGTTAGTACGTCTAAAGGTAGGTAGAGGTTAAAATGTGTTATAGGCTAGGATTATATAGAGTAGTAAAGTTACTAACAGTAAGGTAGGAGTTAGTTAGTTATATTATTTTAACCTACTTCTACCTACTAGGTAGGTACTAGCAGTCCTCTTCTATCCTATCTTAGCACTCTTACTAATAATAGTCTCCTAATAGTCCTATAATAACACCCTAATTATGTTATTAAGCTATAGGTTAGCTGCTAGTGCTCCTCTAATGCTTACCCTTAATAACCTAATATATCTAATTATTAAGCACCTCTAATAATCTAACCTATTTGTTACCTATAGTTATCTATTCTATCCCTCTATATAGGTTACACTGCTAATAGCCCTAACATAGTAGTTCTCTTCTATTCTATTCTAACTTTACTTATAATAATAGTCCTCTAACAGCCTTATAATAACGCTCTAATTATATTACCTATCTATAGATAGACCTCTAGCGTCTCTTTAGTAGCCCCCTGCTAATAACCTAACATATCTAATTATTAGGCACCCCTAATAATCTAACCTCTCTGTTACCTATAGTTATCTATTTTACTCCTCTATATAGGTTACGCTGCTAATAGCCCTAATAGGTAGGGGTTAGTTAGTTATATTATTTTAACCTGCTTTTGCTTACTAGGTAGGTAGTAGTAGTCCTCTTCTATCCTATTTTAACTTTACCTCTAATAACAGTCCTCTAACAGCCTTATAATAATACTCTAATTATATTACCTATCTATAGATAGACATCTAGTATCCCTCTAGTGACCTCCTGCTAATAACCTAATATATCTAATTATTAGGCACCCCTAATAATCTAACCCCTCTATTACTATTAAATTAACAGAAGTAATAGTAATAGGTTAATATTATGTATATTATGCGTTATATTTGTATCTAACTGTGTGTGTAACTATAACTATTATGTTACCCTTTTTGCCTAGCCTTACTACCTAACTAGGCCCTTAGTAACCCCTTTTCTAGGTGCCTAAGGCCTCTATAAAGCCTACTGCCTAGGGCGAAGCTTACAGCAGTCCCTCTAATATTTACTAAGTAACTAGGCTAAATTAGGCTAATAACTTCTATCTCTACGCACCCTTTCTAGCGTGTATAAAGTGCCCTCTATAGAACCCTCTAATTTAATAGTTACCTATAGTTATCTATCTTACTTCTCTATATAGGTTACGCTGCTAACAGCCCTAACACTATTTACGTTAAGATAGATATATCTACTTTTATAATTAGGGTAGTATTATACTAACTACATAATTAGTAATAGTACTTTATAGTATATATATCTTAGAAACTATAGGGAGTAAAGCTATAGTATAGTATACTAAAGGCTAAACTACTAGCTATCTATAAAGTAGTAAAGTAATAGCAGTATTTCTTACTATATAATTAGTACTAAACTGTCTTTTTTACTAATTACTTAGGCTATTACTACCTCACTGCTAAGCTATAACTAAATAGCTACTAAGCGTAAATACTATAAAACCTTTCTATATTTAACTTTAAGATTAAATATTAGCCTAGGAAATTAAACCTAGCTAATAGGCTTTTATAACACTTAGATTACTAACTAACTAATAAAGAAGTTAACTATAAGAGGATTATATTTCTAAAAGACTTTCTTAGATAATTCTTACTAAAGGTAGTAAGAATTAGGTGTATATAGGCTACTAGAGGGTTACTAGGGGGTTAGAGGTAGCCTCTACTTCCTAAAGACCTTACACCTAAGCTAAAAGAAGAGATTAGAGTAGAGTAGAAGGCTAACCTATAGCTACTAAGATCTATATAGTAGAAGTAGGTAGGGTAATATAGAGATATAGAGGAGGTAGTAAGGTATAAGAAATAATTAGTTATTCTTAAAAACAGTAGGTTTAGAATAGAAATACTAATAGCATATTATAATAACCTAACTAGTAGCTAGTTAGGATACAGCTATATAATAAAACATCTAGCTAAGTCTTTTTTTTAGAAATTAATAGAAAAGAATATAAAGAAGTATATTAAGATATATATAGTGTAATAGGGTGCCTATTAGTGCTAGATTTCTTTAGTTCCTAATTACGTAACTAAGAGTCTTAATTAGAGATAGATATTAGACCTTAGCTGCTTACTTCTAATTAGGAAGATAATAAACATATAACTAATTCTTTTCCTTTAATTTAGAGACAGATCCTTTAGATCAACCTAAAGCCTTTTATTATAATTTACCTTTAACTGTAGTTACATAAGACATATAGGAGTTTCTCTCTTAATTAGTTATAGGAGTAAGCCCTAATTAGAGCCTTTATAGCCCTAATTAAGACAGTTTACTTACGCTAATTAAGAGGCATCTTACGTTAGCTTTAGTAGGTTATAGTGATTATTCCTAGTTACCTTACTGCTCTAGCTATCCTACTTTACTACACCTTTTTAATAGTATATTAATAAATAAAACTATAATACTATATACCTTATAGATCCTTTAGGAGCCTACTGATACCTACCTATCTATAGTAAAGTATCTTACTTAACTTTATTATAAAGCTTCTAAAGTTAGAAAAGAAGAAAGGTAAGTAGTTTAATAGTATCCTAGTAGTTATTAACTATTTTATAAAATACACCCTCTATATACCTACCTATAAGTTAATAAAGGTAGACGCTTTAGTAATAATACTAGTAGATAGAGTTATATTATAGTATAGAGTACCTAAGTTAATAGTCTTAAACTAAGGTTTACTATTTACTAGCTGCTTCTAGGTAGAGGTATACTACTAGTTAGCTATTAAGAGGAAGCTAAGTACTATATACTACTTCTAAACTAATAGTTAGATAGAATAGTAAAACTGAAACGTTAAATACTTCCTATAAGCCTACTATAATATTAAGTAGAATAACTAAGTAGACTAGCTACTAATAGTGTAATTTATTTATAATAGCGCCTGCTATAGCGCTACTAGTGTATTACTAATAGAGGCCCTAATAGGTTACTAGCTAAATAGGCCTTATAATATCTATTATATTAAGACTAACTAAACTATAGTCCCTATAGTAAAAGAAAGGGTTAGCTAATTATAATAATAACAAGAGGCTATTTAATAGCTATTAAGCTAGTTAAATAATATATATATAAAATAGTATAACTAGTAAAAAACCTCTATTAAGTTTAAGGTTAGAGAAAAGGTCTTACTAGTAATATAAAACATCTAGTAGAAATAACTATCTAAGAAACTCTTAGATATATATCTAGGCCTATTTCTAGTTATATAGGTATTTAATAAAAAAGTAGTATATAAACTTAATCTATAATTAAAGTACTATATTTACAATATATTCTTACCTTTATAACTTAAAAAGTTCTATAGTAATATTAAAGAAAGTAAGAATATCCTTATTAATAAGGATAATAAAGATATATATAAAGTAGAGGTAGTAGTAGCCTACTAAAGACTACTAATAAACTAAAGGTATCTTATTAAGTAAAAAGAGTATAAAGCAGAGAAGAACTTATAAAAGCCTTAGAGTAGCTTATTATAAGTTATAAAGGATAACTATAAATAAGTATTACACTAAAGAGTTACTAAAGGGAGACTAAAGAAGTAGAGGTAAGAGAAGAAGGCTTATAGGCTAAGAAAAAAAGAGTTAAATTACCTAAAGGCCTAAAGGTATCTTAAGACCTTAAAAGGTCTAGCTACCTACTAAAATATTATCTACTAAAATATAAAAAATAAAACTCTACCTAAAGATACTACTAAGGGTGTATTAAGGAGGGAGAGAAAGAGAAAAAAGAGAGGGACTAAAGGACACTAAGTATCCTTATTACTAGCTACCTTAGTATTTTAGCCTATAGAGGTAGAGAAAAAACCTTAGTTAGAATTAAGGTCCTAAAGAGCTTAGTAATTCTAGAGAAGAATTAGTATATAAAGCACTAGAAGTATACTAAGGGGGTGCTAGTAAGAAAGAATATATATAACCTATAAGTAAACCTTATTAATCTTATAGAGTTAGCCTATAATACTAAAAAGAAAGGTTACTATCTAAATAATAGCCTAAGTTTAGGCCTTAATAGCCTAAGTCTATACCTTAATAGTAGTAATAGTCTCTACCTAAGTAGTAGCCTAGTAGGAGGCAGTAGTTACCTACTTCTTAGTAAGAGCTACACTATTAATAAGAGTTATAAGCTTATATAACTAATACTTTATCTTCTACTTAACCTCTTTAGCTTTATACTTTACTTTAGAGAGGTTAGCTAAAGCTACTTTTACCTAAAAGGCCTTCTAGCTTATAACTTAAAAAGCTAAATTAGCTTTCTATATAGTAGAAGGTTAGTAAATAGATAGTAGGGGATTACTAGTAGATTACTAAGTGTTTAGAGGAGGATAGAAGAGGGAGAATAGCTTACTTAGTTCTTATTAAAGGTAGTAAAGCTATCTTTAGCTATCTTTCTAAAGAGGCAGTAAAGGTTAGTAGTAATATAGTAGGTAGTATAGAAAAGCTATAGATAATTAGCAGAAAGCTAGTAAGGGTTATAAAAGTAACTAGATATAAAGAGAGAAGTAACTTATAGGAATATAAGGCTTACTATAAGCTTAGTAGTATACTAAATATTTATTACTACTAGCTAGAGGAGGTTAGTAAGGTATACTAAAGAAATAGTAGAGGACTTACTAGTAGTATTTATATAATAAAAGATAAAACCTTTATTAAAGAAAGTCTATTTTATTATATAATAAAGGTAGTAAGTATAGAGGATAGGTTAGGTAGGGGGGATTAGAGGCAGAGTATTAACAAAACACTATAACTATAACTATAACTACATACTATAACTATAAACTACACCCTGTAGTTTAGACTAAACTATAACTATAGTAGTTGTAGTTTAGACTAAACTATAACTACAGTAGTTGTAGTTTAAACTAAACTATAACTATAGTAGTTATAGTTATAGTTATAGTATAGGTAAGAGAGATATAGTCTAAACTATAACTACACTACAGTAGTTATAGTTTACTACAGTAGTAAACTACAACTACAGTAGAAAAATAATAATATAGAATTTCTATAGTTAATTAGTATATTATAGTATACTAAATACTATATCATAGTATAGTAAATACTATATTATAGTATACTAAATACTATATTAAATATAATATATATTAGACTAAGATATTTACCTAAATACTATATTATAAGTAAGTATTAGTATTACTAAGTAATAATTAATTAATTAGTAATATATAACGTATATATATAGTAAGTTAGCTATTATAGTAAGTTAGCTACTCCTCTTTACTTCTATACATTTCCTCTTTACACTAAGTCTCCTCTATATATAACTATAGAATCCTCCTTAAAAGAAAGCTACATTATACTTACACTTTAACCTATTAATAAAGACCTAAATCTTCCTATATAAAAAGCAGCTACTATCTATAATATCCTAAGAATAACACTTTAGGACTAACGCGTTAGATAACTACTATAATAAGAAACGTAATTAAAATTAATAAAGATAACTAAGCTAGAAGAAATAGTAATTCTTAAATAAGTTATTAACCTTATTAATTAAGGATTTCTCTTATAACTTAATAACGTATAAGATATAGCTAATTACCTCCTTAATAAACGTAACGTAACGTGTGTTAGACCCTAATAGGTAGAGAACTTTATATAACGCTAACTATAACTAAAGATACGTTTTTAATATAGAATTAACTACTAGAGGGTATTAGCTAAGGATCCTATAATTATGCAGGCCTAGTTTACCCTTATACAAAACATAATTACAAAGTATAAAATCTATAATAATAATATCTATAATTTTAATAAGATAGGCTTCTTAATAGGAATGCTATTATATATAAAGGTAATTATAACCTCTAATTACTATAGAAGGCCTTATATAAAGCAGCCTAGTAATTACAAATAGGTTTCTATTATTTAAGGCGTATATACAGATAGCTAGGTGCTGCCTCTATACGTTATTATTAAAGGTAAATATTACCTCCTCTTATAGTATACTAATAGCTAATTCCTACCCTAATAGGGTATCTACCCTAGTGAAAATAGATAGACTATAAATAAGATTAGCTTAGATTAGCTACAGCATTTTGAAAAATACATAAAGTCTTATATAAAGGGTATTAAGTAGCTCCTAATCCTTAATAGCTATAATAGCTATAAGTCTACTAAGTTTAATAATTACTATAAGGAATATAGCATTATTACTTTTTATATACCTCCCTATTTATTATATAAGCTCTAGCCTCTTAATGTTAGCTGTTTTAGTCTGCTAAAGGCGTTATAAAGTAAGGAAATTAAGAAAATAATGCAGATACAGATTATATATATTACTAAGGATAACTTCTTTCCTGCCTTTAAGGCAGCCTTTTTTAGTTTAATAGGTAAAGAAAATATATAAGCTAGCTTTAGATAGGCTAGCCTTATCTCTTTTAACCTAGAAGTAGTTATTTCCTGCCTAGACTTTAAGCTAAAGATACTAACACTATCTAACTTACGCCTAAGCAGCTAGGGCTCCTAGGACCTAAAGATACTAACTACAGTATATAACGCTATATAAAGCTTTATATTACTTAAGAAAAGAATTACTAGTTATTAATATAGCTTACTAACCTATTTATATAAAGTAGTTAACTTATAGGCTAAAGGTATTAGTAAGTTAGTATATAAACTAGCTTTTATTAAAGCTAAGTGCTATAGGCTTTATATAGTAAATAAGATACTAAGTAAGCATTAGAGGGCTAAAAAAACCTAACTACGTCTTAGAGGGTCCCTTAATGCAGCTAAAGTAGAGGCAATCTAGGTAGAGAAGGGTGTTATTAATACTAGAGGTAAGAATACACGTTAGGAGGGGGCTTATATAGAGGGGGGTAAAATATGTAAGTAACAATATAGTAATTACAGAAAGACTAAACATAATATATAAATATATTAGGTAGTTTAAGAGACCTCTAAAGAAGAGGATAATAAGTAGTTTTAATTAATTTTATATAATACTAATTAATTAACTTATATAAGTAGGTAGAGGGTAGGAGGAGATAGCTAACTTACTATAATAGCTAACTTACTATATATATACGTTAGTATATACTATATAGTATATAGTATATAGTATATACTTAGTTATAGACTATAGTTGTTAGTTAGAGTTACTATTTACTAGTAAGAAAAACTATAATTAGTATTAATTACTACTTTAGTACTTACTACTAGTACTTAGGTAGTAGGAATATAAATAATATAGTCTTTTTTTGTTTTATAAGAGGTAAGTAAGATAATAAAGAATAATTAGGTAGTAAAAGAAATAGTAAATAGGTTTATATAAAAAGTACTAAGTAGTAAGTACTAAGAGTAAGTACTAAGTAGTAGTATACTAGTAACTTACTTACTTAATATTAGTAATTACTAATTAGTATAAAGTAAATACTTAACGTTAGAAATCTATAGTTAAGATATAAGCTATATTATATAACTAATATATATTAAGTACTCTAAAGTAGAAATATAAGTATAAATAGTAAATACTTAACTACTATATATTAAGTACTAAAGTAGTAAGTAGTAAGTACCCTAGAGTGGAAATATAAGCGTATTAGTAAGTACTAAATACTAAGTAACTAATATACTTTTAAGTTTTAGTTCCTTAGAAGTTAGAGTAGATATAAAAGTATAAAGTAAATATTTTATTTCTAGTATATATATATATAAATACTTTATAGTGTAGTACTCCTATAAAACTAAATAGTAAATAGTAAATACTTATACCTATAAAATACTTTACTTACTATATACTATATAATTAAGGTAAATAGGGGTGTATATAAGTAAAGAAGGTGTAGAAGGATAATAGTTATATTATTAGTTAACTTAGACTACTTTATTCTATATACAGTGTATATAGTATTATTAATACTGTATTATTACTATTTTTAGTATATAACTATAGTATATTAACTTTAACTGCTTAATTATATATACAGTGTATATAGTATTATTAATACTGTATTATAACTATAGTTAGTATATATAATATAACTATAGTATATTAACTTAGACTGCTTAATTATATATATAGTGTATATAGTATTATTAATACTGTATTATAACTATAGTTAGTATATAACTATAGTATATTTATAGTTATAGTTATAGGTTATATAAGCGTTATCTTATAGAGATAAAGCGTAGTAGTCTATTATCTCTAAGACTATATATATACTTAATTACTTATTAAGTAGTATATATAATTATAAGCTATATATTAATTATAAGTAGAAAGTCTTTAAAGTTAAAAGCTATATAACTATGCTTATATATTAAAAAGTATATATACTTTATGTATAGGTAATTAGGTACTTAATCTATAGTGTAATTCACCTCTACTTATCTAAGTATCTATACTTAGGTAGTACTTTAACTTAAATAAACTTACTACTTATATAATAAGTAGTATATATAAAGTAAAAAGTAATTAGTAGGAAGAAATCTTTAAGAATATAATATAATAGTATAAGCTTTTAAAGTATAACTTATAGACTTTACTAAGTAAGTTAAGTTAGGAATTTCTAACTAACCTACTTTAGATTTTCTCTTTATATATACTTATAGTCTTATAGATAATTAGATAATAGATATAACCTTTATAGCTAAATATATTACTATTCTAATTAGAATTTCATTATCTTTCTAGTTATATTACTCTTTATTACATTGTAAATATTAAGACCTATATTTTACTAAAGAGTATAATAATTTTAAAGTAAGTAATATATTTAGTTATTTATAACCTAATTATATAAGTTAAACTAATACTAATACTAATTTCTTATTTTTATAGAATAAGACTATTAGATATATAGAGATAGCTATTAATACTATAGATAGTTTTTATAGCTAGAATTAAGAGGATAAAAATAAAGATATAGTAAGTAAGAATATTATTAAAGAAGTTAAGAATTATAATATTAGTATAGTCTTTTTAGATAATTACTGCTTAAAAGTAAAGAATGTTAGTAATAGTAAGTACTTAACTACTTATACTATAATAATATCTAGAATAAATACTAAATAGTAAATACTAGATTACTAGTAGTATAGTATAATAGATTAATAGTATAGTATATAACTAATAAAACCTATTTAAAGAAAATATCCTCCTGTAAATTAATATCCTCCTCCTCTTATAAATCCTCCTCTTTACTACTATCTTTATCTAAAAAACTAGGTAACTCTTTACAGTTATAATAGGCTAGCATTACCTTACGATAGGCGTATAGTAACTTAATACGATTTATCTAAGCTAAGGAGAGAAAGTAGAAAGTGTAAATAACATATAGTTTACGTAGGTATTTATCTTATACGCGTTATGTATGCACGCCCCTCTAGCTAGTTATAAGTGATAGTAGGTTATAGTAGGCACTAGCCTAGCTATACTTATTGTAGCGTAGCCTATAATATATGCTCCCCTCCTACGCTATAGGGCTCTACTAACCCTTAATAGTTACATACTGTAATTTAAGAAACAGCCTACTAAATATTCTTATAGGCTAGTAGGCTTATTGTTTTTCTCTCTTTTTCCTTACTAGCCCTTTTGTTAATATTATAAGTATTTATCCTACGCGTAGCTACGCTTTCCTTTTGTTTTTATTAGTCTTTTACTAATTGCTAGTTATTTATTATAGGAATTAGATAATTTATAATAGCTGTAAGTAAATTAATCCCTATATAGGCCTATATGTATATATATAAACTGCTAATTAGTTACTAACTTATAAGACAGCCCCCTATAATCCCTAGCTGCTCTCTATCCCCTAAGGATAATAAGGCCCTTAACCCTATTACTCCTTTAGGCCTTAAGCCTTAGTTACCTACCCCTACTGTAAGTTACCTCTTTAGTAAGTATATTATGCAATTTAACTAACCTAGCTAGGATAATAATAATAATAATAAGGCTAATAAGGCTAACTATAGCTCTCTTATTATAAAGAGACGTTACACTAACGCCTCTACCCCTACTGCTACCCCTACTACTACCCCTACCTATATACTAACTGTCTTTTATATATACCTTTACTTCCTATACGCTTACTGCCTTATATATAACCCTACCACTATATAATATATAGAGAATATTAGCGCTTATAGGCACTATTATCTTCCCTATATGCAGTCTAACTGTAGCTGCTAACCTATATATTTTTTACTACTTATATAAATCTTACGCCTTACTAATATAACCTAGATCCCTAAGGCCTCCTTAGGCCTCTATAAGGTAATATCTCTTACTGCCTACGCTGCTACCCTAACTACCCCTAGCTCTATAGAGCGTACCTCCTTCTAGCTAGCTGTTAAGGCCTAGGAGGTTATAACTAACTTAGAGTAGGAGGTATAGAAAAGCGCTAAGAAGACGTGTAGAAAGCATACCTATAGCGTATCTAATAATATGCCTCCTACGTCTGCTATGCTTACTCCCCCCTTCCTAGCCTTTACTGCTGCTGCAGCTGCTGCTTAGGCTGCTGCTACTACTGCTAATAATGCATACAGTAAGGTTACTTCTTACCTAGGTAGTCTTATAGCTACCTAGAGTAAACGCCTTATTATTATAGTTAAGGAGATCTTAGTCTCTCTTAAGAGAGTAAGTACTAGTCTTATACTTTCTCCTATATAACTCTTATGCTAACTTTATATTCCTAGTTTATTAACTTTATTACTACTAACTTTAGTTACAGCCCCTCCCCTAAGCTAGAAGACTCCTAGTAGAGGAGTCTCTTATACGCTTTAAGCATACTTATTCTATGTAGCCCTACTACTTACCCTATAGGGCTTAGTTATTCTTTATAGGCTGCAGCCTTTTAATAGAGATTTATTACTTATCTGCTTATTATATATTCTTATGTTCCTTTATATATATATATTACCCTTATTATAGACGTTAATAGGTCTATACTTCTCTTTAAAGGAGTTTAGGGCTATAGTGTCTTTAATTAATTTAATAGGTTTCTATATAGCTTTAGTAAAGCCCTCCTAGCGTACTAGCGCCTAATACGTTTTTGCCTTTCCTTTACTACGCTATTACACGCTAATTATTTTAGTAATATGCTATTCCTTCTTACTGTCTTCTATTAAAGGGGGAGGTTATACATTATAGGCTTTCTAGCCTAGTAAAGGGTTACTTCTAATGCAGCATAATAGGTCTATATAAAATTAGTTATAGATATTACTAGGTACGTTAAGTTTAACTATAAGAGGGTTAATTACTTTAGTAACTTAGTAATAGTAGTGTAGCTAATTAAGCTTATAATTTAGTTGTAGAGAGTAGTAGTTATATATTAATAACTATATATTATTACCTACTTTAAACCTTTTAGCTGCGCTTTGCTGCTTATTAGCTAATTCTTTAGTTTGTTACTAGGCTGTAGCTATTACTACTTATACTATTAAAGTTACTTTAGTTATCTATTATATAAGTCTTTTAGTAACCTTTTTGTATATATCTATTGTCTTTAGCGCGCTCTCTCTAACTGCAATAGGGTCTATATAGTAACTATGTTCTATAAAGAAGGGGCTTAACCTAGTTACTAACGTAGTGTAGTTATTAATTACTAGTTACGTAACTAGTGTCTAATATGCTTAATCCTCTTAAAGGTAACTTATGTAGGTATGTAACGTTACTTAAATCTCTTAGTTAAAGCGCTTAGTAGCCTTATTACTCTGCAGGTAGTATAATATACTTAGTCTTTACTTAATACTAGTAAGTATATAAAACTTACGTTAGAACTTACTTATCTAGTTACTCCCTCTGTTACTAATAATGCTCTTTAGTATACTATAGAAGTAATAATAGTAACTTAGGAATCTTTTAGCGTAAGCCTCTATATCTATTATTACTATTAGCTTAAGTATTACTAACTTTCCTAGGCGGTTTATAATAACCTATATGTTAGTAGCGCAGTCTAGGCTAGATAGTAAGAGGTCTGTAATAAAATCTATTAAGAGGTTGCTTTTTAAGCGCTTAGGTATGCTTAGTAGTTACAAAAGGCTCTTCTTTATATTACGCTAGATCTTACTGCTCCTATATATATTATAGTTACAGATAAAATGCTATACTATCTGTAACTAACCTAGCTAGTAAAACCTCTATAAAAGTATCTCTAAGGTGCTGTTTCTACTTAGGTGCCTAGTTACAGTTAAATTATAGCTCTATTATACTAACTAGGTGTGTAGGCTATTAGAGGGGGAATTAGGGTTATTATTACTTAGTACTTATATCCTCCCCCTCTAGGTAAGTTACTTTACGTTATTAAGGTAGCAGTCTGCAATCTAAATACATAACTAAAGGTCTAGTAGGAGTAAGCAGTCCTCTTGCTAGACAGCTATATACACTGCTTAGAAGATAGTATTACTATCCTATATTATAACTTATAAAGCTTATAATTCTTTATCCTTAAATACCTCTATATGTAGCGCTAGAGGTGCCTCTATTACATAGTAGGCTATTACTAGCTGCGCTTTGTCTAGAATTATTTAGATAATATATCTCTACTAGTAGTTATTATCCTATATAAGGGAGGTATCCTACTTACGCTAGGAGAGCACATTAAGAACGCTTACGTCCTTACTAGGCTAGTATATAATATAGAAGTTATATTTAGTAAGTGTCTTAGCCTAATAGCTCTAGCGCTCTATTAACTTCTGCTTTTTTATAAAGTACTTAAGGGACTTATAGTTAACTATTACTTTAAAGGGCTCCTTTAAGCTGCGTAGCTTTACTCTCTACACTTAGAGGTAATCTAGTATAGCTAATAGCTCCTTATTATAAATAGAGTAGTTATACTATGCTAGCGTAAGCTTTTATAAGTAAAAAGCAATAGGTTAGCGCTTACCCTTATTATTTACTTATATTAAGGTGCCCCCTAATGTAAACCTAAAGCAGTTAGTCTCTATAAACATTAAGGCGTCTAGGTTAAAGTTTTATAGTAATAGAGCTGTTATAAAGTAGTTCTTTAGCTCCTTAAATACTATAGCGCACTCTACAGACTATATAAATAATACGCCTTTCTTAGTAAGGTAAGTTATTAGCTTAACTACCTTAATGTAGTTAGGTATAAATATTTAGTAATAGTTAGTAAAACCTAAGAAGCTTCTTACACCCTTAACAGACTAAAGCGCTAACTACTTACAAATAGTATACACCTTTTCTAGGTCTGCTAAGATACCCTTCCTAGCTTTTAGGATAAAGCTAATATACTTTACCTTCTTTACGCTAAAGTTACTCTTCCTTACGTCTAGGCTAAGCCTTACTATGTAGAGCTTCTTAAGGACCTAGTAGACCTTCTGTTTATAGTCCTTTTTTATCCTATTAGAATAAATAAGAATATTTTTAAGGTATATAGTAATAAAGTTATTAAGAAACTTCTAAAGTAAGCTATTTATAAAGCGCTACTAGTTTGTAGGTGTGTTTATTAGCCTAAAAGGGTAGACTAACTACTTAAAAAGCCTATATTATATATAAAAGGCAGTCTTATACTTATTGCTATCTGTAATTTACATCTTATAGAAGGCTGCTACTATATCTACTTTAGTGTACTACTTAGCTAATCCTATATAATAGAGAGTCTTAGAGATAAGTAGTAGGGGATAATAGTCCTTCTTTATAATTATATTTAGCGCTTAGTAATTACAGTAAAAGTGTAACCTACTGCCTAGTTTGCATACAAAAAGCACTAACGCCCCTACTGTAGAGCTGCTTACTTAGATAAAGCCCTTATTAAGGAGGTCCTCTAGGGTCTTCTTTAGGACTAATAATTCCTCTCTTAACATACTGTAAAGAGGGCCCTACAGTAGGGTTACTTTTAGTTCTAAGTCTATATAGTAGTTACAGCTAGGTTAGTGTAGAGGCACTTTTATTAAGGTGTTAAGGTTAAATAAGTTGCTATATTTATTATATACCTATTACAGTAGTGCTGTAACTTTAGTAGCTTGTTTTACCCTTTTATCTAACTTTAGCTATAAGGCTTTCTCTACGTTAGTAAGGCTAACTGCTATAATCTAAGAGAACGCCTATAAGTCCTTACTTATCTTTCTTATAGATAGGTTGCAGTAGGTAGTGTAGTCCTTATATGTAGCCCTATAATAGATAGCTATAAAGGTAGGCGCTCTAATTACTTATGTAGCTCTAATTTTACGTATTATTATAGACTCTTATTAGCTAACTAGGCGTAGCGTAAGGTCTGCTTACCTATAGTATATAGTGCGCTTTATAGTATTATAAACAGCGTAGTTATATTCTATCTAAGGTTTCCTTAGGAATATATTAACATTAAGGCTGTATATAACGTATATATATATACATTAGTAATATCTATAGAGTTTAAGGTTAAATATAACTACTCCCTCTACTATTATACTAGCTAATTTATTAGTAAACCCTTTTAGGGGGATTTTCTATTAAGAGATATATAGAAAGCACTAAGCATATATAAAGTTATAGTTTACTATTACCTAAGTGTTATAACTAGTATTAGTAAGGGCTTAAGTAGGGGATCCTTTATTAACGTAGGTATCTAATAGTGCAGCTAGTCTAATTATTCTCCTCCTACGCTAAAACTCCTCCTATCCTATATACTTCTTACTTATTAGCTTTAAAGCCTAATTTTGCTTTAGAGCTACTCTTTTTCTAACTCCTCTCTACTCTTAGCTATACTATAAGCATTATTACTTTCTTTAAGCTTCTTAACCTTAGTAGTTACTTTAGCTGTATAAGCAGGCCTACTCTTCTTCTTCTTAATGTTAGGGTAATTATAAGCTAGGTGTCTAATCTTCTAGTAGGTATAGCACTAGCGTGTTTTAATATATACTTTCTACGCCTTAGGGCGTTCTTTTTCTTTAGCTTTACTAGCTATATATACTATTATTCTTCTTATTATTTATATATCTCTATTAGCGTCCTTTAGCACTTAGGGTAGTAAGTACTAATAAGTAGGCTGTATACTGCTAGCTAGGTTCTTAACCTTCTAAGCTACTTTACTTACTTATTATATATAGGTGTAGAAGGTAGGAGAAAGTAAGACGCTTACTAGCATGCTTTAGATATAGAGGAGAAAAGCGTTTAAGAGGAGTGTAATTTATGCTTTACTTAGCTATAGGTAGCCTCCTGCTTTAGCTAACACCTATTTAAACTTTAGGAGAAAGGCAGTAAAAGATTTATACTTCTTTATCTTAATGCTTATTAAAAAGGTAGACGTATAGGTCTTTATGTTTAGGTGACTATATATACGCTTTAGGTACTTTAGGAACTCTTTAGGGTTATAATTTACTTAGGCTCCCCCTATTTTATAGTAGGTTAATACTATTCTCTAAGGCGCTATATCTAAGTAGAAGTTAATAAAGTACTAAGCCTCTTACTTTATTATAAAGAACGCTTTATTAATATGTAACTTATTATATATCTAGCATAACTATATAGGGAAGTCCTAGCGCTAGCTAGAGAACTTTAGAGGGTTTAGTATTAGTTTCTAAATAATTTAGGGGTAGTTCTTAGCTAGCGTAGGCGTAGCTACTGCAGTAGTTACTATAGGCGTAGTGTCTGCTACTTCTAGGGACTCTTTATTATACAATTTAATTATAGGGCTTACGCCTTAGGGGTTAGCGCTTCTTACTTTAAGCTCTCTTATTTCTTATATTATCTTTACTATTACTTACTTTAAGGCTGTAACTTTAGCTTTTACCTCTACTAATAGAGAACCTTTACAGCTTATTATTATTTTATTATCTTATTATATACCTATTACGTAGTATAATTAGTAGGGTATTTATTATTATTTAAGAGCTTAAATATATAATAGGCTAGTATTACCTCATAATAGGCGTATAGTAACTTAATATAATTTATCTAAGCTAAGGAGAGAAAGTAGAAAGCGTAAATAACGTATAGTTTGCGTAGGTATTTATCTTATATGCGTTATATATATACGCCCCTCTAGCTAGTTATAAGTAATAGTAGGTTGTAGTAGGCACTAGCCTAGCTACACTTATTGTGGCGTAGCCTGTAACAACAGTCTACCTTATATAACTTAGGGTATAATTTAGGGCCTATATCTCTGTTAATTATAGGCTCTAGACTCTAGCCCTTTAGTAATAATAGTTATTTTCTAGTTTTATTTTTTAAGCTTATTCTTCTTTTTGTAATAATATTACTAGACTAGTTAAAAGTACCCTCTATAGCTGCAGAGGTTAGTAGTATAGCTAAATATCTTCTAGCTAATATAGTTAAAATAGGGTATTTAAATTCGTTAGCAGCCTACCAGTCTAAGGGATTAACCTATTAATATTATCTTATTAGTATACTATACTTAATATTATATTAAATAGTTTATAAGTTTAATATAGTATTAATATAAATATTTTATACTATAAATAACCTATTAAATAAAGGATTAAGACTTACTTTATTGTCTTCTATAGGGTACTTAAAATAGTATTAAAGTTCGTTTTATTATAATTTCTTTATTTCCTCCTTTCGTTTAATAGGAAAATAGCCTTATGAGACTGATTCTCTAACTATAGGCCTAGGGTTATTATAAGGTTTATTATTATCTTTTTCCTTATTTAAAGTAATAGAAAAGTTAGTTTGTTGTATATTAGCTTGCTCTTTACCCTTATTAGAGGTAGTATTATTATCTAAATTAGAATTAGACTCCTAATAAAGCTGTATATAAGTATTGTTAGAAGCTAAGTAATACTTATTATAGTCCTTATTATTATTATTAAGGTCTATAATAACTTTTTCTTTTAACCTAGAATAAAGGATTAGTAAATATTAAAGTAGAAATAATAAAATATTATCTAGTAAAACTACTATATAGGTTATAGATAATAGTCTATAATATATAATATTACTTACGTTTTATATTCTAAGCAAAGATCCTTATAAACCTGTCTTACTATATCTTTACTAATAAAAGAAGTAATAATTTCGTTATTTAATAGCGTACTATAATTAAATTAAGGGTCTAAAATAAAACTAAATAAAAAGGGCTTATATATACTATAATTAGTAATAGTTATAGGGCCTAGATAGTATTTTTTAAGTTTTGTTAAGCCTTAATTAATTACTGTAATAAACTTAGAAGCAAAAGGATAAAGTCGTTTATTAGTCTATTAATAAGTTAGTAATAATATAATACTATAATATATAATATATAGTATACTATTCTTCTTATATTATATATCTTATTCTTAGTCTTACCTCTTCTATAACTTATTTATTATTAGCAATATATAACTATAAATAATCGTCTAGCTAAGTATAAATAGTATTAAGTATTATTAAAATAGTACTATTAGTTATATATGTTTAGCCTTATAGGTAATTAGTGCCCTTCTAGGCTATACATTATGTAAACGTGTTTTATTTTCTAGGGGTCTAGTGATATGTATTAAGTATAACTATCGCATTAAGTTTCTAACTAACAGTATAGCTTCTAGCAAAATCTCTACTTCCCCTTAATTGTACTGCACCTACTAGATAGCGTAGATTACTGCCTGCAGCCAGCCTAAGTGCTCCTTTATTATTGTAATTTTAGATACATCGTCCTGCTTCTAGGCTATCCTGCTGACAAAAGAGTAGAGCTGCTGCTGTAGGGCCTGCCTTACCCTAATAATTAGGCTTATATTAGCTGCTAGGCTGTTAAGAAGTAAGATTGCTAATCTAACGCTAGTAATATTAATTACTATATAGTTATCTATTCTGCTATTAATAGCAATAATGTTATATAGAGAGTTCCCTCTGTACTGCTTAATAATAGAGCTTATCTAAGCTGTTATAAACTGTTTTATAACCTCTAAGGGGTTATAATTAAGAGAGGTGCCTAGTTTAAAGGGGTTATCTAGGTTAAGTGTAGGTATAACTAAGTAGGATAAGGAGTTAATAAGATTAGACTTAATAAGATTAGAAAGGAGGATTTAATTTAGTTACTTTAGTAAGTAAGTTTTAGGATAATTTATCTAAACTGTAGGTTTAGTAGGTTGTAGGTATAGTTAATAGGGGAATCCTAGATTCTATTCTAGCTAACTATATATACCTAACAAGCCTGCCTCTTAAGGTTAAATACCTCTATAGTTAAAAGTTCTTACTGCAGACCTTAGTGGTATAGACCTTAAGAGCGAAGCTATCTCTAGTAAGTTAATCTAGTATTAAGACTATACTAACCCCTATAGTACTATATGTTCTTAAATAAGCTACCTTACTAAGTTAATAGCATAAGAATAGGGTATAGTGCTTATATTAGGCTAACTGCTGTTGTTTTTTTTTGCATTATGTGACTGATCTTAACTGCAGGATCTAATTAGTTCTACGCTAGTTTAATTAGCGTTCTTAAATAGGTAATTAGTAGGTATAAAAGAAACCTCTAATATATCTCTTAAATTCTTAAGTTAAAACTATGTATCTAGCGTAGGATAAATAGCTTTAAAAGCTTTAATAGTTATATTTCTAGAAAGGTAATTTAAAGGTTCCTTTAATATAATAGCGTCGTTTATTATATAGAATATAGAATTCTATCTTATATTATTACCTATTTATTATAATATTATTAGTATTAATAATTAATTATAGCTAACTAATTTAATTAACTAACGTATATATATAGTAAGTTAGCTATTATAGTAAGTTAGCTACTCCTCTTTACTTCTATATATTTCCTCTTTACACTAAGTTTCCTCTATATATAACTATAGAATCCTCCTTAAAGGAAAGCTACATTATACTTACACTTTAACCTATTAATAAAGACCTAAATCTTTCTATATAAAAAGCAGCTACTATCTATAATATCCTAAGAATAACACTTTAGGACTAACGCGTTAGATAACTACTATAATAAGAAACGTAATTAAAATTAATAAAGATAACTAAGCTAGAAGAAATAGTAATTCTTAAATAAGTTATTAACCTTATTAATTAAGGATTTCTCTTATAACTTAATAACGTATAAGATATAGCTAATTACCTCCTTAATAAACGTAACGTAACGTGTGTTAGACCCTAATAGGTAGAGAACTTTATATAACGCTAACTATAACTAAAGACGCGTTTTTAATGTAGAATTAACTATTAGAGGGTATTAGCTAAGGATCCTGTAATTATATAGGCCTAGTTTACCCTTATATAAAACATAATTATAAAGTATAGAATCTATAATAATAATATCTATAATTTTAATAAGATAGGCTTCTTAATAGGAATACTATTACATATAAAAGTTATTATAACCTCTAATTATTATAGAAGGCCTTATATAAAGCAGCCTAGTAATTATAAATAGGTTTCTATTATTTAGGGCGTATATACAGATAGTTAGGCGCTACCTCTATACGTTATTATTAAGGGTAAATATTACCTCCTCTTATAGTATACTAATAGCTAATTCCTACCCTAATAGTGTATCTACCCTAGCAAAAATAGATAGACTACAAACAAGATTAGCCTAGATTAGCTATAGCATTTTGAAAAATACATAAAGTCTTATATAAAGGGTATTAAGTAGCTTCTAATCCTTAATAGCTATAATAGCTATAAGTCTACTAAGTTTAATAATTACTATAAGGAATATAGCATTATTACTTTTTATATACCTCCCTATTTATTATATAAGCTCTAGCCTCTTAATATTAGCTATTTTAGTCTGCTAAAGGCATTATACAGTAAGGAAATTAAGAAAATAATATAGATATAGATTATATATATTACTAAGGATAACTTCTTTTCTACCTTTAAGGCAGCCTTTTTTACTTTAATAGGTAAAGAAAATATATAAGCTAGCTTTAGATAGGCTAGCCTTATTCCTTTTAACCTAGAAGTAGTTATTTCCTGCTTAGATTTTAAGCTAAAGATACTAACACTATCTAACTTACGCCTAAGCAGCTAGAGCTCCTAGGACCTAAAGACACTAACTACAGTATATAACGCTATATAAAGCTCTATATTACTTAAGAAAAGGATTACTAGTTATTAATATAGCTTACTAACCTATTTATATAAAGTAGTTAACTTATAGGCTAAAGGTATTAGTAAGTTAGTATATAAACTAGCTCTTATTAAAGCTAAGTACTATAGGCTTTATATAGTAAATAAGATACTAAGTAAGCATTAGAGGGCTAAAAAAACCTAACTACATCTTAGAGGGTCCCTTAATGCAGCTAAAGTAGAGGTAATCTAGGTAGAGAAGGGTATTATTAATACTAGAGGTAAAAATACACGTTAGGAGGGGGCTTATATAGAGGGGGGTAAAATACATAGGTAATAATGTAGTAATTACAGAAAGACTAGACATAACATACAAACATATTAGGTAGTTTAAGAGACCTCTAAAGAAGAGGATAATAAGTAGTTTTAATTAATTTTATATAATGCTAATTAATTAACTTATATAAATAGCTAGAGGGTAGAAGGAGGTAGCTAACTTACTATAATAGCTAACATACTATGTATATACGTTAATAGTAATATAATATTAATAGTTTACTTAAATAGAGGAATCTTAGTTTTAAGTATATTAGTAGGTATATAACTGTTTTATTTACTAATCTTAAGTGCTGCTTTAAATTCTTACTGTATAATAGTATTATTTCTTAAGAATATAACAACCTTTTTAAGAGAACCTATACTACCTAGAAATTATTAAAGTATTAGTAGATTACTAAATATAAAATAGTATAATAAGATATAGTATAGTATAATATATTATAGTATAATATAAAGTTACTTACTTACTAGTAGTTTTACTAACTTATCTTTTTCTCCTTTATTTAAGTCTATAATACTATTTGTTATATTGCTTACTAATCTTAAGTTTTTAAACTCTAAGATATCTTTATCTAATGTAGTAGAAGATATATAACTAGTAATTATATCTTTAGCTGCTAAGTTAAGCGTATATACTAAGCAACAATAGTTATAAATATTATTATTTTCTGTTATATCTTGCTTATTCTTAATATCTAGAGTAAAGCTAGAATATAGTTAATTTACAAATGTAGAGTTATTAGCGCTGTTATCTCTAGTAATACTATTATATATATAATATTAGTAATTAAGTATTTTAAAGTAAAATAATAATATAAGATATTACTATTTAGTATTTAATATAGTACTTTACTTACCTTATAATACTATTATAAGGAATAGAGTGAGTATTAAGAATATTCTTTATAAATACGTTATTTAAGTAAGTCCTAGTATAGGCTTTACTTAAAGCTTTAAACCTAAGTAAAATATACTTTAGTTTAAAGGTATTAGTAATAAAGCAAGCTATTACTCCTAAATAGCTTTTAAAGTTAAAAGAGGTCTATATATCTAACTGTATAGAAATAGTGCTATAATTAGTAATATATGTGTTAAGAAGTTGTTTAAGAGTCTTAAATTCTTTTAAATATAGATTATTAATTATTTGTATAAGCTTTTAATAATAAATAGGTTTAGAAGTACTATAATATATAAGATTAGTATTTTTACTATTTTAGTACTATATATATAGTAATACTATATAGTAATACTATATAGTAAATTAGTAATACTATAAAGTAATACTATATAATATTATTATTTAATAATAATAAGTTAATAACTATTACTTACTTATTATAATAGTTTAAAAGATTGTTAAAGTTATTAGAGGTTATAGTACTAAAAGGAATATTAAACTGTAATATAAATGCTATAGCTTTTTGTATTCCTATATTGTTATTAAAGTTATAACTTAAACTATTAGAATATCTAGGTCGTTTAAAACTAGATACTAAACTAGTAGCTATAAATTCGTTACTATTAGACTGTAAAATCTATTTAACTTTATTCCACTGTTAAACTATTATCTTATTAGTATTTATTATTAATATAATATTAATAAGTAATTATTAACAGTAATAGGAGTCTTATATTATTCACTATCTAGGTAGGAACTAGTAAGGTATTCCCTTACACTATTCTATATATATAGTACTTATTAATCTATACAGGTAGAGAGAAAAACCTCCTGTAATTTTTATAGGAGGAAAACTACTCTATCTTATTAAACATTAGAAGGTTAGCTTGTTTTTACCTAACATAATATAGGATTATTACAAAGGGAAACATAATACATAGGTGTAGTGTACTATTATTAGAGCCCTATTATGCATGTAGGGCCTAGGGCTCCACTTTTATAGGGCTCTAGTAGCTAATTAGACTTCTGCAAAAGTGGCTTCCTGCAGTTAGAATTAAACTAACTGTCTGCGCGCAGAGCGCACAGACGCTGCTAGACGTATACCACTGCGTCACATAGGTTTAATAAGTAATTATAAAGTAATAATCTAGATTATAACTTATAATGTATTTTATTAGGATTACTTTCGTCTTCTGCTGAAGTTATAACAGCAGGATGTTTATCTTTATAGTGTTTAGCTCTATTACTAGCTTAAAAACGCTTTACTTTAGTAGTAAATTTAAAGTTACAGCCTTTAGCTTAGTAATAATATATAATATCTCTTTCTTTACTAGTATTTATAGGGGCTAACTCTACTGTAAATAAGCTATTAAGTATTATATAAGCAGTTATTTTAGATAATTTATAGTTAGGTTGGTTTTCTTTACTATCTTTATATTTTCCGTTAGATAGTATAGTATTAGAGATAGTAAAAGGGTTACTATTATCCTAGCTAGATCTACTAGCTAGAATAGGGCTAGAAGGTGCTAAGGACTGCTAAGAAGGGGTATAACTAGAATTCGTTCTAATAGAGTTTTTTTTTGAATTTATAAGGCGTTAATAGTAGAAATAGAAGTAATATAATTTTTTTTTAATTTTATAAGGCGTTAATAGACTTAAGTAGAAATAGAGATAATATAGTTATTTGTTAATTTTATAAGGCGCTAATAGTAGAAGTAGAAATAATATAGTTTTTTTTAGTTTTATAAGGCGTTAATAGTAGAAATAGAAATAATATAGTTTTTTTCGATTTTAGAAGGCGTGAATAGTAAAAATAGAAATAATATAGTTTTTTTTGATTTTATAAGGCGTTAATAGTAGAAATAGAAATAATATAGTTTTTTTTTAATTTTATAAGGCGTAAATAGTAAAAATAGAAATAATATAGTTTCTTTTGATTTTATAAGGCGTTAATAGTAGAAATAGAAATAATATAGTTTTTTTGATTTTATAAGGCGTTAATAGTAGAAATAGAAATAATATAGTTTTTTTTTTGATTTTATAAGGCGTAAATAGTAAAAATAGAAAAAATATAGGTTTTTTTAATTTATGAGGCGTTAATAGTAGAAATAGAAATAAAGTAGTTTTTTTTAATTTTATAAGGCGTTAATAACTTAACACTAGAAATAGAAGTAATATAGTTTTGTTTTTTTTAAAAGGCAGTATATAGTGTTACTTATAAGTTATAATCTAGAAATATATTATAGGGAATCTACTACCTATATATAGTTTTTTATAGACTTACTAATTACTAATTACTTAGCTACTATAAGATAATAGATAATTAGATATAGATAATATTAATAAGATATTAGATATCTTAGATACTAAACTAACTAACTTAAGCTTAGTTAATTTTAATCTTAGTATTTTAGGTTAGTATAGTTATCTAACTTATCTTAGATATCTAATCTTAAAGTTATAAGCTAAGTATATAGTTACTAGTTAGTAGTTACTAGTTACTAACCTACTATATAGTAAATAGTAAATACTAAACGTTAAGAGTCTTAGTTAGTATCTTATATACTAATCTAACTAACTTAAGCTAAGTTAATTTATTCTTAGTATCTTAAGTTAGTATAGTTATTAGTTAATTAGTTATTTTAGATATCTAACCTTAAAATAATAAGCTAACTATATAGTTACCTACTTCCTATATAGTAACTTATAAGTTATAAGATACTTACTACTTAGTATTAGAAATCTAAGGATTAGATATAGCTAATTAGCTATTAGCTAAGAGTTTTTATATATCTTATAACTAATCTTACTAAATTAGGCTTAGTTAGTTTAGCTTATTATATCTTAGCTAAGTATAATTATCTAAGATATCTAAGATTAGAATATAATTAAAGTCTTTAAGTATATAACTTAAATTAATATCTAAGCTTTTAGTTATAAAATAATTAACTTTAGAGATCTATAGTTAAGATATAACCTATATTATATAACTAATATACGTTAAGTACCCTAGAGTAGAAATATAAGTATAAAAAGTTACTTATATGCTTTTAGTACCTTAGAAGTTAGAGTAGCCTTATTCTTATAATTAAGAGCTTTATAACTTAAAACTATACTTATAGACTAAAAGTATAAGTACTTTATATAGTTATAGATACTTACTCTATAGTATATTACCTCTACCTATCTAAATACTTAATTACTTATACTTAAGTAATACTTTAACTTTAATAAACCTACTGCTTATATAATAAGTAGTATATATAAAATATATAGTAATTAGTAGAAAGAAATCTATAAAAATATAGTATAAAAGTATAAGTTTTTATAGTATAACTTATAGACTTTACTAGGTAAGCCTACCTAAGAATTTCTAACTAATCTATTTTAGATTTCTACTTACATAATAAGTAGTATATATAAAATATATAGTAATTAGTAGAAAAAAATCTAGAAAAATATAATATAGAAGTAAAAGTTTTTAGAGTATAACTTATAGACTTTACTAGGTAAGTCTAGATAGGACTTTCTAAGTAACCTATTTTAAATTTCTCCTTATATATAACAACAGATATAACCTTTATAGGTAAGAATACTACTATTTTAACTAGAATTTTATTATCTTTCTAGTTATATTACCCCTTATTATATAAACCTATATTACTAAGTAAATATAGATAGAAATAAGTATATTAACCTAGGGTTTTCCTTTCTATTTCTTCTATTTCTTTCTTCTCTATTAGACTGCAGCTTCTGCCTAAGCTTGCTAGTTAAAATAGATTAGAATTCACTTTTATACTCTATGCTGCTTAACGATCTAGCTGCCTAGCAGTTTATTATCTAACTTGTTATTTAACATCTTTAACAGCCTATAACCTAGCTAATTCCTACCTAAATTAACCCTAGATTGCTGCAGCAAGATGCTCCTTCTGTTCCTCTTTAAGATAAAGGTCTGTAGGTGGATTTCAACCTAGCTAGTAGCTAGTAACAGGCTTCTTAACCTTTTAAGATAGATAGCGCTACTTCTCTAGCTTTAACCTAGCTTCTAAGCTTTTAAGATACCTTAGATACTAGTATTTCTATAAGTATTATACCTTATATATAGTTATATATATATATATACTAATATACTATAGCAGGAGGAGGAGAAATTTACCTGTAGTCTTTATGGGGCTTCCTAGAAGAAACTAGACTCTCTTACAGCTTACAGGCGCTAGATTAAGCGTAGAGGGGGGGACTGCAGAAATAAGGTTAAAGGGAAGAAATAGATATATATATATCTAGTCTGTCTTTACTGTTATCTATTTGCTTTTTAGTTACTTTTATAGTAAGTAACTAAATACACTCTTTTAGTACTTAAAGAATTATTAGTATTGTTTTATGTTTTATTTATATATTATACTTTTTATATTAACCTAAAGCTAATACTTATAAGATAGTAATTACTTATAGCTAGTAAGTAATAACTTAATAACTTATAAGTATATACTTTAGTTACTTTAGCTTTTAGGTATATAGCTTAGCTTCCCTTAAATATATAGCTTTAAGCTTAGCCTATCTTAAGTATATAGCTTAGATATCTTAGATATATAGCTTAGCTTAGCTTAAGTATATAGATTAGTTTACTTAATACTTTAAGTAATAAGTATATAGCTTAGTTACCTTAGTCCTTAGATATATAGCCTAGCTTACTTTATATAGATTACTTAGATTAGTTTAAGTATATACTATATAGCTTAATTATCTTAAGTATATAGCTTAGTTATCTTAGATATAGTTAATTAATAAAACTTTATATAGGCTAAAGTATTAATAAGTATTTTAAGTAGTAACTTATATAACTAAGTATATATAGTAATAGTATACTACTATTTAGTATTATAAAAGTTATATTATATTTATTATTTACTCTCTTAAAAGTAATACTTTATTAGTAATTTAGTATTACTTTATCTCCTAATCTAGTATCTACTTATACTATCTAGACTGTCTACTATCTAGTAAACTATTATATTTTATTAAAGTAAGTTATTATTTAAAGTCTATTTTACTATATCCTACTTTAGTATATCTTACTAATAAGTAATAACTAATAACTAATTATAGTAATAGACTACTAAAACTAGTAATAGATAATACTAAAGTCTAATGGTATATTATTAATATATTTATTATATTATTTAAAATGTCGACTTTAGAAAAACAACTAAAAGTAGCAGAAGTTAACTTCTATAACTTAGAAGCTATTATACAACGCTATAAGCTACAATACTCTACTATTAACCTATATACTAGTATAGGAAATCAAGCTAATCTAGTATATAACTGTAATAGCTTTATAACATTAGTTTATAATACTATTATAGAGTCACTAGAAGAAGGGTATAATAAGCAAGGAAAATATCTAAGTACTATTTTACAAGATTATACACCTAATCTTATAAATAATACTTTTGAAATTCTATATACTATAACTATAGAGCGAAGAGAGTATATAACTTTACAAATTATTAAGTTACTACTACTTAAAGTTTCTAAAGATAAAATTTTATCTAATACTACTAAAGAGTATAAAGCTTTTAAGGTAAGTAAGATATTATATTATTTATTAGTATTACTAATACTATATTACTTTATTATATAGTTAAAACTTAAAACTAATACTAATACTACTTTTTTATTTATATAGAAAGAGATTATTAAATATATAGAGGCAGCTATTGTATATAGTTTCTATAGCTGGGAGGATAATAATAAGGATATACTAAGTAAAGATATTATTAAAGAAGTTAAGGATTATTATATTAGTATAGTTATTTTAGATAGTCTTTACTCTAAAGTAAAGAATCTTACTCTTAAAGACTAGTTTTAATAGTTTTAGTTTATAAAACTTTATTATAGTACTATATAATTAGTAGTAGTATACTATCTTTATAAACTATACTTACTATATATTATAGTAACTAAGTAAGTACTAAGTAGTAAGTACTAAGTATTACTACTAAATAATAAGCTATTAGTATTATATTATATTTTTTCTAAGTATTTATACTTCTTTAATTACTATTTATATAGTTAATATATTATATAACGCTTATATAGCTTTATATTATATAGTACTATAAATATATTAATAAAGAATATATTTTCTATTCTTACTACTGTAGTTATAGTTTAAGTGTAGTTTAAACTATACCTACACTACTGTAGTTGTAGTTGTAGTTATAGTATTAAAATATATTTATAGTTATAGTTAAACTATAACTACAGAAAGTGTAGTTATAGTTAAACTACAACTACAGAAAGTGTAGTTATAGTTAAACTATAACTACAGAAAGTATAGTTATAGTTTAACTATAACTATATGTAGTTATAGTTTACTGTAGTTGTAGTTTGTTAATGCTCTAATTAGAGGTTTATTAGGGGTGCTTAGGTATACCTCCTTAGTAGTTATAGTAGGTAGGACTGTAGGGGTAGAAGTAGGGGTAATCTTAGAGGTGTTCTAAGGGAGTATAGTAGTAGTAGTAAATAAGAGGATAGTAGTAATAAATTAGGAGTAGTAGTAATAATAGTAATAATAATAAAATTAAGTATTTAATTAAAAAAAAAGAGGTAGTAAAAAATAATAAAAGATAATATAAAAAATAATAAAAAAAGATATTAAGAAGCTTATAGAAAGAAAGATTTAAAAGGTAGGTATATAACCTAGAAAAACTATAATAAATAGGCTTAATAGGTAAATATATATAATATAAGTAGTAAATAAATTTAGCTATAAAGGTAGTTAATAATAAGATAAATAGTAATTTATATAGTAATAGGAGTCTTATATTATTCACTATCTAGGTAGGAACTAGTAAGGTATTCCCTTACACTATTCTATATACATAGTACTTATTAATCTATATAGGTAGAGAGAAAAACCTCCTGTAATTTATATAGGAGGAAAACTACTCTATCTTATTAAATATTAGAAGATTAGCTTATTTTTACCTAATATAATATAGGATTATTACAAAGGGAAACATAATACGTAGGTGTAGTGCACTGTTGTTAGAGCCCTATTATGCATATAGGGCCTAGGGCTCTACTTTTGCAGGGCTTTAGTGGCTAATTAGACTTCTGCAAAAGTGGCTTCCTGCAGTCAGAATTAAACCGACTGTCTACGCGCAGAGCGCATAGACGCTGCTAGACATATGCCACTACGTCACGCAGGTAAATAGTAATTTATAATAAAGGTAATTTATAAAGGTAAAGTATAAAGTATATACTAGAGGCTTATAAGTAAGGTAGTTAAAAAGACCTATCTAAGTAAATATATAGAGAAGACTATATATAGAAGTATAGTATTATATAGTAACAATAGTAGTTTAGTCTGTAGTAAGTATAATTATATTAGTTTTATAAGTAAAGAAGCCTAGCAGATTACTAGGGGGTTATCTGCTTTATTAGCCTTTAGTAGATAAGGGATGTAATTATAGATTAATTATCTAACCTAAAATAAATACTAGTATTAAGTATAAAGACTTTAATATTAGCTAGAAGGATAATATTATATCTAAGTGTATAGCTAGGGTAATAGGTTCCCTAGATCTAGTGCCTTAATAGTAAGATAGGTAACTACTAGAGGGTTACTAGTGCTATAAAACGTAGGAGACTACTAATTAAGCCTTAGGATAAGGCTTTAGAGAAGAGGGGATTATATTAAGGCTATTAACAGTATAACCTATATAGAGGGATAAGATAGATAACTATAGGTAATAAATAGGTTAGATTATTAGGGGTGCCTAATAATTAGATGTATTAGGTTATTAGGGGTAAGCACTAAAGGAGCACTAGTAGCTAACCTACAGCTTAATAATATAATTAAGGCCTTATTATAGGACTGTTAAGGGACTATTATTAGTAGGAGTGTTAGGATAGGATAGAAGAGGACTGCTGCTGCCTATCTAGTAGGTAGGAGCAGGTTAAAATAATATAACTAACTAACCTCTACCTTACTGTAAGTAACTCTACTACTCTATGTAATTCTAGCCTATAATATAAAGGTGTAATTTAAGTGCTTTATAAAGTATATAATATTATAAGTACTATTCTAGCTACTCTTCTTATAGTAGGTAGTAACTATCTATTAAAGGCTAACCTTAAGGTAGGAGTATATATAGTATTAAGCTTCCTAGCTAGAGGAAAAAAAATAGTATTAATCTTAAGTTTATTATATATCTAGTATACCTATAAGGAATAATACTTATATAACCTTAAGAACTTTAGTAGACTTAGTAGCTGCTTTTACTAAACGTTAGTAACTATTACCTCTATAGGTAAGAAGGTAATAAAAGTTATTATAGAAGTAGATATAGTAGTTATTATAAAATTAGTAAGCATTTATATTTATATTATAAGTAAGAAGATAAGTTATTTAACGGCAGCTAGTTAGTTATTAACTTATTACTAGGCGTAAGAAAGCTTATACCTTATATTAATAGCTTAGGTGGTACCTACGTGACGCAGTGGCATGCGTCTAGCAGCGCCTGTGCGCACTTTGTGCGCGCAGACGGTTAGTTTAATTCTAACTGCAGGAATACCACCTTTACAGAAGTCTAATTAGCTACTAAAGCCCTACAAAAGTAGAGCCCTAGGCCCTACATACATAATAGGGCCCTAACAACAGTGTAACCTACCTATGTATTATGTTTTCCTTTATATTATGTTATACCTTATATTATGTTAGGTAAAAATAAGCTAACCTTCTAATATTTAATAATAAGGTAGTTTTCCTTCTATATAAATTATAGGAGGTTTTTCTCTTTATATATAGATTAACTATATTATGTATATAGTATAGTGTAAAGAAATACCTTACTTATTCCTATTAAATTAATAGAGATAATAGTAATAGGTTAATATTATATATATTATACGTTATATATATATCTAACTATATATGTAACTATAACTATTATGTTACCCTTTTACCTAGCCTTACTGCCTAACTAGGCCCTTAGCAACCCCTTTTCTAGGTGCTTAAGGCCTCTATAAAGCCTACTGCCTAAGGTAAAGCCTACAGCAGTCCCTCTAATATTTGCTAAGTAACTAGGCTAAATTAGGCTAATAACTCCTATCTCTGCGCACCCTTTCTAGCGCGTATAAAGTACCCTCTATAGGACCCTCTAATTTAATATACCCCCTTAGGGAAGGCCTTCTTATAGGCCTTTATAGCTTATAGCTGTAAAGGGTAGAGCCTTTACTTTATAATACCCTACATAAAAGGCGCTTAGAAAGGGCTTTCCTATAACCCTATAGTGCTTATAAGGCACTAACGTATAGGAGATTATAAGTCTTCTCTACAGCCTATATGTCTTCCTTTATTATCTACACTTCTAAGTAAGCCTTATCTTTAGTAAGCTCTTACACTTAGTTACACTTAAGAAATACTTTCTTATTAGTTATATTTATCTGTTATAGGAAGGCCTTATGTTTTAATAGGTTAAAGGCCTTAGTAAGTCTATCTACTATAAGCTCTATAGATAGTATATATGTAATATTAACATACTGCTTAGTAACCTCCTATCTTAACTAGTAGTTATAAATATCTATATAACGTAGTTTTATATAAAGCTTTAAGAGCTCCTTAGTTATAAGATTAACAGTCTATTAATTATTATATTATATCTATATTCTTATAGCCTAAGGCGCTTTTAATATATACGTTAAGTGCCAGCTGCGCTCTATAGGGAGCTATACTTATAAGCGTAATATTAATTAGCTAGTAAAAAGGGCTTCCTTAGCTGCTTATAAGAGCACTAAAAGCTCTACCTTAGTAGTTAATATAGTAATAGTATCTTACTTATCAGCCTGCTAGGTAATAAGGCCTCTAAAAAGCTTTATTATAAAGGCTTAGGAGCTCTTACAGTTAAGTAAATTATCTATAAAGCTTACGTTAGAGGTAACCTCTAAGGCGTCTTTATTACTACTAGGCTTAGCGCTAAATTAAAGATAGAGGTAATATATATAGTAAAGATATAATAATACGCAGTTAGTAGCCTTCTAGTAGGCTTTACTTAGGTTCTAATTAAACCTTATAAGCCTACTTACTGCAAAAGCAATATTAAGGCGTATTATAACAGCAGCATAAAGGATTATACTAACCTTCTGCTAGTTTCTATTTATCTTATAATACGCTATATTATTAGTATATAGCAGAAGCTCTTCCTTTATTATAGAGGTAAATTTATATATATTATCTATAACGTTAGTATGTGTAGGGAGCAGTTTTATAGCCTTCTCTATATATACTGCTTATAAGAGCTAGAGTCTCCTACTTATATAGTTATATAGAACTTTAAGGCCTAGGAACTACTAGAGCTTCTAGCCTCCTTTAAGGTAATACTTTACTTAGAGGGCGTTTAGCTTCTTAATTACTATATGCTTATAGGCCTTTAGAAACGCTAATATGTAGTTATTAATGTAAAAGAAGAATATAATCTAGCTTTTCTACTAGTAGTAATCTTTACCTATAACGTATTAAAATCCTTATGTAATAAGCTCTGCTTTAAAGTGCTATTACTAAAGGAGAGGTAATTAGCATAAGCTGTAGAGAGCTTTCTAAAGGCGTATAATAACGCCTTTCTTATAGTAACCTAGTAGTAACTCTATATACACCTCCTTATTAATATCTATATAAATAAACACGTTAATAGCGTTATATTAGAGTAACTCTAAGTTAAAGCAGGCAGCTAGGGCTATTAATATTTAGAAGGATATACTTACTAACATAGCTATATATATATTATGTAAATCTTTTACCTATTAGTTACTATATATAATAAGCCTTACTTTTACCTTTATAAAGTAGCTATGCTTATTAAGCTTATATATATAGACCTATATATAGTTAAGAATCTAATTACTATAAGTAGAGCCTTTAGAAACTTCTCTTTATAACCTTAATATCTTTTAGCTATAAAGATAGCTCCTTTTAGGCTCCTTAAAAGCGTCTTTAAAAGGGTAGTTTACTAGCTAACTATATAATATAGGAAGGGGAGGTAGGTGTTTCTAGTAGGTACTTATTAAAAAGGCTGCTTTACTGCTCCTTATAGTAAGCCTATTAGCTACCTCCTACTTCTAGCCTGCATTAGGCTACACGCTAGGCGTACTTAAAGGTATACCTAGTTACGCTTTTAGCTTTATTATAGGCGCACTTAGTAGACCTATACTTACTAGCAAAATAGGGTAATTAGCTCTCTCCTGCAGTATATAAGTACTATCTAGTTATTTCTACTTAGCTTTAATATATAAGTATTACTTCTAGTAGAAGTAACCTACTAAAAACATAGCCTTAAAAGATTATTTTAGCAGCTTACACTTAAGAGTTATATTATTAGTAGCTCTTTTAAGCACTTATAATTATTATTCTTAAGATTCTTTTTTCTACCCTCTTACGTTAAGTATATCTCTAAAGGTAGTTATAAGTAAGGCCCTTAGGGGTAGTATTATTAGTAGTATTATTAATATAAACCTTACTTTAGTATAAGGTAATAAAGAGGCTAGCTCTTTATAGCTATAATTTAAAGGATCTTTAGTTTTATAGCTGTAAAAGGTTAGGCTGTTAGGGCCTTCTACCCCCTTAGCGCAGTTAGTATGTTCTTTAATCTTATTAGCTTCTTTATCTGCTATATACATAAAGCTTCTTTTCTACGCCTCTTAGCGTATAAGACGCTTAATTATAGTAGCTATTTCCTATAGATTACTCTTATATATATTATTAGTAAGCTTTATAATATTACTATAAAAGGTAACCTTCTTATTAAAACTAACATCCTATATAGTAAAAACTTTACTATAGGTAAGGCTTTATATCTAATATAAGTTACTTAAGCTATAGCCTATAAGATAGTAAATCTAGGCCCTTAGGGCTAGTTATTAGGGTTAATTACAGTAAAGTTAGGTATTAGCAGTAAGTATATACGCTTTATAACTATATATACGTAGGTAAGAAAGGTTTAGCTAAGCGTATACTATATTAGCTTTGCTTTAGAAGTGCTTATACTACAGTTAGTATAGGGTTTTCTAACTATAAGACGCTTAAAGTATATAGTTATAAAGGTAGGTAGCAGCTATATAAACCTCTAGATAAAGGACGTTTAGTAGGTATATATTAATTACTATACTATATACCTTTTACTTAATAACTATAGTAATACGCTCTATAGCTCTGTTTTATGCTTAGGTATTTACAGCGCTTACTTTAAGGTGTATACTACACACCTCTATTATATCTATAATATCTAAGTAGCGTAGAAGCTTATTATTAGTCTTAATAACCTTTACCTAATAGTTATATTACACTTCTAATAGGGTAAGAAAGTCTATAAGTATAGTAAGTAGTATCTTAGTAGTCTTTTAGCGTAGGTAGAAATCCTATATATAACTACTACTATAGTTACAAATTATTATATAAGATATATACCTTATGTAACTAACCTCTAGGTTATAGAAGTTAATTACTAAGTAATTACTAGGCTCTATATAAATTACAGATTTATATAGGCTGTATCTAACTAAGCAGTAGACTTTACCTTTTATATAGGCTTTATAGTTAATAATATAAATCTTATAATTATTAGAGCCCTTAAGACACACTCTATAAGCTATATTAATAATCGTCTTAATTACTTTAGGGCCTAGGTGACCTATCCTGTAGTGCTAGGTAACTAGGCTGCTAAGAATTAGCTTCCTATATATCTTTATGGTGTATTTATTTTGTTAGCGTAATTAGAGCGCTTTATCTAAGCCTATAGGAGGTAAGAGTATAGCAGCAGCTAAAGCAGCCTCTACCTTAAAGGGCCTATAGTTAAGAACCTATTAGTTATAAATATTATTAAGGTAGGCTATAAAGAATCTATCTGCCTTTTGTAAGTAGTTATTTCTAGGGCTTATATCTTACTAAATACCTTATTACTTTAGCTTCTTAAAGGACACTAAGTTAGCTATAAGGCTAGGGTAAAAAGTAATATTATATAGGGTAAGCCTTATAATAGTGCCTATACGCCCCCTAAGCCTAATTTACATAGTGCTATATACTTTAATAGGTAGTTACTATAAGCTAGGCTATAGGAAATTACCTACTAGCGCAGCCCTTATTATCTTAAACTATAAAGGCTTATTAAAAATATATACTATTAAGCCTAAATCTAATATAGCTAAGTAAGCTAGGTAATAAAGGCTTTTTATAGTGTAAAAGGAGGCTAGTATAATCTTTCCTATACACCTACTATATAGTTAGTTATTCTTAATAGTTACTACCCTTACCTCTTATAAGCGTTTAGTAAGCTTTAGGTTGTATTATACATACTTTTTAATTATAGCCTTAACTGCTTTACTCTCCTACTGCCCTTTAGGGTGTATATAAGGAAGGGTGTACTAGCAGTAGTTTATATAGTGCCCTAGGGTAAGGTAAAGCTAGCAGCTTATATATTTTAAAAGCAGTATCTTTACTACGCTTATACTTAACCTCTCTTACTTAGGTAGTATGCTTTACTTTTATAAAGGCGCTAAGGGCCCTAATAATAATAAAGATTACTTATAGAGTGCACTTAGCTTATAAGATTATATCTACTAGCAGCCTCTATAGCTATAATTCCTACTGCTATAGTTTTTATTATTTTAATTTCTATAGTTATCTTTAGGGCTTTTATAACCTATATTAGTTAGGCTAAAGGCGCTATATATAGCCTTTTACCTAATAGGCGTATTACTAAGGAGCTTTATTACCTCTTATATATTACTTATTATTATAGAGATTATAAGATCCTCTTTCTTAGTATCCTTCTTACTTTACTATAGGTAGGTAAATACCTATTAGGTAAGGTAACTAGTTAAAAAGGCTTTTATAACATCCTAAAACTAGTACTTTAAGTACTATACGTTAGAGACTTTATTAGCCTTTATATTATAAAAGGTACTTTCCTATATAAGAAGCTATTTCTTAAGCTCCTTTATATTATTAAGGTAATTCTAAGCGCCTTTATAGAGAATTCTTTTATATTTTATCTACGCCTTATTATACCTTTCTATTAGGTATTTAGTAATATAATTCTTAAGCTTCTTTACTTATTAGTTAAGGTGCTTATCTAGTTTGCAATATTGTTCTAAAAGCTTAATACTTATAGTATCTTTAAACTAGTCTTACAGTAGGATGTATTTTCTTATATATGTTTTATACTCCTTTAATATATTAGTATATTTACTTCTCTACTCCTTATATAATAGTAAGTTACTTAGTAAGAGCTTATAGACCCCTTTAGCCTATAGGTTAGTTACTGCTATAGGCTTAAGGAGTAATCTCTAACTAGCTGTTAGGATTAGGGTTACTACTACCTGTTAAGCGCCTAGGGAGTTTAATTCTAGGCGTAAAGCTTAGTATCTTAGATAGTTATAAGGCTAAGGGTGTATTAGGCGCTCTATAAGTGCTATAATAGTCTTACTAGGCATATAAGAATTACTTACTAATAGGTTAATTACTTCCTATAGGTTATAAGCTTTAGCCTTTACCTAAAGCTGCTTAAACTAGATAGTCTAGTTAAAGGAGGATTTTAGAGTAATCTTTACGTTACTAGTTATTATTATATACTTTTTGCCTATAGGAATTATATTACTAAGCTTATTACTATTAATTTCTAAGCGTATAAAACTCTTAATTATTAAATTAATAGAAATAATAGTTATAGATTAATATTATGTATATCATATATTATATATATATCTAACTATATATGTAACTATAACTATTATATTACTTTTTTACCTAGCCTTACTGCCTAACTAGGCCCTTAGTAACCCCTTTTCTAGGTGCCTAAGGCCTCTATAAAGCCTACTGCCTAGGGTAAAGCCTGCAACAGTCCCTCTAATATTTACTAAGCAACTAGGCTGAATTAGGCTAATAACTCCTATCTCTATGCACCCTTTCTAGCGCGCATAAAGTGCTCTCTGTAGGACCCTCTAATTTAACAATTCCACACTTAGATAGTAAATAATATAAGACTCCTCTTATAATAGCTTAGGCGTTATACTTATTATTTTATCTTAGTTACTTATTATATAGTATAATTAGTAAAGGTAGTAAATTATAAGCTTAGATATTTAAAGAGCTAGGTAAGGCTTTATTTAGGTAATTAGTAACTTAATTACTAGTTATCTAAGCTAGGAAGTAAAAAGAGGAGATTATATACTATATGCTTATATAGTGTATAAAGCTTTTATATACAGCTTACTTAAGCTTATAGTAGGTAAAGCCTAGCTATAACACCTTTATAGCGTAGCCTGTAACAGCTACTAGTAGAGAGCCTGCTAGTAAAGGGCCTACTTTATATTTTAGGTAGTCTTATAGCTTTAGGCGTGTAGGCTGCTTTGTTAGGCTTATAATAAGCATATAAGAATTACCTTTTGCTAGGTTAATTACTTCCTATAGGTTATAAGCTTAGGCCTTAGCCTAGAGCTACTTAAACTAGACAGTCTAATTAGAGGAGAATTTTAAGGTAATATTTACGTAGTTAGTTATTTTATAGGTATGTTATTTTTATATTATCTTTATATGGCGTATAGGAATTACATTATAGTACTTATTATAGTTTATTTATAAGCGTAGAAGACTCATAATTATTAAATTAATAGGGGTTACTATAGTAAAGTTAGTAGTTAGTAATAGTAGTTTAATTATATATATATTTATGTTATCATTATTATTACGTTATTATATATGCTAGATATACCCTACTGCTTAACTAGGCCCTTAGCACCCCCTTTTCTAGGTGCCTAAGGCCCCTATAAGGCTTACTGCCTAGAGTGAAGCCTATAGCAGTCCCTACGTTGCTGCTAAGCAGCCTAGGCGGCGCTAGCTATTATTTTCTATCTCTATTATGCTTATAATATCCCTATTTCTATACCCTCTAATTTAACACTTACTATCTAACTAAGCCTTTAGTAACCCCCTTTTTAGGTACCTATATAGGATATTATTTTTAATAAGAAGCTTACCTTTAATAGTAATATTATAAAGCTTACTAATAATATATATAAAAGTAATCTATAGAAAATAGCTGCTATAATTAAGTATCTTATACGCTAAGAGGTATAAGAAAAAAGCTTTATATATACAGCAGATAAAGAAGCTAATAAGATCTAAAAACATACTAACTACGCTAAGGGAGTAGAAAGCCCTAATAGCTTAACCCTTTATAGCTATAAAACTAAAAACCCTTTAAATTACAGCTATAAAGGGCTAGCCCCTTTATTACCTTATACTAAAGTAAGGTTTATATTAATAATGCTACTAATAACGCTACCTCTAAAAGCCTTATTTATAACTACCCTTAGAGACATACTTAACATAAGGGGGTAGAAAGAAGGATTTTAAGAATTATAATTATAAGCGCTTAAAGAAGCTGCTAATAACATAACTTTTAAGTATAAGCTGCTAAAATAATCTTTTAAGGCTATATTTCTAGTAGGTTACTTCTACTAGAAGTAACGCTTATACACTAAAGCTAAGTAGAAATAACTAGATAGCACTTATATACTGTAAGAGAAGGCTAATTACCCTATTTTGCTAGTAAGTATAGGTCTATTAGGTGCGCCTATAATAAAGCTAAAAGTGTAACTAAGTACGCCTTTAAGTACACCTAGCGTATAGCCTAATGTAGGCTAGAAGTAGGAGGCAGCTAATAGGCTTACTATAAGAAGCAGTAAAGCAGCCTTTTTAATAGGTACCTACTAGAAACACCTACCTCCCCTTCCTATATTATATAGTTAGCTAGTAAACTACCTTTTTAAAAATGCTTTTAAGGAGGCTAAAAGGAGCTATCTTTATAGCTATAAGATATTAAGGTTATAGAGAGAAGTTCCTAAAGGCTCTACTTATAGTAATTAGATTCTTAACTATATATAGGTCTATATATATAAGCTTAATAAGTATAGCTACCTTATAAAGGTAAAGGTAAGGCTTATTATATATAGTAACTAATAGGTAAAAGATTTATATAATATATATATAGCTATATTAGTAAGTATATCCTTCTAAATATTAATAGCCCTAGCTACCTACTTTAACTTAGAGCTACTCTAATATAACGTTATTAATATATTTATCTATATAGATATTAATAAGGAGGTGTATATAGAGTTACTACTAGGTTACTATAAGAAAGGCGTTATTATACGCCTTTAGAAAGCCTTCTATAGCTTATACTAATTACTCCTCCTTTAGTAATAGCACTTTAAAGTAGGGCTTATTACATAAGGATTTTAATATATTATAGGTAAAGATTACTACTAGCAGAAAAGCTAGATTATATTCTTCTTTTATATTAATAACTATATATTAGCGTTTCTAAAGGCCTATAAGCATATAGTAATTAAGGAGCTAAGAGCTATTTAAGTAAAGTATCACCTTAAAGGAGGCTAGAAGCTCTAGTAGTTCTTAGGCCTTAAAGTTCTATATAACTATATAAGTAGGAGACTCTAGCTCTTATAAGCAGTATATATAGAGAAGGCTATAAAACTACTTCCTATATATATAAACGTTATAGATAATATATATAAATTTACTTCTATAATAAAGGAAGAGCTTCTGCTGCATACTAATAATATAGTGTTATAGGCTAGGATTGCATAAAGTAGTAGAGTTACTAATAGTAAGGTAGGGGTTAGTTAGTTATATTATTTTAGCCTACTCCTACCTACTAGGTAGGTAGCAGCAGTCCTCTTCTATTCTGTCCTAGCACTCCTACTAATAATAGTCCTCTAACAGTCCTATAATAACACCCTAATTATATTATTAAGCTGCAGGTTAGCTACTAATACCCCTCTAGTGCTTACCTCTAATAACCTAATATGTCTAATTATTAGGCACCCCTAATAATCTAACCTATCTGTTACCTATAGTTATCTATTCTATCCCTCTATATAGGTTATACTGCTAATAGCCCTAATATAATCCCCTCTCCCCTAAAGCCTTATCCTAAGGCTTAGTTAGCAGTCTCCTATATTATATAGCACTTAGTAACCTTCTAGTAGTTACCTATTCTATTATTAAAGCACTAGGTCTAGGGAACCTATTGCTCTAGCTACACACTTAGATATAATGTTATCCTCCTAGCTAACGTTAAAGTCTTTATACTTAACACTAGTATTTGTTTTAGGCTAGATAATTAACCTATAATTATATCCCTTATCTACTAAAGGCTAATAAAGTAGATAACCCCCTAGTGGTCTGCTAGGCTTCTTTACTTATAAGATTAGTATAATTATACTTACTATAGACTAAACTACTATTATTACTATATAATACTACGCTCTTATATATAGTCTCCTCTATATATTTACTTAGATAGGTTCTTTTTACTACCTTACCTATAAGCCTCTAGTATACACCTTATACTCTACCCTTTAAATTACCTTTATTATAAATTACTATTTATTCTATTATTAACTGCTTTTATAGCTAAATTTAGTTACTACCTATATTATATATATTTACCTATTAAGCCTATTTATTATAGTTTGTTTAGGTTATATACCTACTTTTTAAACTTTTCCTTCTATAAGCTTCTTAATACTCTTTTTTTGTTATTTTTAATATTGTTTTTTATTATTTTTTTACTACCTCTTTTTTTTTTAATTAATACTTAATTTTACTGTTATTACTGCTATTACTACTACTTTTACTTTGTTACTACTATCCCCTTATCTGCTGCTGCTACTATACCCCCTAAGAACGCCCCTAAGATTACTCCTACTTCTACCCCTAAGGTCTTAGCTACTAAGACTGCTAAGGAGGTATACTAAAGCACCTTTAATAAACCTCTAATCCTCTTTACCTAACCTATCCCTTATGCCTACTGCCTTTATTATATAATAAAATAGACCCCCTCTAATAAAGGTTTTATTTCTTATTATGTAGATACTACTAGTAGGACCTCTACTATTCCTCTAGTATGCCTTACTAACCCCCTCTAGCTAGTAGTAATAAATATTTAGTATACTACTAGGCTTATAGTAAGCCTTATATTCCTATAAGTTATTCCTCTCTCTATATATAGTTACTTCTATAACCTTTACTAGCCCTCTACTAACCCTCTATAGCTCCCTTATACTACCTACTATATTACTACTAACCTCTACTGCCTCTTTAATAAGATAGCTAAAAATAGCTTTACTGCTTTTAATAAGGACTAAGTAAACTATTCTCCCCCTTCTACCCCCTTTTAAACACCTAGTAATCTACTAGTAATCCCTTACTATCTATTTACTAACCTTTTGCTATATAGGAGGCTAATTTAGCTTTTTAAATTATAGGCTAAAAGGCTTTTTAGGTAAAAATAGCTTTAGCTAACCTTTCTAAGGTAAAGTGTAAGGCTAAGGACGCTAAGGAGGAGGTAGAGTTTTAGTTACAGAAGGTTATAGCTTTTATTAATAGTATAGCTCTTACTAAGAAGTAAGTAACTACTACCTCCTAGTAGGCTGCTACCTAGGTAGCTACTATTACTACCCTTAAGGCGTAGACTAAGGCTATTAAGGCCTAGACCTAAGCTATTATTTAGATAGTAACTCTTCTTTTTAGTGTTATAGGCTAACTCTATAAGTTTAATAAGGTTTACTTATAGGTTATATATATTCTTCCTTACTAGCACCCCCTTAGTGTAACCTTAGTGCTTTATATACTAATTTTCCTTTAGAATTACTAATCCTTTTAGGACCTTAATTCTAATTAAGGTTCTTCCTCTATCCCTATAGGCTAAAATACTAAGGTAGCTAGTAATAAGTATACTTAGTGTCCCTCTATTCCCCCTCTTTTTCTCTCTCTCCCCCCCCTTAATACCCCCCTAGTAGTACCTTTAGGTAGGATCTTATTCTTTATATTTTAGTAGATAATTTCTTAGTAGGTAGTTAGACCTTTTAGGGTCCTAAGACACTTTTAGGCTTTTAGGTAATTTAAGTCTTCTTTCTTAGCTTATAGACCTTCTTCTTTTACCTTTACTTCTTTAGTCTCCCTCTAGTAACCCTCTAGTGTAATACTTATTTATAGTTATTACTTATAACTTATAATAAGTTACTTTAAGGCTTCTATAAGTTCTTCTCTTCTTTATACCCTTTCTACTTAATAAGATACTTTTAGTTTATTAGTAGTCTCTAGTAGGCTATTACTACCTCTACTTTATATACGTCTTTATTATCCTTCTTAATAGAGACATCCTTACTTTCTTTAATATTACTATAGAACTTTTTAAGTTATAAAGGTAAGAATACATTATAGATATAGTACTTTAATTATAGGTTAATTTTGTATACTACCCCCTTATTAATTACCTATATAACTAGGAATAGGCCTAAATACTTATCTAAGAGCTTCTTTAAGGGTTATTTCTACTAGATATTATACATTACTAGTAAGACTTTTTCTCTAACCTTAAACTTAATAGGGGTCCTTTATTAGTTATACTATTTTGCGTATATATTATTTAACTAGCGTAATAGCTATTAAATAGCCTCTTATTATTATCTTAATTAATTAACCTTTTTCTTTACTATAGGGACTACAGTCTAGTTTGTTTTAATATAATAGATATTATAGAGTCCTTTTAGCTAGTAGCCCATTAGGGCTTCTACTAGTAATACGCTAGTAGCGTTATAGCAGGCGCTATTATAAACAAATTATACTATTAGTAGCTAGTCTACTTAGATATCCTACTTAATATTACAGTAGGCTTATAGAAAATATTTAACGTTTTAATTTTGCTATTCTATCTAGCTGTTAGTTTAGGGGTAGTATATAGTGCTTAGCTTCCTTTTAATAGCTAACTAGTAGCACACCTCTACGTAGAAGCAGCTAGTAAATAGTAATCCTTAGTTTAAGACTATTAACTTAGGTACTCTATACTATAATATAACTCTATCTACTAGTATTATTACTAAAGTATCTATCTTTATTAACTTATAGGTAGGTATATAGAGGGCGTATTTTATAAAATAGTTAACTACTACTAGGATACTATTAAACTATTTACCTCTCTTCCCTTCTAACTTTAGAAGCTTTATAATAAAGTTAAGTAAGATACTTTACTATAGGTAGGTAGGCACTAGTAGGCTCCTAAGGGATCTATAAGGTGTATAGTACTATAGTTTTATCTATTAATATACTATATATATCTTAATATACTTCTTTATATCCTTTTTTATTAATTTCTAGAAGAAGGACTTAGCTAGATACTTTATTATACAGCTGTATCTTAGGTAGCTACTAGTTAGTTTGTTATAGTATACTATTAGTATCTCTATTCTAAACCTACTGTTTTTAGAGATAACTAATTATCCTTTATACCTTACTACCCCCTCTACATCTCTACTTTAACCTACCTACTTTTACTATATAGATCCTAGCAGCTAGGGATTATTCTTCTGCTCTACTTTAATCTCTTCTTCTAGCTTAGGTGTAAGGTCTTTAGGAAGTAGGGGCTGCCTCTAACCCCCTAGTGACCCTCTAGTAGCCTATATACGCCTAATTTATACTACCCTTAGTAAAAATTATCTAAGAAAGTCTTTTAGGAATACACTTCTCTTATAGTTAACTTCTTTATTAGTTAGTTAGTAATCTAGGCGTTACAAAAGCCTATTAGCTAGGTTTAATTTCCTAGGTTAATATCTAATCTTAAAGTTAAATATAGAAAGGTTCTATAGTATCTACACCTAATAGCTGTTTAGTTATAGCTTAGCAGTAAGGTAGTAGTAGCTTAGGTAATTAGTAAGAAAGACAGTTTAGTGCTAATTATATAGTAAGAAATAGCGCTATTACTCTACTGCCTTATATATAGCTAGCAGCTTAGCCTCTAGTGTACTATATTATAGCTTTACTCCCTATAGTTTTTAAGATATATATACTATAGGGTGCTATTACTAATTATATAGTTAGTATAATACTACCCTAATTATAAAAGTAGATATATCTGTCTTAATGTAAATAGGTAGCTTTAGGTTAAAGTAGTGTAGTATAGAGGTTATAGTAAATAATAATTTAAGCTGCTTAAAGGCCTTTAGTATCTTACTAGTAATTAATAGGGGATAACCTCCCTTAGTAATTAGCTAATTAGTTAATAGGGTGTATACCTTTATGTAGTTTTAAATAAAATATTAATAAAATCCTATAAACCCTAAGAAGACTTATATATTATAGACGCTAGTAGGCGCTAGCTACTTAATAATAGCCTATATGTAGTCCTCTTCTATTATAATACTATTCTTAGAGACTATAAAGCCTAAGAAGCTAATAGACTGTTTATAAAATTTACACTTCTTAAGGTTAGCTACTAACCTAGCAGCATCTAAGTAGGTAAGCACCTACTTTACTGCATCTATATAAGACTCTTTATTATTTAAAAAGATAAGAATGTTATCTAGGTAAATAATACAGATAATATCTACTAGGCCTATAAGAGTATTATTAATATAGGCCTAAAAGGTAGCTAAGGCGTTAATAAGCCTAAATAGTATTACTTAGTACTTAAAGTAACTATACTATATATAGAAAGCTATTTTCTATATATCTTCTTTATAGATAGCTACCTAGTAGTACCTATCCTTTAAGTTAAATTTAGTATACTACTTTACCTCTAATAGATAGTTAAGAATCTTAGTAATTAAAGGTAATAGTATTATAGGCTTTGCTATAGATAATAAGCATAAGTAGAGCCTACGTATAGAATAACCTTTTGCTAACTACAGCCTACCTAGTAGGCTACTAGTTATCCCCTAGAGAGCAGCTAGAGTGCAGATTCTTCTATCTCCCCTCTTTAGTGTAGATATATTTAATTAAGGCACCCTTATTATTAACTAATAACAGCCCTACCCCTTATATATCTACACTTAACTAAACCCTAGTATTCCTTTAGTGCCCTACTAATCTACTACGCACCTATACTATAGACGCCCTAACTAACTAGGAGGTCCTAGAGGCCTAGATTGCTACAGCAGTAAATACTGCAGTAGGTCCCCTCTAGCAGAGGATTATTAAGCTTACTAACAAACTGTTAAGGCAGATTAAAACTACACTTATAACTAGGAATATAACTCTAAGCTATACTACTAGTAGAACCTTAGTAGTCTCCTATAAGACTATCTAGTGTAAACCTCTACCTAACTTATTAAAGTTTTTAGGTAAGAGAAGTAAATATACTAGCTAGGCTTAGCAGATAAGAGATAAAATTACTATAGACTAGTAGTTCTACTAGTCTAAAGGAGAAGTCTAATACCTAATTAACTTCTATCTAGAAACTAGTCCCTAGTAGGTAGTTACTACTTTCTACGCCCTAGGAGGTAATAATAGTATATATAACCCTAAAGACTTTATAGCGTACCTTAACTAAACGTATAAAGACCTAAATACCTAGTCCTATACTACTATATTACTATATACTTTCTGCTAGAGAGAGAACTAGTCCCTTTCTAACTTCCTGCTAAAGTAGGAGAGAGTCCTAGCTAAAGCTAATAGAGGCAGCTAGGTAGATAATATAAAGATTACCCTCCTTAAAGAAGCCTTAAAGCTTAGTCTGTAGAGAAGCTTAGTAGTAGTTAACCTACTAGTAGACTATAGTAGTTAGCTTATAAGAGTTTAGACTGTATTAGAGAAGCTAGACTATATAAACTCCTATAAACTAAAGCACCTAGTAACTACCTAAATTAACTAAGATAGAGACGTCTAGATAATAAGCGTTATTAAAGCCTATAAGGTTAAGGCCCTAAAGGATTACAGCTCCTCTAGTAAGAAGAAAATATAATATTACTACTGTTACTATAAAAGGGGCTACCTAAAGTAGGATTACCTAGAGCACGCTAGGGCTAGGACCCTCTAAGTATCTAAGGCTATAAAGACTATAGTACTACCCTAATAGCTAGCGCCTACCTACTTTAATAAAGAGGTTAATTAATTAACTAAAAATACAGACTTAGAAAAAGAGTAGCTTAGGTGTAAAGTTAGGCATTTAAGCCTACTAAAGAGGAATAAGAGGGGTAGAAGGTGTTTAAAGAGAAGGGCTATATAGAGAGCTTATTAGCTTTAATTACAGTATAAGTTAATAAAGGATATATTATAGAAGCCCTATTAAACACTAGGTGTAATACTTACATTATAGTAAATTACACCTTTATCTATTCCTTCTGCTTACTGCTTATAGACTACACTAGATACATACTTAGTGTCTTTACTAATAGGAGTGTAATAGTCTACACTAAAAGGGTAGCTACTCTCTAGCTAGAGGTTAGTAGTTATATACAGACTATCTATATATACATTATTAACAGTCTAAATAAGGATATATTCCTTAGGAAACTATAGATAGAGGCTAACTATATAGTATATAATATAGGGAAGTAATTAGTCTACTATAGTATAGGATAGGTAAGGGCCTACCTTACTACCTAGAAGGAGCTAGCGTAACTATAAGAGATTTACTTTACTTAGTTCCTATTAGCCTTATTATTTATAGTAGTATACTAGTAAGTTACTTAAGAGAAGCTACCCTCTAGGGAAGCAGCAGTATAGGTAATATTTATTAGCTTAAAAGACATTAAGATAGCATTAAGGCCTAAGAAGCCTATAGACCTTAATAAAAGAATACTAGCAGACCTCTTAGAGGAATTCTATCTATTATTTAATTTAGTAAAGGTAAATCTCTTACTACCCTTTTAGCTAAGCGTTAACTATAAGATTAACCTAAAAAAAGGGCTAGATAGTAAAGAGCTAACGCTCCCCTAGGGACCCCTATATAATATATCCTATAAGGAGCTCCTTATCCTAAAGAAGACCCTAGAGGACCTCCTAAATAAAGGCTTTATATATACTAGCAGCTCTACTGCTAGGGCGCTAATGCTTTTTATAAAGAAGCTAGGGGGGGGACTTTACTCCTATGTTAATTACTACATACTTAACCTTATTACAAAAAAGGACTACTATATACTACCCCTAATATTAAAGACTCTCTAGAGGGTAGCTACTGCTAAGTAGTACACTAAGCTAGATGTTATTACTGCATTCTATAAGATCTAGGTTATAAAGGGGTATAAAGGAAAGACAGCCTTCTACATAAGATACAGCCTGTTTAAGTAGCTAGTTACCTCCTTTAGCCTTACTAAGGCGTTAGTAACCTTCTAGCAGTATATTAATACTATCCTCTAGAAATACCTTAATAACTTTATTATAGTATACCTTAATAATATGCTTATCTTTATAAGCAGCTCTAAGAAGGACTATATAGATAAGGTGTATTAAGTACTACACACCCTAGGAGCAGCTAGTCTTAACCTAGACCCTAATAAGTGTAAATTTATAGTTACTACTGTGAAATATATAGGCTTTATTATTAATATAGAGTAAGGCCTATCTTATAACCTAGATAAGGTTAAAGCTATTATTAAGTAGCTAGCGCCTACTAGCGTAAAGGGAGTATAAAGCTTCTTAAGATTTACAAATTACTACTATATTTTCCTTTTAGACTATATAGCACTTATAGAGCTCTTAACAGCCCTTATAAAAAAGGGGGTAACCTTCTAGTAGTTACTAATAGAAGACACAGCCTTCTAGCGCTTAAAGGGACTCTTTATAAGATAACTAGTACTCTCCTAGTTTAACCTTAATACCCCTACTACTATAGAGACTAACTGCTCTAGCTATACCTTAGGGGGGGTAATATCTTAAGAAGATAAGAATAGGAATACCTATATAGTAGCCTACTACTTATAAAAGCTTACACCTATATAATATAACTATCCTATATATAATAAGGAGTTATTAGTAGTGCTAATATACCTCTAGGCGTAGAGGGTAGAGCTCTAGAGTACTACTAGGTTCTAAGTATTAATTAATTACTAAAGCCTATAGTACTTTATAAAGAAGTAATAGCTTACTAAACAGTAGAGCTAGTAGGTAGAGGAGCTTACCTAGTATAACTTCTACCTAAAGTATAGGCCTAGGAGATTAGTAGTAGTACTAGACGCCTTATCTTATAGGGAATAGGATACGCTAAAGGGATAGGATAATAAGAGGGAGTAGGGCTAGGTTATTTAAGTTATCCCTAATAAGGCTTAGCTAGTCCCTACCTAGCGCACTACACCTAAGGTTCCTAATATAGTAGTCTTCCTAAGTAATAATAAGCTGTAATAGTTATAGAATAACATAGTAGCTAGTAATAAGGACTACTAGAGAGTATATACTGCTATACACTAGTAGGCTTATAGCTTTTTGCTAGAGCTTTAGCTAAAGGCGTAGATTATAGAGTACTATATTAACTAACACTATTAGCTCCTTTTTAGGAATAAGATATAAGTCCTAGGAAGCTGTAATTTAGATAATCCTCTTAACTAGCTGTAAATAGTAATTAGATAGAGATTATATAATACGCTAACTACTGCCTACTTAGGGCGTAATAGGACGCTAGAACTAATTACATAAAGGTAGTACTAGCTACACCTAGGGAAACTAGTTAGGAGGTTTGTTAGTAACTATAACGTCTATAGTTATAGCTATATCTAGCAGTAGGCTAAGAAAGGCTTACTGTAGCCCCTACTAGTGCTTAGCTAGAGGTAGTTAGAGATTTCTATAGACTTTATTACCTACCTTCTACTAATAAAGATAAAAGGCGTCTACTACCTATAAGTAATTATAAACTAGTTAGGTAAAAGCGTTATACTAAAAGATATAAAGATAATAGAAGTAGAGGCCTATATAGAGCGCTTTATAAAGATCTTCTATACTACCTATAGGATGCTAAAGACTATAGTTAGTAATAGGGGGAGTAACTAGACTAGCTGCTTTTAGAGACGCTTCTATAAGCTTACTAGTGCCTACTAGCTGCTTAGCACCTCCTTTTATCTCTAAATAGATAGCAGCACTAAGCAGTTTAATTAGGAGATCTAAGCTATCCTCTAGATAGTTATATACTTTACTTAAGATAACTAGGATAGGTACTTACTAGCTACCTAGTTAGCGCTTAATAACTAAACTACTACTACTATAGGATTTAGCTTCTTCTTTCTTAATTATAAGTTCTATATAGACCTATTTCCTATAGTAGATATATAGCTAAAGGACAGCTAGGAGGTAGCTGCTGCTAAGCTAGTGTAGCGCTAGAAGGACACCCTCTATATAGTATAGGCTATAATAATAGCAGCTAAGTATAACTAAAAGGAGTTAGCAAACTACTACTACAGCCCTACAGAGAGGTACTAAGTAGGAGATATAGTCTAGCTATCTCTAGCTAATATAACTACATTTAGACCCTTAAGGAAACTTAATTAGCTACACTATAAGTATAAGGTTATATAGATTATCTCCTCTAACGTAGTAGAGCTAGATATACTAAGAGGGGTGCATAAGGTGTTTAATATAGATCTCCTCTAGAGGGCACCTAGTGACCCCCTCCCTAGATAATAGGTAGATAACTTCTACCTACTGCCTGTTACCTACGTTAAAGGTAAACCTAAGTAGGCTATTAAGAAGATCTTAGCTATAAGGGAGTATAGTAGGAATAAGGCGCTATAGGCGTTAGTTAAATAGGTTAGGTATAGTAAGCCTACTTAGGAACCTTTAGATTAGGTTAAAGACATATAGGCTTAGGAGGACTATAAGTAGGCTACTAGGGGGGCACTAAGGCCTAAGGGGGGGGATACTATTATAGGCTTTACTATAGATAATAAGTATAAGTAGAGCCTACATATAGAATAACCTTTTGCTAACTACAGCCTACCTAGTAGGCCACTAGTTATCCCCTAGAGAGCAGCTAGAGTGTAGATTCTTTTATCTCCCCTCTTTAGTGTAGATATATTTAATTAAGGCACCCCTATTATTAACTAATAACAGCCCTACCCCTTATAAATAGTATTTAATTCTTAATAGTAATGTAGTTAAGCCCTTAGTAGTTAATATAGAGGTGTAACTTACCTCCCTTCTTTAGTATAAATAGGATAGGTATACCTACTAAGCTCTTAGATTATTATATTTATCCTTTTACTAGCGCTTTCTTAATATACTCTTAGAGAGCAGCTAGCTTAGGCTCTACTAGTAGGTATATAGGGCTCTATAGTAGTTTAGTTCTTAATTTTAGGTTAATAGTATACACCCTCTTACTAGTGCCCTCCTAGTGCCTCTTTACGTTAAAGACGTAGGCTTAGTTAGCGTACTTATCTAGTAATATAGGTCTCTCTTTCTCTTACATCCTAACCTTTTATATATAACAGACTTTAGACCCTATTATAAAGATTACTTTAGCTTCCTTTATAGCCTTCTTAATAGCCCTTTACCTAATTACTAATTTAATATCCTCTCCCTTTAACTTATATATCTAATTTAGTGTCCTCTAGCTAAGGTTAGGGGACGCTAGTTATCCCTAAGGGATCCTTAGAATTATAATATACTCCTCCTCTAGTATTAATACCTAGAAATAATAGCTCTAAGCCTTCTTAGTGCTAAGGTTATTTATTACCTATATAACTAAGACTTTCTAACTGTAGTTAGAAGTGCTTAATCCCTATAGGCCTTAAAGCTTTAGTCTGTTACTAGCCTGCAGTAGGTAACTAGTTAGTAATAACACTCTCTAGTTAATTATATTATAGTTAGCACCTATATTAATTATTACTTTCTTTTTCTTTTATATCCCCTTAACCCTTACCTATAGGGTTACCTTAAACTGCTAGCAGCTTATCTCCTCTCCCTAAGGTATGTTAATTATATTAACCTCTATTATAGCAGCTAGGGTAGTATACCTCCTACCTAAGTGTCTTAGTTAGCTACACTAATAGCAGTTAGTTTCCTAGCACTAATTAGAGTAGTAGCCCTTATTATTATAATTATAGTATATAATAGTTAATTAGTCTAGTGTTACTAACCCTCTATTAGGTTATATACTATCTTACTACTCTATCTAGCTTAGTTTTAATAGTTTATTACTAATTAGAGTAGGTATATCTTATAGTTTAGTTTTTACTTCTATAGAGGTTATTTAAACTATCTCTTAAGGCAGCTACCTAGTAGGCCCCTAGGGTGTACCCCCTTAGTAGTTTATAACTGTTTAAGCCCTTTATGTAATTCTCCTAGTTATTTCTACTTACTTTACAATTTTATCTAATGCTTCTTAATTATCTAGTAGCCTATAGGCTATAATCTTATTCTATAAATTAGAAAGGATATAGTTAACTACGTTAATTACCTACAGCCTCTTAGGTAGCTAGTTAGAGCACTCTACTTCTAAGGCTTTATACTAGTTAGTAAAGGTTTAGTATAATTATCTTAGTTTCTAGCGTTTATCCTTTAGCTTTACTACTGCGTTATACGCCCTTATATTCTTATTAGTAACGCTATTATATAGCTACTTCTTTATTACTAGCTAAGTAACTTTTGTTTTATTATTTCTATAGTGTATATCTATATAGGTAGCCTACTAGTAGGCTATAGGTCCTTTAAGGTATCTACCTATATAGATTACCTAATTATAGTTACTATCTATACTAGAAATAATAAATTAACCTATAAGCTTAAACTAAAAGTTAGATAGCTTAGCTTAGCTTCTACCTTTATAACGTAGGGGCGCTATATATTTTCTATAATTATCTAGGTTTTATTATTTAGGTGCTACCTACTCCTTAGCTAGTATACCCCTAGTAAGTAGTATATCTATATTAGCACTATTTTAAAGTGCTAACATAAGGTTAAGGTTCTTCTGCTTCCTAGCCTTATTAATTTTAGCCTAAAGTATTTCTTAGACTTACTTTACTATTATCTTATTAACAGCTTTATAAGTGTACTTATTAGCTACTAGGGTATCTATATTATTATCCTAGGGGCTACTAGTAGTACCTTAGTTATCTCCCTTATTACTCTTATTATAACTAGCAGTCTCTTAGTAGGTTAAAACCTTATTGTTATCTATTATGCTAGTTTCTTATATATCCTGCTTATAATAGGTGCTATCCTTCTAGGAGGCAGCAGTAGTTCTCTTAGGTGCTATCTTACTCTACTAGTTAGTATACCTAAAGGTAGGTAGAGGTTAAAATATATTATAGGCTAGGATTATATAGAGTAGTAGAGTTACTAACAGTAAGGTAGGGGTTAGTTAGTTATGTTATTTAAACCTACTTCTACCTACTAGGTAGGTAGCAGCAGTCCTCTTCTATCCTATCCTAGCACTCCTACTAATAACAGTCCCCTAACAGTCCTATAATAACGCCCTAATTACGTTATTAAGCTGTAGGTTAGCTGCTAGTACCCCTCTAGTGCTTACCTCTAATAACCTAATATATCTAATTCTTAGGCACCCCTAATAATCTAACCTATCTGTTACCTACAGTTATCTGTTCTATCCCTCTGTATAGGTTACGCTACTAACAGCCCTAATATATAGTATATTATAAGATAAATAGATACTAGCAGAAAGTTAGTATAATCCTTTATACTGCTGTTATAATACGCCCTAATATTACTTTTATAGTAAGTAGGCTTATAAGGTTTAATTAGAACCTAAGTAAAGCCTACTAGAAAGCTGCTAACTATATATTATTATCCCTTTATTATATATATTACCTCTACTTTTAATTTAGTATTAAGCCTAGCAGTAATAAAGACGCCTTAGAGGTTACCTCTAACATAAGCTTTATAGATAACTTACTTAACTATAAGAGCTTCTAAGCCTTTATAATAATACTTTTTAGAGGCCTTATTACCTAGTAAGCTAATAAGTAAGAGACTATTACTATATTAACTACTAAGGTAGAGCTTCTAGCGCTCTTATAAGCAGCTAAGAAAGCCCTTTTTGCTAGCTAATTAATATTATACTTATAAGTATAGCTCCCTATAGAGCGCAGCTAGCACTTAACATATATATTAAAAGCGTCTTAACCTATAAGAATATAGATATAATATAATAATTAACAAACTGTTAATCTTATAACTAAGAAGCTCTTAAAGCTTTATATAAAGTTACATTATATAGATATTTATAACTACTAATTACAGTAGGAGGTTACTTAGCAGTATATTAACGTTATATATATACTGTCTATAGAGCTTATAACAGACAGACTTACTAAAGCCCTTAACCTATTAAAGTATAAAGCCTTCCTATAATAGATAAATATAACTAATAAGAAGGTATTTCTTAAGTATAACTAAGCGTAAGAGCTTACTAAAGATAAGGCTTACTTAGAAGTATAGATAATAAAGAAAGATATATAGGCTGTAGAGAAGACTTATAATCTTCTATACGTTAGTACCCTATAAACACTATAGGGTTATAGGAAAGCCCTTTCTAAGCGCCTTTTACATAGGGTATTATAAAGTAAGGGCTCTACCTTTTACTGCTATAAGCTATAAAGGCCTATAAGAAGGCCTTCCCTAAGGAGGCGTATTAAATAAAAGGGTCCTATAGAGAGCACTTTATACATACTAGAAAGAGTACGTAGAGATAGGAGTTATTAGCCTAATTTAGCCTAGTTGCTTAGTAATTATTAGAAGGACTGCTGCAGGCTTTATCCTAGGCAGTAGGCTTTATAGGGGCCTTAGGCACCTAGAAAAAGGGTTGCTAAGGGCCTAGTTAGGCAGTAAGGCTAGGCAGAAGGGTAACATAATAGTTATAGTTACACATATAGTTAGATACATATATAACGCATAATATACGTAATATTAACCTATTACTATTATCTCTATTAATTTAACAGTAAGGCTAGGTAAAAGGGTAACATAATAGTTATATATATATATATAGATATATATATAATATATAATATATATAATATTAACCTATTACTATTATCCCTATTAATTTAATAATTAAGAGTCTTATACGCTTAGAAATTAATAGTAATAAGCTTAGTAATATAATTCCTATAAGCAAAAAGTATATAATAATAACTAATAATATAAAGATTACTTTAAAATTCTCCTCTAACTAGACTATCTAGTTTAAGTAGCTTTAGGTAAAAGCTAAAGCTTATAACCTATAGGAAGTAATTAACCTATTAGTAAGTAATTCTTATATACCTAGTAAGACTATTATAGTATTTATAGAGCGCTTAATACGCTTTTAGCCTTATAACTATTTAAAATACTAAGCTATACGCTTAGGATTAAGCTCCCTAAGCGCTTAAGGGGTAATAGTAACCTTAATCCTAATAGCTAGTTAGGGATTACTCCTTAAGCTTATAGTAGTAACTAACTTATAGACTAAAAGGGTTTATAAACTCTTACTAAGTAACTTACTATTATATAAGAAGTAGTAAAGTAAATATACTAATATGTTAAAGAAGTATAAAATATATATATAAAAATACACCTTACTATAGGACTAGTTTAGAGATACTATAAGCCTTAAGCTCTTAAAATACTATTATAAGCTAGATAAGCATTTTCATTAATAGGTAAAGAAGCTTAAGAATTATATGACTAAGCGCCTAAAGGAAAGGTATAATAAGGTATAGATAAAATATAAAAGAATTCTTTATAAAGGCGCTTAGAATTACCTTAATAACATAAAAGAGCTTAAGAAATAGCTTCTTATATAGGAAAGTGCCTTTTATAATATAAAGGCTAATAAAGTCTCTAACGTATAGTACTTAAAGTACTAGTTTTAGGATGTTATAAAAGCCTTTTTAACTAGTTACCTTACCTAATAGGTATTTACCTACCTATAGTAAAGTAAGAAGGATACTAAGAAAGAGGATCTTATAATCTCTATAATAATAAGTAATATATAAGAGGTAATAAAGCTCCTTAGTAATACGCCTATTAGGTAAAAGGCTATATATAGCGCCTTTAGCCTAACTAATATAGGTTATAAAAGCCCTAAAGATAACTATAGAAATTAAAATAATAAAAACTATAGCAGTAGGAATTATAGCTATAGAGGCTGCTAGTAGATATAATCTTATAAGCTAAGTGCACTCTATAAGTAATCTTTATTATTATTAGGGCCCTTAGCGCCTTTATAAAAGTAAAGCGTACTACCTAAGTAAGAGAGGTTAAGTATAAGTATAGTAGAGATACTACTTTTAAAATATATAAGCTGCTAGCTTTACCTTACCTTAGGGTACTATATTAATAACTACTAGTATACTCTTTCTTATATACGCCCTAAAGGGTAGTAAGAGAGTAAAGCAGTTAAGACTATAATTAAAGAGTATATATAATATAACCTAAAGCTTACTAAATACTTATAAGAGGTAAGGGTAGTAACTATTAAGAATAACTAACTATATAGTAGGTGTAAAGAAAAGATTATATTAGCCTCCTTTTATATTATAAAAAGCCTTTATTACCTAGCTTACTTAGTAATGTTAGACTTAGGCTTAATAGTATATATTTTTAATAAGCCTTTATAGTTTAAGATAATAAGAGCTATATTAGTAGGTAATTTCCTATAGGCTAGCTTATAGTAACTCCCTATTAAAGTATATAGGACTATATAAATTAGGCTTATGGGGTATATGGGCACTATTATAAGGCTTACCTTATATAATATTACCTTTTACTCTAGCCTTATAGCTAACTTAGTGTCCTTTAAGAAGCTAAAGTAATAAGGTATTTAGTAGGATATAAACCTTAGAAATAACTGCTTATAAAAGGTAGATAGGTCCTTTATAGCTTACCTTAATAATATTTATAACTAATAGGTCCTTAACTATAGGCCCTTTAAGGTAGAGACTGCTTTAGCTGCTGCTATACTCTTACCTCTTATAGGCTTAGATAAAGCGCCCTAATTATGCTAATAAAAAATATATACTATAAAGACATATAGAAAGCTAATTCTTAGCAGCCTATTTACTTAGCACTATAGGCTAGGTTACCTAAGCCCTAAAGTAATTAAGAGGATTAATAATACAGCTTATAGAGTGTATCTTAAGGGCTTTAATAATTATAAAATTAATATTATTAAATATAATGCCTATATAAAAGGTAAAGCCTACTGCTTAGCTAGATATAGCCTATATAAATCTATAATCTATATAAAGCTTAGTAACTACTTAGTAATTAACTTCTATAACCTAGAGGTTAGTTATATAGGGTATATATCTTATATAATAATTTCTAACTGTAGTAGTAGTTATATATAGGATTTCTACTTACGCTAAAGGACTACTAAGATACTACTTACTATGCTTATAGACTTCCTTACTCTATTAGAAGTGTAATATAACTATTAGGTAAAGGTTATTAAAACTAATAATAAGCTTTTATACTACTTAGATATTATAGACGTAATAGAGGTATGTAGTATACACCTTAAGGTAAGCACCCTAAATACCTAAGTGTAAAATAGAGCTATAGAGTGTATTACTATAGTTATTAAGCAAAAAGTATATAGTATAGTAATTAATACATACCTGCTAAATATCCTTTAGCTAGAAGTTTATATAGCTACTACCTACTTTTATAACTATATACTGTAAGTATCTTATAGTTATAAAACCTTATACTAACTATAGTATAAGTATTTCTAAAGTAAAGCTAATATAGTGTATACTTAGCTAGACCTTTCTTACCTATATATATATAGTTATAAAGTATATATACTTACTACTAATATCTAACTTTACTGTAATTAGCGTTAGTAACTAGCTCTAAGGGCTTAAATTAGCTATCTTATAAGCTATAGCTTAAGTAACTTATATTAGATATAGAGCCTTACCTATAGTAAAGTATTTATTATATAGGATATTATCTTTAATAAGAAGGTTACTTTCAATAGTAATATTATAAAGCTTACTAATAACGTATGTAATAGTAATCTATAGGAAATAGCTACTATAATTAAGTATCTTATATACTAAGAGGCATAAAAAAGAAGCTTTATATATACAGTAGATAAAGAAGCTAATAAGATCTAAGAACATACTAACTGTATTAAGAGGGTAGAAAGCCCTAACAGCCTAACCCTTTATAGCTATAAAACTAAAGACCTTTTAAATTATAGCTATAAAAGGCTAGCCCCTCTATTACCTTATACTAAAGTAAGGTTTATATTAATAATACTACTAATAATACTACCTCTAAGGGCTTTATTTATTACTACTTTTAGAGACATACTTAATATAAGGGGGTAGAAAGAAGGATTTTAAGAATAATAATTATAAGTGCTTAAAGAAGCTACTAATAATATAACTCTTAAGTGTAAGCTGCTAAGGCCTGCGTGACGTAGTAGCATACGTCTAGCAGCGTCTGTGCGCTCTACGCGTAGACAGTTAGTTTAATTCTAACTGCAGGAAGCCACTTTTACAGAAGTCTAATTAGCCACTAGAGCCCTACAAAAGTAGAGCCCTAAGCCCTACATACATAATAGGGCTCTAATAACAGTACACCCTACCTACGTATTATGTTTTCTTTTAATTTGCAAGAGGAGTCTTACATTATTTACTATCTAAGTAGGAATAAGTAAGGTATTCCTTTACACTATACTATATATATAATACAGTTAATCTATATATAGAGAGAAAAAACCTCCTATAATTTATGTAGGAGGAAAACTACTCTATTATTAAACATTAGAAGGTTAGCTTGTTTTTACCTAACTTAGTATAGGGGTATTTCTATACAAAGGAAACACAATACGTCAGGAGGTGCACTGTTGTCAGAGCCCCATTGTGCATGTGGGGCCTAGGGCCCCACTTTTGCAGGGCTCTAGTGGCCAATTAGACTTCTGCAAAAGTGGCTTCCTGCGGTTGGAATCGAACCGACCGTCTGCGCGCACAAAGTGCGCACAGACGCTGCTAGACGCATGCCACTACGTCACGCAGGTACGTATTATGTTTTCCCTTTATAATAATCCTATATTATGTTAGGTAAAAATAAGCTAACCTTCTAATGTTTAATAATAGGGTAGTTTTCCTCCTATATAAATTATAGGAGGTTTTTCTCTCTATGTATAAATTAACTGTATTATGTATATAGTATAGTGTAAAGGAATACCTTACTTATTTCTACTTAGATAGTGAATAATATAAGACTTCTCTTAATAGTAAGCTGCTAAGATAATCTTTTAAGGCTATGTTTCTAATAGGTTACTTCTACTAGAAGTAATACTTATATATTAAAGCTAAGTAGAAATAACTAAATAGTATTTATATACTATAGGAGAGAGCTAATTACTCTATTTTGCTAGTAAGTGTAGGTTTATTAGGTGTGCCTATAATAAAGCTAAAAGTATAACTAGGTATGCCTAGTGTGTAGCCTAATGCAGGCTAGAAGTAAGAGGCAGCTAATAGGCTTACTGTAAGGAGTAGTAGAGCAGCCTTTTTAATAGGCACCTACTAGAAATAACTACCTCCCCTTCTTATATTATATAGTTAGCTAGTAAACTACCTTTTTAAAGATACTTTTAAGGAGGCTAAAAGAAGCTATCTTTATAGCTATAAGATATTAAGGTTATAGAGGGAAGTTCCTAAAAGCTCTACTTATAGTAATTAGATTCTTAACTATATTTAGGTCTATATATATAAGCTTAATAAGTATAGCTACCTTATAAAGGTAAAGGTAAAGCTTATTATATATAGTAACTAATAGGTAAAAGATTTATATAATATATATATAGCTATACTAGTAGGTATATCCTTCTAAATATTAATAGTCTTAGCTGCCTACTTTAAATTAACTAGAGTTACTTTAATATAATGCTATTAATATGTTTGTTTATATAGATATTAATAAGGAGGTGTATATAGAGTTACTACTAGGTTACTATAAGAAAGGCGTTATTATACGCCTTTAGAAAGCCCTCTATAGTTTATACTAATTACCTCTCCTCTAGTAATAGCACTTTAAAGTAGAACTTATTATATAAGGTTTCTAATACGTTATAAGTAAAAACTACTACTAGTAGAAAGGTTAGATTATATTCTTCTTTTATATTAATAACTATATATTAGTGTTTCTAAAGGCCTATAAGCGTATAGTAATTAAGGAGCTAAACGCCCTCTAAGTAAAATATTACCTTAAAGGAGGCTAGAAGCTCTAGTAGTTCCTAAGCCTTAAAGTCCTATATAACTACGTAAGTAGGAGACTTTAGCTCTTATAAGCAGTATATATAAAGAAGGCTATAAAACTACTTCCTATATATACTAACGTTATAGATAATATATATAAATTTACCTTTATAATAAAGGAAGAGCTTCTACTATATACTAATAATATAGTATATTATAAAATAAATAGATACTAGTAGAAAGTCAGTATAATCCCTTATACTGCTGTTATAATACGCCTTAATATTACTTTTATAGTAAGCAGGCTTATAAGGTTTGATTAGAACCTAAGTAAAGCTTACTAGAAGACTGCTAACTATATATTATTATACCTTTATTATATATATTACTTCTACTTTTAATTTAGTGCTAAGCCTAGTAGTAATAAAGACGCCTTAGAGGTTACCTCTAATATAAGCTTTATAGATAATTTACTTAACTATAAGAGCTTCTAGGCCTTTATAATAAAGCTTTTTAGAGGCCTTATTACCTAGTAAGCTAATAAGTAAGATACTATTACTATATTAACTACTAAGGTAGAGCTTCTAGCGCTCTTATAAGTAGCTAAAGAAGCCCTTTTTACTAGCTAATTAATATTACACTTATAAGTATAGCTTCCTATAGAGTATAGCTAGTACTTAATATATATATTAAAAGTGCTTTAGCCTATAAGAATATAAATATAATATAATAATTAATAGACTATTAATCTTATAACTAAGGAGCTCTTAAAGCTTTATATAAAGTTACATTATGTAGATATTTATAACTACTAGTTATAATAGGAGGTTACTTAGCAGTATATTAACGTTATATATATACTATCTATAGAGCTTATAGTAGATAGACTTACTAAAGCCCTTAACCTATTAAAGCATAAGGCCTTTCTATAATAGATAAATATAACTAATAAGAAGGTATTTCTTAAGTGTAACTAAGTATAAAAGCTTACTAAAGATAAAGCTTACTTAGAAGTATAGATAATAAAGAAAGATATATAGGCTATTAAGGAGACTTATAATCTCCTATACGTTAGTACCCTATAAGCACTATAGATTATAGAAAAGCCCTTTTTAAGCGCCTTTTACGTAGGGTATTATAAAGTAAAGGCTCTACCCTTTATAGCTATAAGCTATAAAGGCTTATAAGAAGGCCTTCCCTAAGGGGGTGTATTAAATTAGAGGGTCCTATAGAGAGCATTTTAGGTGTGCTAAAAGGGTATATAGAGATAAAAGTTATTAACCTAATTTAGCTTAGTTACTTAGTAAATATTAGAGGGACTGCTGTAGGCTTTACTTTAAGCAGTAGGCTTTATAGAGGCCTTAGGTACCTAAAAAAGGGGTTACTAAGGGCTTAGTTAGGTAGTAAGGCTAGGCAAAAAAGTAACATAATAGTTATATATATATATATAGAGATATATATATAATGCATAATATACATAATATTAACTTATTACTATTATCCCTATTAATTTAATAATACCCTTTAATTTAATAGTAATAGTTATAGTGATACGTATAGTTAGATACGTATATAACGTATAGTATATGTAATATTAACCTATTACTATTACCTCTGTTAATTTAATAATAGTTAACGAGATTAGGCGGGGGGGGGAGGGGGGGGTGAAAGGTGAGTGTGCAGTTCTTACTTAGCACCGGTCAGGTCGGCCCAGGGCTGAGGCGGAGGCTGGAGCATACTACTCGATTAACGGGCTTGAGGAGAGGAGGACCTATTTGTGCGTGTGTCGGTGAGAGCATTAGTGAGATCCTTAGTGAGAACTATCGGCGAGAACCATCGGCGAGAACCATCGGCGAGAACCATCGGCGAGAACCATCATTGAGAACTTTAGGCAAGCTGACAAGGCGGAGCAAGGGAACCCATACATCCTTGCTGGTCACGTCGCAGTCCCCCGAACTACGACGATGCTCAACCAGATGTGACTCGTGAGCTGTTCGTCTATTCTGCGCCTGCGGCGGCCTCTCGAAAGGGGGTGGTGGTCGGGCGAACGCCACCAAATATCAGCCCTCGTCTCAGCCTTCATCTCGACGAGCCGGGCCACAATCCCGCAGCACTTTCGGCGTCCTCTACATGAGGCGGCTTCCTTCAACCGCCTGCCACAGCCCAGGAGCATTGTCGTGGCGGCGGCGGCTCAGGAAGGGCGAGTCGAGACTGGGGCTGAGGCTTGGGCGTGACAGCTGCCAGTTTTGCCGCCCGGCGAACATGGACGAGAGTTCCCATATTGACCCGCTGTTTTCCACAGAGCTTCACTCGACGCCACGGAGTGAAAGCCGGGAAGCGGGGGGGGATGGAGGGACTTCTCTCCCACCCTCCCGGATGTCGAGAGGGCGCTGTCCAGACACGTCTGTTCAAGGGGGCAGATGCACCGAGGACCGTCAGAGTCAGGGCCTGGCACGAAAGCAGGAAAACAGGACGCACGACGGACGCCCTAAAAGGGCAAAAAGAAGAGAAGAGAACCCCTCTCCTCGATCTCCAGAGTCCGACTTGGTTCGAAACCGTTTTCAGGGCCGTGGGCGTTCGTGGGCTGGGCGCCGAGTCTCCCCCCCCCCAAGACACGTCGACGGGGCTAGACCCCATCTGGGGAGACCACGCAACTGGTCTCGGCCCAGACGAGATAAAGCTTGGAGACGAGTCTGTTCAAGCTCCCCTTTCAGCCGCATCTTCTGGCAGGTTGGGTGGGGGAGGAAGGGTCTTTTCCTCTTTCGGCGTATCCCCGATCCACGGAACGACTACGTGGATGGTTCGATGTGAGTTGGCGTTCTTGTCTCCTCGAGCTTCGCTCCCTTTCCCAGCACAACACACACCCAAACCACCTCGCCGGGTCTGGGAGGCTGGCCACCTTTGATCGCAGTAACGCTGTTTCAATAGAAGCCACGGGTCTAGCGGGAAGAGGGTAGGGGGG
>NWBT01000042.1:1540904-1557379 GCA_003386485.1 Colletotrichum lentis | reverse complement strand
CGGCGTGCCGCTGCTGGCCGTCGTGCCGCTCGCGAGGATGGGCTACGCCGTGCCCGCCGCCGTCGCCGTCGCCGCGCTCTTTGCCGAGTTCTTGGTCGTCGCCGTCAGCGGGCTGCCGTGGCGGCCGGGCCAGATGCGCGGGGAGTACATCTTTTGCGGCGTCGCGTGCGTCGTCATCGTCTCCGTCATGCTGATCGCCCAGGGGCTGGTGTTCTACCTGCGCAGCACGCTGCCCACGCTGCCGCGCCGTCCGGACTCGGTCGCCTCCGTCATGACGTACGTCGCCGGCACGACCATGAGCCGCGACTTCGTTGCCATGTCCGGTCTGGGGAGGAAGGCGGCCGAGAAGGCCATCGGCGGCATGGGGAAGAGGTACGCGTACGGGCTGAGGGTGGAGGAGGACGGGAGACAGAGGTGGGTGGTTGACGAGGTCGGGACGGGGTATGAGGGGAGCCGAACGAGGGCGACAGACAATCCTGTATAAGTGAGAGCGGTACAGCCCTGTTGTCCTTCACGTTGCTAGAGTGTAGAGCGGATTCTAGAAACAATAGTAGAGGGAAAAAAGAAGAACCTAACAAATGCGTTTTGAGACGCACTAGATGTTCAGTATCACGCATTCGTTTAACCCCCTTTGACGCTGATGAGATCCATGTCATGCATGAACACGCATGCTTAGCGTAGCCGTTCATCTCGAGACATTCAGGAAAGTTCCGCAGATAGTAGAAGCCGCAGTTTCGTGGCTTGCTTGATACATATAGTAGACGCTTCCTCCATTAGTATTTGTATAGTTCCCTATGAAGCAGCCGTCTTGTGTCTAGTGAGGCAATCCTAAAGATCTTTTAGTCCCACGGGCAGTGCGGAATTCGCATTCACAGACTTTCGTTACGAGTTCTCTCTCTCTCCAACTATCGTTGGACTCGAAAGGGCAAGAAGACCAGCTGTGCTGGAACCAAGGTCCGCTCAGAGCCGAGGCTGGAAGTTGAGCAGACCGCTTCGCCAAATATCCCCTTGCGTTTGAGTGCTTGATTAGGACCTTGCTGAACAATTGAATTACAACCGAAACAATGCAAAGTTCTCATCAGAGTCTAGTTGACAAGTTGGGCTTGCATTGCAGGTCAGTCGTGGTTCAGACGGTCAGATTCGACGCAAAGTCGGGCTTTTCCATGTCGATAATGTGATGACGCACCATTGCTCATGGTATTTATGTTCAGCCAAGCTACTCAGAAAGGAAGAAAGTAGAAGCCCATGATGTCTCGATTCACCCACCATTGACAGACCATCGTTGCTCAAGGACAGGTCAGCCATCGTGCTTCCGCGCGCGTTTCTTTTCTTCTGCGGTACGTGATGCTGCTTGTTGCTATTACCCTGTCCTAGGGCACTCCCAGTTCCTGACAAGGCAGAACTGGACGGGCTGGACCGGGGCGACTTCGCCCTGGATACCGGCGAAGGGGCAGACGGGTCCACGGGTAATATCTTTTCATCCCCAGACACCGGGGCCCGGCTTCGGCGTAGCTCGTTCTGCTTGCTGGGGCTCCTTTGCCTTGTCACCCATGTCCGGCGCGTTTCCCTCGGTGGTCGCCTTTGTCCCCGTTGACTGACTTTGTCGCATGCCCTCAATCAAACGGGGGTCCGTCGGCTTTCCCGGCCGTAGTCTCGGAGTGGGCTTATCCATGGGCCACATTCGCATTTCGATCTTGTCCCCGGCTTGAATCAAATCCTCCCAGACCAGAGGAAGTATAATTGTCCCCATCTTATTCTCTGATTCCTCTCTCACCACCAGAAGGTCGAAATACCCTTCCTTGACGAGTGGCCCGATTACATCCACGTGGACGAAGGCTTGTTTGATGAGCCCTTTGACGCCCTGCAAAGTGGACTCCCGGTTAGCTGCTGTGCCGGACAAGTCGTGATGACAACCTAGAAAGAAACAGGGGGAAATCCAACCTCCCAAGTCCTGGCCTTTTCGATCGGGAAAATGAACTGTCGGCCAACTGCGTCGTTAAAGTAGATGACTTCATGGCCCGAGTGATTTGTAGATAGCGTTCCTTGTTGATCCTGGACTTTGGTCTCCTGTTGTTTAGGTCGCGTGGTAGGCTCATCGATGGGGTTTCGCGGGGCGACGCCTCTGATATCGTCCTCTGTCAGGACCGTCCATTCTTCTAGAAGCTCCTCGACCACTTTGCTCCCCTGGACGGGCTTCCGAGATGTCAGGAGCGCGAGGTTGTCCGAGTCTCGCCCCCGCGCTACGAGTATGGAGGTCGAGGCGGAGTCTTCCGATTCTCTCGGGTCCGCATCATCCTCACGAGTCTCGGCGTAGGCAGAGAACATAAGCTCGTACATCCACTTGGCCGTATCGTTTGGCGCGTCATTCCATACCGTGAGCCGGTTTTCTCGGGCCTCCGTAGCTTCTCCGTCGGCTGGAGGACATGTCTTCACTTCGTCTTGCTCCGACCCGCTGCCCGAATCATCATTCGTCGGTGTGGTGTCGTCTTGGGCAAGGTCTCGGATGGAGTACAAGACCGCCTGAACCGTGTTTTCGGCTTGTTGGCGCCTGAGTGCCTCGTCCGAATCCTGAAGACCATTCGCATGCGGCTTGTCAGAACTGCAGTTTGATCGTCAGGGGCCGTCCAAGTCCCAAGAGCCAGCCAGGTGGAAAAAAAAGAGCCCTACCTTGTGGCCGCCCGGATCTGTATCGCAAGCGCCATCATCTGGAGAATCATGTTGATGACGCTCTTGTGACCCTCGATCTGGTGGAGCAACTGCGTGCTCGTCGAACGTCGGAAAGCCCATTTCAGACGCCCGACCCCGCTCCCGACGTCTATCAGGCGCTCGACCACATTGTGTATCCTCCCAATCCTCCTTGATGCGGACCGTACGTGCCTAAGAAGTTTCCGGCGGCAGAGGCCCCTTCCGTCTCGCAAAAACATACCGGAGCTCATTCAGAATGAGGGATAGGTCGTGGATGCCGCGGGCGATGTTGGCGATCTCCTTTGGCGCACCTCGTGTCGAGGAGATGAGTTGGAAGATGGTTTTCGAGAGTGACGCGCCTGCTTGAGATATGCCGGCTATACCAGCGATGATTGATAGGGGATCCGTTGTTCCGTATGATACGAGGGGCTGTGGTGGTGAGAGGGATTTTTCACGTCATAAGAACTCGAGAAGGCTGTGTGGTATGTGTGTGGTCTTGTTACGTTGCTGGGAACGATGCGAACCATGTCATCATTGACACGAGGCAACCGCGGGGTCCCTTGAGAAAGAAAGCCTTGAGAAATGCCTTCTAAAGCAATACCAATACGGTATAACTTGTGTGCAGAAGATACGGACTCGGCCAATGGGTTTTGACGACACACGCAGCCCGTCTGCGGCGCAGTCCAGTGAAATTCAACACTGCCACCACTTGAAGACCAGGACAGCACCCAATGGTCTGCGAATATGCCATGAGAGAGATAGGTTCTATGGGATGGAATGACCCAGATGGGCTAGCCTTCCCTCCTTATCCCACACGTATTCAGAGTTCTACGCGTGGATCTAGTTAGGGTTGCTGCTGGCTTACTTAAAGAGCTTTATCTGGTCAACCCTTGTGTTGGGCTGCTCAAGGTCGCGTGGAACGCACAATGACTGACTGCCGACTCGCATCACTCATCGGGCCCGGAGAAGACAAACCAATACTCGACCGTTATGGCGTCCCAAGATTCAGAGAGCGACGTAGCCGGGCAGCCCAACACGACGACGCCCTTGGCATTCGGCCAAGCCGGTTTCGACAAGTCGCTTGGCTTCGTCCAGGAAGCACGATGGTATCCATTCATCAAGATAAATTTCTTGTTAGGGAGAGTAGAGAAGTAAAAAAAAAAGGTGTCTTTGGAGGGAGCCTCGAGCAGTCCAGCCTATACTTACGATAACTGGCCCCCAGTTACAACTTACACACTTGAGGAAGAAGCAGGGCAAAGACAACTTGCTAAGTGTCTCTCTCTCTCTCTCACTGACGGAACGATGCAATGGTGCCAACCAAAAAAACTAAAAGAGATGCGCCGAGGGGGAATCGAACCCCCGGCTCCCCGACGCTGCTTGTGGCAACGGAGAATTTTACCACTAAACCATCGGCGCTGTTCGAATCGTGATGTCGCTCGGTGCGTTTGCTTGGAACGCTGGTTGGTGACGACTCGGCCGGTGAGAAGCTCATCTTGGATCGTGTGGTTGTCGTGGAGTGATGTTGTCGTGGAGTGTTGTCGTGCGTAGGAAAATTGGTTTGCGGACTGGAGCGAGTGGGGCGAAACGACTTCTGGGGAGAGATGCTCTATCGACGAGTCGAGGCGGAACGGCTGTTGTTAGACGCCGCTTTCGGAATGCCGAAGCGATCTCGGGAACGACCTTTGCATCTTGCTACTTCTGATACATGGTTTAGACCCCTCTTCGTTCTTGTGCTTCGACGTTGTTTCTTACCCGGATAATAGAGACAGACAGATACTTACGGATGAGTCGATGAGGGGATGGATATTGGGGTGGGACGAGGTCACAAGTTCACAACAGAAGAAGCAGAAGAAAAAAGAATGGCTCTGCAGTTCATAAATCGGAAGTCTGGTCCCTTGGTAAACTACTTCTCACCGAGAGCATCCATCAACAATTGGCCATTTCTGCGTGCTTCTTGGTTTATCCGCACCACTCAACGAAAGTGAAGTGCAACTGTCGTGTCTTGATACTTTTAGAAGCGTAAACCGCAGATTGGGTAATGCAGCAACTCCTCTGGGGGCTTCCGCTCAAGTGTCAGAATTTACGTGAAAGGATCGCTGTCTTGATCTGCATATCTATATCTAAGGCATCCTCAAATTCCTGATCCCCCAACGACGCCGGCGATGTGAAGCAAGAAAACCCCCCTAGAAGCATGTTCCGAGAACCGCGGGCATGGCACGTGGTCTTCTCCCCCTCCAGATCGCTTTCCAGATTCCAGAAGGCGGAAACGAAGAACCGGAAACGTAAATCAGAAGACACCAAAAAAAATCAAAAAAAATCGAATGCCCTTCCCCAGCAAAAAGCCACCAGCCAAGAAACAAGAACGCTATCCAAACTCAATAACTGCCGACTTCGTCGGGTTCTCTCTTGACCTGAACCTCCGTCAAGATGCCACCATCCTCATTCTCTGAATTGATGTCCTTCGGCTCTGAATCGACCTCCTCCTTGACCGGCACAAACCGGGGGAGCCGGACGTGAACTGCGTGCCACGTCGACCTCCACCGGGCAACGATGGTCCGAATTTGCGCCTTGGCATCGTCGCTCATAGTGCCTGCGCCTACTTTCAGGGACGAGATGGAGGACCGCTTGAGAACGCGAATCATCTCAGCGCGTATGCGGTCACCGCAGCCCTGCTTTGGAGCAGTCCAGAGTAGCCCCACCTCCTTCGAGGTGCGGCTGTTTGACTTTGCGAGCTGTGTCTCCAGCGCGTTGCGAGCGTTTATAAACATCTGAACGCCATCGGCTTCGACGTGCTTCCGGACAATCTTGCTCTGCCTCTCCTTGATGTGTTTTCCTGATCGAATGTTAGCAACGACCACTTCACGTGCGGCACACTGTCACTACGCCGACGTACCATGGACCTGGGCAGCAGCCTCGAAACCCGCCCACATGCCGTTGAAGAAATAGTCTCTGATGACAGCCCTCTTCGCTCGTGCGACCTTCTCGAATCGGTTGATCTGTTCTCCCACGTCCGTCATATACTTCTCGAAAAGGTGGTCGAGCTTATAGGTGTTTGCCTTCAACAACTCCTGGAAGGATTCCGGGATATCATTGTCGTCGTGCAACCTCTCGACCCATTTCTTGAAGGCAACAAGGCCACTGCTATGGACGGCTTTCTTGATTGGCAAAAACTTCTGAGTAAAGCCGTTTCGCCACTTATCCTTATGGCCTCTCCAGAAAGAAAGCTCTCTAATCATCAGTCAGTAACGTCGAGATCATCAGGGAGAAGAAGTTATGAACATCCTTACACGTCGCCGAGCCAGTGGATCTCGGCCTTGGGCTGGGTTTTCCGAGCTGGGCGTTTGAATATGCCACCGTGCCTCTTCACGCAAGCACGATACGTAGACCAATGGGTCTTTTCCTGATTGCTCGAAGCACGGGTGCTTGCCCAAGGGTTCTTCACCTCCCACGCGTCTAGGAACCACCTTGAGAGATTATTCATAGCCATTTGCGTTTCATTCCCAGTCTTTCCGTGATTACGGTGGATGTCAACATTGGTCAACCTGCTCTTTCGCAATGGCTCCAGGTGGGATAGCTTTTGTTGAAGTTTACGGCGCACATTGGTAGTGATGAGCTGTTGTGACGGTTAGCTGAATCATCCACCTCGGGTCAAGCAATTGATCAGGTCGCTTACATCTTTCAGTTCTTTCATGAAACCATCCAGGCGGTCTTTCAAGTTTTTAACCTCGTCCTTACTGAGATTGGGAAGGTCGTTGACGTTGGCTTGCGTCCAGCCATCGGCAGCATCGATCAGGACCTGGATGTGGTGAATGTCGGCGTCTGCCCACTCCTGCCTGTGAGGAAGGGAGATGCCGTTAAGCCAGGCCTTGAGGTCCGGAATGCCCGTAGAGTCGATGTCTGGGAAGCCGTCGATAGATGATGTCTTCTGGAGCTCCATGAACGCTTCGCTGCTAACAGGATACACCGAAGACACGGCGACAACCGATTCCTCGGCAACGTTGATCCTCTTACTCGGATCGAGGAGGGTTTCCTTGATCCTGCGCCTCAGCTCCTTGTTTCGCTCTTGGATGCAAAGATACTTCAACTCGGACCTGATACAATCCCTCTGGTGTTGGAGCTCATCCATTCGCGCCTGTTTGCCACTTGTATCAGTAATGCCAGAGCTGAGCCGCTGCTTTTTGGCGGCCGGAAATGGGGTCTGGTCCGCTTTAGCCCGTTTACGGCTGGCGAGTGCAAAGTTCTCCGAGTCCTCTCCATCATCCTGAATCATGTTGTCGTGCTGTTCCATCTCTGCCAGAGCATCTTCTGTCTCGGCCAACATATCGACTTTCTCAATGATGTCGTGGGTAGGAAACTCGGTTTCGGCGGTGTCGCAGTTCATGCTGTCGATCTTGGTGACGACAACACAAATGGATTCGTTCTTCAACATGCCGTCCATGTCCAACTGCGTGGCTTGGTTCTCGGACAAGATGAAATCGGCAGCGGCTTTGTTATCGGCAGCTCGTGTCGCAGGCGTCACGACAATCACCTTGTCCAACCGATCTTGATAACCACGGGCGATTTCTCCTCGGAACCCAAAGGCGTCGCTTGTTCCTGGAAGGTCGACAAGCTTGATGCCATTGCGGAGAATGGGAGAATCGACAAAAGCCTCGACTTTCTCAACCAACGGCCAGTATTTTGGCGCGGAAGACTTGTTCGCGCTGTCTACATACTGCCTCAAGAGCCTGATAAATGCTCTTTCGCTGGCGGCCACAATGTGTTCCTGATAGTTTTCCATTTTGTCGGCCTTTCCGTTGGGGAAGATATCGGTGGCAATTGATTTGCGTTCTGCAAAATCTGTTCCGGAGAGGATTTTCGAATGAAGGCATCCGAAAGGCCGGACCAGCTCATGATGCTTTGGATGCTCCGCTCAACCTCGGCGTACTGTCCCGAGAAGTCCGAGGTTGGGTCGTGTTCAAACATGCTTCTCATGTCTTCAAGATCTGCCTGCTCCCTTTTCAGGGCATCGAGCTCTGACTTGACTGTGTCCCTGCTCTTGAAAGTGATGGTGGCGCGAAACTTGTTTCCGTCTGCGGTGTCGTGGTTGTAGCCAAAGATACAAACGGCAGCCGTACATGCCGAACTCTGGCTCGTGGGCACGACTCTGTAGCCGAGTAGCGCATTGATCAGAGAACTCTTACCAAGCCCAGTCTCACCCCAGATACCGATGAGAATCTGGCGCTCGTTCTGGAAGGCCTTGAGGGTCTCTGTAACAGGGGGTTAGCAACAGTCGCAAAGAAAGATGGCATAACGCTCACTCAGGTTGTCTTCCCAATCCTCAATGCCTTCGATGGATTCTCGCACGGCTTTGCTCTTGAAAAGAGTCTCCAGATGCTGGAGCTGAAGTTGACCGAAAGCACGAGCCTTCTCTTTCTCGTTGACTAGTTCTGCAATGTCAGTTAAGACAGTCGCCGTGCCCTCTGCCATGTCAGTATGAGTCGCAGCCATATTTTCCGAAGAATCCACAGCCCAGCAGCATAACAAGGCAAGGCAACTGGCGCAACAGCCGAGATGATGCGTAATGACAGTACAGGTGTGTATGTTGGCCGTCTAGACGCGTGTTTGGAAGCAGCTGAAATAGAGGAGCGAAAGCACTGAAAGGTGGAAGCTGTGCAAGGTGGAAGCTTAAGGAAGCCGAGGGCTTTTTGTGCAAGAAGTTGGGAGGCCTTGAAGTACCGAAGGAAGGTAGGGAAGGAAGCGAAAGGAAAGGAAAGACACCGGGAACTGCACGTCGAAAGAGGCAAGTATTTGTAGCAAAAAGAAGGTGTGGTAGCTTCCGAGGGGTAAGAGAGATAAAGAGGAAGGGGAGGGGGAGTTGCGACAGGGAAAGAGTCGGCGAAGAGAGACTGAAATTGTGGTGTTTCTAGCCCGACAAGGAAGGAGACCAGAAACCGGGAAGAGCGAGTTGTATAGAGAGGGCGGAGACTCAATGAAACTGGCACTCGGCGGGCAAGTTCGAAGAAGCACGAAGTTGGCTGGGTATTTGGCGTCGTTTATCTTGAGGTTGGGTAGGTAGTTGAGAGGGAAGAGTCGGAAGTGAAGAACTTGACCTAGGAAGGGTCTTGTGTTCGAGGTGGGACGGGTTGGTAAAGAGAGAAAACTAATGTTATGACTTGAGAGCAGGAGGAAACAATTGCAAGTTTTGAAATTGGCAGAAACTGGTTGGAGAGTTGTGAGAAGGTAGAAAGAGGGGAGGGAGGCAGAAGAGATAGATACACTGTCACACTGATCAGTGGTTCTACTTGTTGCAGGAATAAACTCTGAATGAAAGTGCCCATCAAAGGGCCGCGCTTGCTCGTTCTCACTGTTGAATACGCCTCTGCCACCATCAGGTATGGAATGTAAAGCATAAAGAAAGAGACTGAGTTTGCAATCGTCATCGAGAACTACGGTATCCATGGCATGATTCCGCTGGGGGTGCCTTGACAGGAAACTAGTCGAATTTCATTAGCAGTAGAATAGTATCATCGTTAACACGAATAGGGGCAACAGACATCTGGCCATGATGTTACCACAAGGGCCTGGCCAGTCAGGTGGTATGGAGCTCAAGTCGCCATGCCATGGGTCTTACCAGAGCCCACCACCGGGACCATGATCAAGATACTCACCCACATCGTTACCTCACCGAAGATAAACTGCGAACGCAATCCTGATTGGGGTATATTCCTATGAGAGTGAGACGTCGACGCAACAACGCCTCGTTCTCGGGTATCTGAAATTGGGGTTAACCCCTTCCACACGACAACCTCTTGCTCAGTGGCTTCTCCTTTCCGAACGTTGCGTTCGTCATGGGCCTATTCGGGGCTCGTCCCTGTGTCTAGTTGGAAGGCACGGCTATTCACGTTCCTTTGCATTCTGTAGTAGATGGTGCGGGCATTGTGCGGTCCTTCTCGTGGCCTGCCTTCGGTTGCCGCGCTTGTCTCGCGTTTTCGTGACCCGGGCCTGTGGGAGCGGGAGACTTCGCATCTTTCCTACTCATGGGCTTTCGCCGTGGCTTGCGATCCGTGAGTCCCTGGGACGCTGAATCGGCCGGGCCTCCCCCCCGACTCGAATCCAACGAATGCCTCGCATTTGTGCCATCCGACAGAGATGGCTCGGACGGAGGCGTCGAGCCCTCTGCTGACGCCGATCCGGGTCGGTCCAAAGCATCTTTGCCCATGTAGGCCTGCAACTTCCAGAGGTGAAGCTGGACGGGGATCGATCGCTGCTTGCGCAGGAGGAACAGCGAGCTGTCGCGAAATATGGGCATCTCCCGCAGCTCCGCCAGGTACACTTCGCCCAGCAGCCGCCTGAGGTCATAGACGGGCAGCCTCCCCTCGTATTTGGCCCCCGGGACGTCGTACGTGACGAACGGTTCGAGCGACAGCGCCCCGCCGCCCGACCCGGCCTCGGCCCCCGCGTCCCGACTCTGCGGCCCGTTCTCGGAGGGGTACCACAGTAGACAGCCGCGCTGCGGGATCGCCGCGGCCTTCTCCCAACTGCCGAGGCGCAGGAGGTACGACCGGCGGTCCTTACCCGCGCGGAGCTCGGCAAGGTGGACGAGGTGCTTCATGACATTGCGGCGCATGTTATCGAGGACGAAGTCATCCATATCCTCGCGCCACACCTGCGGCTCGACCAGGACGGGGCCCCCTTGCCTCGTGACGAGCAGGGCCTTCCACTTTTCGCCATGGGGGGTCATTTTCTTGGCTCCGCTGATGGACTTGAAAAACGGCTTGCTGGCTAGCACGTAGCCAGTGATTGACCGCCTCAGAAGTTTTTCAGTGGCCCTTTGCTGCGCGACAGGGGTCTCGGCCACGGCTGGTGGTTCTGGCGGATCGCGGCCGTCCGCGCCCGCGGTTGGTTCGACTCCCCGTTCCCCTTCTTTCGCAGCGTACATCACGTCCAGGTCGGCGGGCGTCCACCAGAGGGCCTTTGTTTCAGGGTGCGCTACCAGCTTGAGCTCTTGGAGGAAATATCTCGGCAAATGTGTGCGGGAGATTGGGCAGAGGCGGATGGGGGTCGAGAGGGCTTGAGCTGCGAGAATGTGTCAACAACAACGTGACGCCGAGGGCTTGGCGGTGCGTCGACCCGATCGAGGGGCTGCTGACCATATGGATTCGCCTCGAGCTTCTTACGGAAGCGGCCGGCGGGCATGACGTTCTTGGGCCGTTTGGGCTTGAGGGTCCTGTACCTCGTCCGGGCCTCCATCCACCGAGGGTCCATGACGGGCGAGATGGGCAGGGCGCCGACGGAAGTGCCGACAGTCTTGTTCAACGGGTCGACCTTGAGACTTGGTCCATAACCTTTCAGTCCCTTGGTGGTTTTGCGGGCGAAGTCGAGTCTCCTGAAAAAGGGCGATGGTCTCTCGGCGAAGCCGTCCGACTTTGCGCGGCATTGGCAGAACTGCGCCGGTGCGCTGCCCGGACGGGGCGGCAGAGGCCGAACCGCCGTACACCGTTTCATCCTGAATCCGCTCTGCCAGCTGTTGGGGCAGAAGGGAAGCAGCTGAACGCAGGAGGAGATGGGAGGTGGGAGTCTGTCGGCAACGCAAAGGCTCGAATGAGGTTGGTGTGTCTTTTTTTTTTGTATCCTATCAAGTATCAATCTTGGCGAGACTCGGGGAGTGACGATAAAAAGGCTTTACGCGCTTCGGGACATTTTTTAGGCGAAGACGCGTGGGAAGCTCGGAGCTCGGGGGGTCAGTGCAGCCAGCGCAGGGGGGTGGGGATGCCTAGGAGGGCAGCTCCAGCGCGAAGTGAGTTCTCTGCACGGCGCAACGTCACCCGGCTTTAGCCTTTCGCATCACTCCCACCCACCCTAAATCACCAAAGCCACCCATCAATTCTCGACACTTTCGATTGCGCCGCCGCAGCCATGAACTGCCAAAGAACAATACTCAGAGCCGCGAAGGCCATCCCTCGGCGAAACGTCCGAGCCTTTTCAAACTTCCCCATCTTCCCCATCGGAGGAGGAGGCGGCGGCGGCAGCGGCAGCAGCAGCAACAACAGCCCACCCGTCGGAAGCATCCCCATGCCTTACATCACTGAAGTCTCGGTTCGTCGTCCACGACCCTTCAGCATACCTCCCTCCTCTCTTGGATCGCGAGAGCTAACCGATTAAGTCCAATGGCTGGAGGACATGTTAGTGCCGAAAGCACCCGCGCAGATGAACCCCGTCCCGCTGACAGTGCAGATAGCCGATATCTTCTCCAAGCTGCTGCAGGTGACGATGCCCACGACGCCCGAGCTGCTGCGCGCACAGCTGACAGACCCAGGAACGGATTGTGTGCCTCAACGGCGCCATCGACGATACCGTCTCCGCCTCGATAGTCGCACAACTGCTGTGGCTCGAGTCCGATAGCCCCGACAAAGCCATCACGATGTACATCAACTCGCCCGGCGGCTCGGTTTCATCAGGTGGAAACGCACTGTCCCCAGGGCGACGTGGACGAGGCTGACGTGGCCAGGACTCGCAATCTACGACACGATGACATACATCAAATCGCCTGTATCGACAGTATGCCTCGGTGCCGCGTCCTCGATGGCGGCGCTGCTGCTGACGGGTGGCGAGGCCGGCAAGCGGTACGCGCTGCCGCACAGCTCCGTCATGATCCACCAGCCGCTCGGCGGCACGCAGGGTCAGGCGTCGGACATCCTCATCTACGCGAACCAGATCCAGCGCATCCGCCGGCAGATCAACGAGATCATGAAGCGCCACGTCAACAAGTCGTTCGGCCATGAGAAGTACAGCCTTGAAGAGATGCACGACATGATGGAGCGCGACAAGTACCTGACAGCCGAGGAGGCCAAGGAGATTGGCGTCATTGACGAAATCTTGACACAGAGGGAGGAGAAGGACCAGAAGGAGAAGGAGTCGACCGACGAGCTGAAGACGAAGCCCTGAGCCCAAGGTCGAGGGCGAGCGGTGGCGTCGCCATGATCCAAGCACGTCGTGAGCGAGCAGTCCAGACAGCCGACGGAGCAGAGGTGCCCTTCACAGGAGCGGACTATTACATAAGGAGGAGTATGGGGGCAGCATGCGCGCGTTGTCCGGGTAGCGGCGCCCCATACTCGGCGGATTCGGCCTGAAGGAAAAGCGAGACTCTACCGGGACCGGAAGCATGTAGCGGAAATAAGTGCTGGTGAATTGTTGGGGTATAAGGGAGAAGGGGGGCACTCTGCTAGGTATGATGTCTTCTCGTAGAATCGCAGAGGTAATCAGCCTTAGGATCAAAGTTACCTAGAAATAGTAACGAGAATAACGTTGACATCTATCCGTATCCGTATCCGTACTTCGTGTGCATTTGCCCATTGCTTACCTTCACCTCTGCTGCTGCCCCACTGTACTCACCCAGGCTCACCTTTCCACCATGCACCGGCAGTCGGCGCACTGAACCTGGGGAGATCCACCCTCTCAACCAATCAACAGCAAGGTATTTCAATGCGGGGAGCTGTCGGCGGGGAGCTCCAGAGTTTTTACCAGCCGACATCGCCCAAATTTCCCCTGCTGGCCAGTGCAGTATCCCCCCCCAAAAAAGGGCAATCAGTGATAGTTTCGTGGCCGTGTCCCTGTGACTGTCCCTGTGATCTCAGGTCTTTCCTTTTCACCGCATTTCCTCTCCGTCTCCGTGACTCACCTGGGGAACATCATTCAATCAAAAGCCGGGCAGGTTGCAATTGGATCGATCCGCCTCCAATTGACTAATTGAGATTCCCTCCCGCTCAAACAACCTTCCCTCTTCTCCTTCCTTCCCCCATCCCTACCCGACCTCCCGTGCCTGGGGTTTCCCGGTGATCCCGTCGACGCAATGCTCTCCCGGTCCATCTCCCGCCAGTCGCAAGCTCTCCGAGCGGCGGCGAGGCGTCCTGCCTTTGCCGGCCATGCGTACGACCTCTCCTCTAAGCCAATTGGCTTCTCCAGACAGATACAAAGAAACCCAATGGCTAATCTTCTCGCGCAGCCGCCTCCTCTCCTCCACCGCGCTCCGACGCGCCAACGACCAGCTGAACAAGGTCTCGGCCAACATCACGCAGCCCAAGTCCCAGGGCGCCTCCCAGGCCATGCTGTACGCCACCGGCCTCACCGAGGAGGACATGAACAAGGCCCAGGTCGGCATCTCGTCCGTCTGGTACGAGGGCAACCCCTGCAACATGCATCTGCTCGACCTGTCCAACATCGTGCGCCAGTCCGTCAAGGACGCCGGCCTGATCCCCTACCAGTTCAACACCATTGGCGTCTCGGACGGTATCAGCATGGGCACCAAGGGCATGCGCTACTCGCTGCAGTCGCGTGAGATCATCGCCGACTCAATCGAGACCGTCATGAACGGCCAGTGGTACGACGGCAACGTCTCGCTGCCCGGCTGCGACAAGAACATGCCCGGTGTCGCCATCGCCATGGGCCGTGTCAACCGCCCCAGCATCATGGTCTACGGCGGCACCATCCAGCCCGGCTGTAGCAAGTCAGGCGAGTCCATCGACATCGTCTCCGCCTTCCAGGCCTACGGCCAGTACATCACCGGCGAGATCACCGAGGAGGAGCGCTTCGACATCATCCGCAACGCTTGCCCCGGCAGCGGCGCCTGCGGAGGCATGTACACCGCCAACACCATGGCTACTGCCATCGAAACCCTCGGCCTGACCATGCCCGGCAGCAGTAGCAGCCCCGCCGAGGACGCGAGCAAGAAGGCCGAGTGCGCCGGCATCGGCGCCGCCATCAAAAACATCCTCAAGGAGGACATCCGCCCCCGCGACATCATGACCCGCCAGGCCTTTGAGAACGCCATGATCGTCGTCAACATCCTTGGAGGCAGCACCAACGCCGTCCTCCACCTGCTCGCCATCGCCGACTCGGTCGGCATCAAGCTCACCGTCGACGACTTCCAGGCCGTTTCCGACCGCACCCCCTTCCTCGCTGACCTGAAGCCCTCCGGAAAATACGTCATGGCCGACGTGCATCGCATCGGCGGCACCCCCGGCCTGCTCAAGTTCCTCCTCAAGGAGGGCATGATTGACGGCTCCGGCATCACCGTCACCGGAAAGACGATGAAGGAGAACGTCGAGAACATGCCGTCGTTCCCGGCCGATCAGCAAATCATCCGCCCTTTCAGCAACCCCATCAAGCCCTCGGGCCACATCCAGATCCTGCGCGGCCAGCTCGCGCCCGGCGGCTCCGTCGGCAAGATCACTGGCAAGGAGGGCCTGCGCTTCGTCGGCAAGGCGCGCGTCTTCGACGAGGAGGACGCCTTCATCGCGGCGCTCGAGCGCGACGAGATCAAGAAGGGCGAGAAGACGGTCGTCATCATCCGCTACGAGGGCCCCAAGGGCGGCCCCGGCATGCCGGAGATGCTCAAGCCCTCCTCCGCCATCATGGGCGCCGGCCTCGGCCAGGACGTCGCGCTGCTGACGGACGGCCGCTTCTCCGGCGGCAGCCACGGCTTCCTGATTGGCCACATCGTGCCCGAGGCCATGGAGGGCGGGCCCATCGGCCTCGTTCGCGACGGCGACATCATCACCATCGACGCCGAGCAGCGCGTCATCGATACGAACGTCTCGGACGAGGAGATGGCGAGGCGGAAGGCCGAGTGGAAGGCGCCGCCGGCCAAGTACGCCAAGGGTACCTTGAAGAAGTACTCGTCCCTGGTCAGCGATGCCAGCTCGGGATGCGTGACGGACGGCCCGATCTAAGGAAACTTGTTTTCTGGANAAGGGGGGGGGGGGGGGAGAGGCGACATTTTCTAGAGTTTTACACACTTTGTTATACCATCATATTTTTCTTGTACGGCTTCGGACAAAAAGGTAGTCCAAAAATGGGAGTTTGGCTTGTGCTATGTAGTATTATTACTCCCCGTTTGTGTACAAAAGAGGAGATCCCAGCCGCGCGTACAGGAAAACAAGAAAGATTCATCGCTTTTTGGAAAAATCCGATTCGAAGTGGTGATATATGAAGCCGTGAAGAGAAGACATACACACACGAAGCGTACAAACACTGGATTACCGTAGTAGGATTGCGTCGCCAAACGAAGGAAAAACAAAATCAAATAGAAGAAAGAAACCGCTCGGATGCTGCTGCTGCTTTTCGTTGCGCCGGTCGACGATGTGGGAAACATGGCGCGTTCAAGGGCCCGCCTCTCTCCCTTCCGAGCTCCTAGCTATGCAAAATGCCCGCCCAACGTAAAAGAGAAATGCACGATTGCCGCCGCAAGGTAGGCCATAATGTCCATCCCTATCCCTCATTTGGTTCCTCATGCGCTCGCGCTGCGTTTGCATGACTATTTGCGGCCGTTCCACGCCTCGATGAAGGCTTCCTTGTCCCGCAGCGTCAGACCGACGCGCTTGTTGCGGCACAACCTGGCCAGCGCCTCGCCGACCTTGTCCAGCACCCTTTGTTCCTCGGTCGAGAGCGAAGGGTCGGCTCCACCCATGCGGCGCTGGGCGGCGGCGGTGTCGGCGATGACGGACGACGATACGCCGTTGGTCTGGGCGGCGGCGGAGTTGAAGATGCTCTCGGCGACGCGGACGCGGATGCAGGTGGTCGGGCGGGAGAGCAGGTCCCAAAGAAACTTGAACCAGCGGCCGGGGACGGGGGTGGTGATGTCGGCCGGGGTGTAGCGGATGCTGACGGGGAAGATGTGGACGTCCGGGCCGAGGGCGAGGAGGGACGGGGTGAAGGGCAGGACGCCCTTTCCGTTGGTGGTGCCCCCCTCGGGGAAGACGGCGACGACGCGGTCGGGGTACGTTCGGAGGAGGGCGGCGAGGTCGGTGAGGCGG
>NWBT01000042.1:1515554-1528613 GCA_003386485.1 Colletotrichum lentis | reverse complement strand
GTTCGGTTTTCTCTCAAGACTCTTCCTTTTTCTTACAACTTGTTTTTCCCATCAACGAAGACGGGGTTGTCGCGTAACTTGCAGAGACGTGTTCACTTTCACTCCTCCAGCAGGAACGTTAATCCCGCATCAAGCTTCCCTCGAGCTCGTCAGCAGCCATTTGTCACACTCGTCTCACCGAGACATCTCTCACCCGGCCCGCGATCCCGCCATCTCACATTTCGGCTATTTTTTTAAAAAAAAGAAAGAAAAAAAACAATAAAGAAAATTATTTTTGAATTTCCATCCCACTCTTCACTGTGTTCCCCATTCGGCGCCCTTCTGCTCTCACCCCATCAACGCCCATCCTTCCCCGACCCGCGACGACGGCGACCATGCTCAATCACCCGATCCCCAAGGAGTGCGAGGTCATCCAGCTCGCCTCGCCGCGCGGCCAGACGCAGACGCCGCTCTTCCTCATCCACGACGGCGGCGGCACCACCTTCGCCTACCACTGCCTCTCGCCCCTCGACCGCGCCGTCTTCGGCATCGCGAACCCGCGCTTCCACTCGGGCGTGCCCTGGGACGGCGGTCTGCCCGAGATGGCCGCCGCCTACATCCAGATGATCCGGAACACCGTGACCAAGAGCCCGGAGTACCCCGCCCTGGCGCCTTTTTCGCCGTCGCCATCATCATTATCATCATCATCATCATCATCATCGTCGCCGCTGTCGGCGGCCGGGCGTGGCGGGAAGACGGCGACGACGACGACGACGACGACGACGACGACGACAACGACGAGCAAGAGGAGGCGGAGGATCCTGCTGGGCGGGTGGAGCCTCGGCGGCCTCCTCTCGTTGGAGATTGCGCGGCAGCTCGGGGACGACGACGAGGATCTTGAGATCGTCGGGCTTGTCGCCGTCGACAGCGTCTACCCCGTCTGGCCCGAGGGCTCGCGGGTCAAGGTCGGGCGGTTCATCGACGAGCTGCTGGAGCCCGAGGCCAAGAACTTGAGGCTGGCGCGGCGGGCGATGAAGCTGGCCGGCGGGATGGTGCGGGCGTGGAAGATGCCGCGGTGCGGTGCCGCCGTTGCCGTTGCCGCGGCCGCGCCGGCGGCGGTGGTCGTCGACGCCGACGACGCCGACGACGACGACGACGACGAGGCGACGGAGAAGGACTTTTACTCGAGCAAGCCGGACAAGGAGACGGCCGAGGTCGTGTGGGAGAGGCCGCCGCGCGCCGTGCTGGTCAAGGCCAAGGAGCACGTGCCCCTGTCCGCGGACGGCATCAGCTCCGTGGACGTGTGGCGCGGGGACCCGAAGCTCGGGTGGGATCTGTACTGTCCCGGCTTCGTCGGGAGGGTTCTGGAGACGGAGGGGAACCACTTCGACATGTTCTCGTGGGGCTACATTGAAGGAATCACGGACAAGATTGCCGAGGCGTGTCGGATCCTGGAGAGGGGCTGGTGAGGGTGTGGGCGATGTGTGAGGGAGCGGACGGGCGAAGATGAATGAGCATTTTGTGGGCGCACTCGAGCGTGGATACACGGGATCTTGGACCAACGAAGATACACCATAGACGGGAAGTTAACCCAGTACTTGCATTTACCAACAATCAACCCATTCCTTTTCAATATCCTTTTACCATTTCCTTACAGCTTACGGCTCAGATGCTGCGTTTCCCCTAGTTGGAGGGAGGGCCATGGTCTGTCTGGTCTACCTCAACCAGCCATGCTAAGGTAAGGTCCCAAATAAATAAACAAACTGGCCGGAGAGCCATAAAGCCAAAAAGTAAACTGAACCATGACGGCCTGTGCAAAAGGATTGAGCTGCAACCGCCGGGGTTCGAACCCGAGTCCCCAGCTGGTTCCCTGCATGGGAGGCTGGAATGCTAAACCACTGCACCACGGTTGCGTTTGGTTCTTGTTTGAGGTGCTCGAGATGACAGCAAAGGGAAACAAGTATGAAAGAGCGAGGGGAAGGAAGCTGCTCGCTTGCCGCTTGCCTGTTGGTTGTGACGCGCCGGTTGCTCCTTCCCGTTTGCTTTCCACCCACTCCGGCAGCCGCCACCCGCCGGGGGATCCACCCACCCACCCGGACGCACCGTTTCCCGGTCCGAGCTTCCTCACAGCTCCGTCCCGGCGGCGGGAGGCTGCAGAGACGGCCCCGGTTGTTTGTGCCCTCAGGAGATCTCTTACTCTACACCACAAGCTCGGCTGGCGTCTTGCGGCGTCGAAGCCCCATTTTTTCCCTCTCATNCCCCCCCCCCCCCCCTGAGACGAAGACTTCCAGCCTCGGCACGCCGCGCTGGCCCTTACTCAGTTCGCCGCCAAGCCAGCCCTCTCCCTTTCACCGATAAGGACATGCGTCTCGACCTGCCGAAACCTCTGGGTCGCCGCCAGGTCCTCGCCGCCCCTGACCCACGCCTCGAGTGGTGTCGTCAACACCTTGCGCATCGCCCCGAAGGCGTACGCCGCGACGTACATCGCCAGCAGCGCGTATGCGGACCAGAGCGTCGCGAGGGTCTCGAAGGCAATCCACGGGTGCTCGACCAACTGCTCGACGAGCCCGATGCCGGACCGCGCTTCGAGGCCGGCCAGCGCCGCCGTGAAGCCCCCCCGAACGCCCTCGTCGCTGGACGGCTTCCTCCCGGCGTCGCTGTCCGCGCCCTCGAGCGAGGCGGCGAGGGCGACGAAGGCGCTCAGCAAGACCATGAAGGAGAGCGCAAAGACGAGGCGTGCGATGTAGAGGAGCCAGGTCGCCGAGAAGAGCAGGAGCACGAGCGCGCCGTGCGGGGAGCCGTGGTCCGCCGTCGCGATCCACGTGGCGAGGTTGAGGTTGCCGCCGCTCGACGGCGGCCGGGCCCCGGAGGTTGCCGTTGCTGTTCGTGGAGTGACGGCTCCTCCGCCGGCAGCTGTGGTGGTCGGCGTCGAGGCGGCGGCGGCGGCGGCGGCGGCAGCGGCGATGAGTTTCGCCACCAGGAAGGTCAACAGGGACGGCAGGGCGATGAGCTGGACAAGTCCGGCATCGGAGTCGGCGGCGGTAAAGGCGAGGCCCGCCAGGGCGAGGAGGGACCAGAGGCCGAGGATGGCGACGGCAAGGGCGGTGTAGAGCCACGATATGGCGTGGCGGAAGATGCCCGCCATGGTTGGGTGCTCAATGGTCGTGCCTGACGTTCTTGCTCGGTCTGGTTGGCTTGAATATGCGGGCTATGCGTGCGTCAGAACCATGTGGTCTTCATTGGCCATCAGTTCGGTTACTAACCGAGTATATACCAAGTCCAGCTCGCTCTCTCAAGGTAGAGCTTGGTGCGGCAGCGTTAAGGTGAGATGCTAGTTACCCATCATGAATATTATTAGGGATACTACTCCATGATATGTTTACTTCCGAATTCTGTGTGACCCAAAGAGTCCTAGCGGATGTGCAGGGGCTTTCCAGCTCTCTAGCAACCAGCCACACGCCAAACCGTGCCCTCCCCTCTTCGTTGTTTGTCGGCAACAGGAAGTACTGAAGTTGAAATAGCGTGGGTATCTGATTGAAAAATAAGAAGCAAACGTAGTAAACAAGCCAAAAGCGTTTTGTTTTTGTTGCTTTGCGCCGTTGCGTGTACAAACAGCTTCCCCGGACGAGTATTAGTGGAAGGCCGGGCAGCGTTGCAAGCCAACATGGCAGCGAGGCGGTGTCCATCCGAGTCCGACACTCTCGTCTCGGGGCCCTCTCCCAGATCATCGACGCTCTGAAGCAGCCGACTGCCGCGGGGGAGATGACGTACCCTCTCGCAAAGCCAATCAGCCGGCTTCGCATCCAGGGCCTCAAGCTGCCGCCCATAGAGAAGGCGGTCAACACGATCCGGATCGCCAGGAGTGAGGATCCCTTCCCCCTCGTGGCTCCTAATAATACCCAAACCCCAACTGTGTCTCTTTGCTCTTTAACTAACTCGGCCCCTCGTCTGATTTCCAGGCCAGCGACTTACGGGAATGGCCTGGATCTACGACTTCATGTCCACTCGGCGCTTCCCGGATCTCTGCCTCAACGTCTACTTCTCGGACACCTACTCGGACTATGACTTCATCGCGGTGAATGGCGGCCTCCACTCTCTCTTTACAGACTACGCCACGCAACTCCCGACAGAGGGAAAAAAGGAGTACCTCGAAACGCAAGGTAGGCAAGGCACTAATACATTGGGCTGCAGTACGTCTGGTCTAATGTCGCCAGAACATGCCGTGAAAACCTGGAAACCAGTCTCGTCAACCTCCCGCTCCACCTGCCGGCGTCGTCGGACGTCATCGCTGCACTTCATTTCGGTGTAAGCCCAGGCTATTATATATCCTTTTCGCATTTGGTCACCTGAACTATCGCCAAGTGGTGGGATGAGCTGATTCGCCGCGTTAAACTTTTCACGCCGTCGAAATCTCCAAACCGTCCCTGGCCTGGACGCTGGCGTCAAAGGCTTCCGAGCTGTGCCAGACCCTTGGCTATCACCGCGCCGAAGCCCACAAAACCGCAACGAGCGAGGGCAAGCCGACGGGGAACGGGATGCACTGGCACCAGTATCTCTTCTGGAACGTCTACTACATCGACAAGAGTCTCTCGCTGCGACTGGGCCGGGCGTCGACGCTCCCGGATTGGCACATCACCATGCCCCTGCCTTTGGTGGAGGGCTCCAAGGACCACCCGATTCTGCCCTACATTGTGCTGTGGATCAAGACAGCAAAGTGCCAGGGCCAGATCTACGAGAAGCTCTACAGCCCGGACTCCATGGCCCAGCCGTCCCATGTCCGCCAGACGCGGGTCCACGAGCTGGTGTCGTCACTCCACGACATTGAAATGCGCACGCAAGAGATCAGTGTAAGTTGCGGCCCCGGGGCTGATTCACGACTTTGGCACACTCTTCATGCTGAGACTCTCGACGAAGGCGGACTATACTGTCTGCGGAAAGGACGCCATAGAAGAGAACTTTGCCGAGTTCTACCTGTCGTCGGACAGTGTGCTGCGTCTATCGCTCCTCACCCTGGTCTACCGGGCCGTACCGAGTGTCGAGGGCTCGCCGACGACGTTCAGTCCCGAATGCATCAAAGCGGCGCGAGCCGCGCTGGAGAAACACAGGGAGTGCGTCGCGGTCATGCGCAAGTCCTCCAACGTCTACTTCTCGACGTACATCCACTGGTTTGCCAATCCCAACAACCCCAGCCGGAAAAGGCAAACTCACCAGCTGACCACACCTTTGCAGGACCGTGCTATTCTCTCCCTTTATCCCGTTCATCGTCCTCTTCTGCCAGGTCATCGAGACCCAGGACAAGGAGGACCTGGCCCGCCTCCACTCCTTCGTCGTGTTCCTGCAGGAGACGTCGTCCATGTCTGACGCGGCGGGCAAGATGAACCGCCTCTTCCAGGTGCTGTACAGCGTCGCCCTCCGCTTCGTGGAGTTCCGCGCCTCCACGCCGTAGTCCCGGCAAGCGGAGGCGAGTGCTGAGATGGACGCGTACCTGGCGGCCTTGGGATTTCCGCCCAAGGGGGTGGCGGACGGCAGACAGCAGCAGCAGCAGCAGCAGCAGCAACAGCCCATTCCTTTCAACCAAAATGCCGGAGTCCCGCAGGACCTCCCCTCGGTCCCCGTGATCGCGGGTATGGGCGTCGACGCCATGGACGAGAGCTTAAGGCCTGGCAATCCCCTGATGTGGATGACCAATGCCGCCCAGCTGGAGGATTTCTTCTACTCGAACACGGCGATGATGGACCTCATGCAAGAACCCATCTTCGATCCATCGAACCAAAGTTAGGCGCTTGGGAGCAATCGAGGAGTGAATGATGAGTGTATTTCAGTATCTTGGAGCGCGGTGTGGATTCAACGGTACGCCATACATATTAATGCCTCACTGCGATGGTATACGCCGAGTTAGGACAGGCGGCATAAATCATAGACGCGTTTGAATGAACACGCCACTCCATCAGTATTACGTGGTTACGGACATACCAAGATAGAGTATCGCGTCTCGTACTTCCTTCTATCGATGATGATCCAGTCAGAGTTTGCACAGGCTCTGTTTTCTTGCCAGACCTTTCCCTCGTCACTCTCTTCTCCAAGCCCTGAGATAGGGTTGACCCAAGTTGATTTGGTATGAGGGGCGTTGAACCTCGGCAAGATACATCATACCTGGGTACTTAGATGACGGGCAAATTCCTGGGCAATAGTGTATTCCTCTCATCCCGGTTGCCGCAGATGACCTCCAGCATCCCCACACACGGATGCAACTACTCGTCGCATCTCTACCGACGGCCAGGAAGAAATCTCGGGTGCGGGTCGAGAGCGCCCTTTGTCTGTCTTGAGCCCCTTGGCGTACAGCAGTTCGGCCGGGAGGAAAGCGCAGTGCCGGCATGGTCCCGGACGAGCGGCCGGGTCATCGCGCTGCGGACAAAGCAGCGTCCCATTCGCCCAAGACCATTGGATGTTCGCAGTCTTTGCTCAGCTCAGTGGCACTGCAGCCGAACCGATGCCCCCGCCGCTCTTTGGCGTCACGACGCATCTTGACCTCTTCGATTCGAGATCACCGTTGTGTGCTGTGCGTCGGGCTTAGGGACGGTGCTTCTCTCGGGCCTGAGGCTGTCTTTGGGTGAGCAACTGCTGATGCCACTCTTGACCAGGCGGACGTTAGGTGATCGCCGTTGTATGTCCGAACTTGATACTGGTATTCCTGCCCTTCCTCGGTCCAGGTTGAATCGAATCGGCTTACTGCGGTGCGGGACACATCCCACGGGGAGCCGTCGTCCGCGCGACTTCTCACGTCGTAGCCGAGAGCGCCATAGACCGGGTCCCAGGTCACGGCAACTCCGTACGATACAGCGATCGCGACAATAGTGGCCGGCACCGGGGTGGGCCGTTTGGGGATTTCCCCTGATATGCGCAGCTCGTCCGTCCCGATCCCGTATCCGCGGACGAGGCTTCGAGAGAAGACCCGGGCGATCTGGAACTCCCCGAGCGCGTTGGGATGCAAGCCGTCGTAGCTCCCGCGCCAACAATCGTAGTCGCCCGAGACCCCGGCCAGCTCGATGGGAGACTCCTCGGTCCCCCACTTCTTGACCGACATCCGCAACAGCCGGTTGTACCTGTCGACCATGGGAATCAAGTGCTCTGCTCCGTCGACGGGGACCCGCTGCGGCACGTCGGCGACGGCGAACCTGAGCTTCGGCCCCGCGGCGCGTGCCCTCTCTATCAGCTGTTGCATGGCGGCGATGGTGCCCTCGGCGTCCGCGACGCCCCATCCCATGTCGTTGAACCCCAGCATGACCAGCATGTAGTCTGGTCTGAACCGCTGCACCTGGTCTCGCACCAGAGATTGGCATTGAGTCGCTTGTTGGCCCCACACCGAGAAATGGCAAGAGTCGAAGTGAACGCCGGCAGCGTAGCCGCCAAGGTCGATTGGGACATTGGCGTCGTGTGACGGCGGCTCATCCACCAACGCCGCGGGCGGCGGCGGACGCGGCTCCTCTGGCGTCTTCGTCCCCTTGTAGGGGCCGACGAACCGGAAGTCGACCTTTTGTTGGGCGAGCCACTGCCAGAGCCTGTATCGCCATGTGAAGTCCCCCTCGTGGCCTTGGGACATGGAGTCGCCGACCACCATGATCCTGATCGACCGGGCATCGTTCTCTCCAACCAAGTCCCCCATTTTCTTTTGCGCGTTTTCGGAACACGAGCTTAGAGGTGTATCTGCGAAGAAAGAGCAGGCAGGCAACTGTGATTTCTCATCTGCCTATCCGATAGTCTATCATCTTCAAGGGTCCCTGTGAGTTCACAGCGGTCCGTTAGAGTTCAGTCGCAGACGGCCTTCATGCCGTCATAGCGCGAACGACGCTAGCGAATCGCATGAATGGACGTCAAGGTGGTATTCTGATCTAGGATGTACCTCATTTGGAGTTCTCGCCTGTTTGTTGATTGCAAAGTCAACAGAGCCCTTCAAAACAGCAGCACAGTCCCAAACCATGGCCTGTCACTTGAGTCAGGGTTGGTCCTAGTTCAAGGTTGACATCTGTCTCGCGTTGTGGGGGGGGTGGGTGGAAACAGACGTGGATCATAGGGCTAAAGCATCAGCTAATTACACTTGATTGATATTTACAAATTATCCGTTGGAATCTCAACGAATCCGATATGGTGTAGTGGCCAACATGATGCCCTCTCATCTCGCAGTGCGAAATAGAAAGGCATAGCCCCGAGTTCGATTCTCGGTTTCGGAATATCTTTTTGACGTGTTTTGTTTGTATCAAATTGTTATCAAGTGTTACAAACTCAAGTTGGTGTTGCGTTGCGACTGTGGTTGTTGTCGTTGGGGTTTACCACTAGATAACTGTACGTGAAATCATAGCGTCTAGCAGTACAGAGTACGCCATTGTTACAGTGTGAGTTGAGTATTACACGCTTGGCTGACATAACGATACTTTCACTTGGTGTGTATTGTAATTATCGTCGGAACGAACGTATCAATAACCTGGACGTGTCTCTTTCATCGGAGCCGCCTAACGCAATGCGACTTCAACTATCGCTCATGGTGATTGAGTCCCTCTCTTTACATCCGTCCTTCTGGCACAGGACATGGCGACGCTCTCTGTACTGTAACCCTTTATTCCTTGGAGATGATGTGCGGGCTGGTGGGAGGGCCGTAAGCCTCCACAGTGTCCTTCTTGGAGATGATGTGGGGGTTTGTCGGAGGGCCGTAAGCCTCGGCCGTATCCTTCGAGATGATGTGAGGGTTGGTAGGAGGACCATACGCCTCGGTCGTCTGGCGTTTGGATTCAACAGCGGGGATGTGAGGGTTGACCGGGGGCCCGTAGGCTTCGGCAATGTCCCTCTTGGAGCCGACGTCTGGGAGGTGAGGGTTGATCGGGGGCCCGTAGGCCTCGACGGCGACGGGTGCAGCGCTGACGACTGAAGTGCAAGCCGCGATGGCGGCAAAAAGGATCTGGGTACGCATCTTGGGCAGAGGGGCTTCTTGTTTGTACTCGAAGGATATCGAAGAGCTGTGGTGTGATGGTCGTTCGATTCGACTCTGCGCCTCGTGTACATGAGGTTTTATATGTCTTCTTGCCTGAACGCAAGTTTACTCGCCTGTTTCCCCTTCCTCGTCCAGGCCGCGCGGGCTCCACGATACTCAAAAGACGCAAGCGCCCCATCCTCTGACAACATGTTGTACGACACCGCACGCGTATCGCACATAATAATTCGAGACAACCGCCCGTCGATGCAACACTCGAGATCCTTCGCTCCGATCCTTCATCACAAGATCATACCGAAGAAGGCATCTGTAGGGCTCTCAAGGGGAGGTGAAAAAGTCGACAAGTCCGGACATCACCGTCGTGACTGGCTGGGAGCAAAACCATGTGAGGGATTTCGCCTAACCTGATCAAGAAGGTCCGGGAAGACGACAGAGCCTATAATTATCGCAAGGCCTGACTGGACATTGGGCACGCATGCCCCAGTGTTGAATAAGTCAATGCAGCAAGCATCCGTGACGCTTCCCAGCCCGTTCCGTGATTCAACATCTCCTCTTTGTACCACACACTGTTCCGGGCCTTGCCGCCGAGGGGTCCATCGCCAGCTTCCTGGCTGTTATCTTGCCGTTCCTTTCTAAGCCTCTCCCGATCGCCACTTGGCCAGGCTTTTGATCCCGGTCGTCTCGAACCCGCCAACCAAGATCTAGTTGCCAATCCGGCTGCTGCCCCTCCTGTAAGCATCAATCCTCTCACTGCGTTCAGCCATCGCCCGGCAGCTGAGGAAACGACCCCTCACTGTCGCACAACGGGGGACTGTCTCCATGCAGTATACTCAGTCGTCGTTTTCTTGGCAGATCCTTCAGAGTCTTGGCGGATCCTTCAACCAGGACTCTGCATCACGCAAAATGGGACCGCCAGGCGACGCCATTACTTACGATGGGCACCCGGAAACAAATGCCCCAGATCCGATTCTTGATAGTTTCTGGCAGGTGGGATACCATCGAAGCTGGCCAACTGGTCTGATGCCGGAACTGTCGGCACAGTATTCTTCGTCTGCTGCTCCCCATTAACCACTCGCCGCCGATATTCCCTCCGAAAAGCCTACCTACCAGTGCTTCAAGACAGCTGTCAGCTCCCCCCCCCCCATCTTACCAGTCTGTTCTTCAACTTTTCCCTGTTGCCCAACGAAATGAAGGACCTTTACCAAAGTTTGCCGGATCAAGAAGACTCTTCAGAAGACCTGCCATCCGAGGTGCGAAAAGCTTACCCAAGACCACCAATACATGCTGACATGTGTCCAAGAAAGAATTGGCTAGTTCACGTTTCCCGTTCAGAGACAAATGGAGCCTTCGGTCAAAGCTCATCACGGTTCTCAATGCCGTGTTCTTCGCCGCGTCGTGTGCGATCCTATTCATATCATCGACATGGCTGAATGACCCCGTTCGCTTGATGAAGCGGGTTTCGCCGTACAGTACGCAATCGTTCCGCTCAACTCCCGCTACGACTGTACTGACCGCCGATCACCACCGCAGGCCCTATCCTAGATGATGTGCCCATTACGCTGGAGACGGTCGAAGTAAAAGGGACGCTCTTCAACGACTACAAGCCCCCACGCATATGGCGCGGACCGCCCAGCGAGGAGGTTGACAAGGCTTGGGACGATATGGCCAAGATCGAGTACTTTGGCGTCAGTGGCGATGCTCTCAGGAAGATGGGCAAGGACCCCGACATCTCCGTGTCCATACCGGAAGAGTGGGGCGTCGGCCCCGACAGGTATCTCGTCGAGATCGACATGCAGCACCAGCTACATTGTCTCAACGCGGTGCGGAAGTATGCCTATTGGGACTACTACTACGGCGACTCGTACAAGAACGTGTGAGTCCTTGTCCGACATCCCCTCAGGGACATAGCCCTTGACTGATCTGAACCTCAGCTCCATGGCCCCGAAGAGGCACCAAGCACACCTGGAGCACTGCATAGACATCTTGTTGCAGGCGCTCACTTGCAACCCGTCTCTCGACTTGATCTCGCACAACTGGATGAAGACGCAACAGAACCCTTATCCGGACTTCAACATCAAGAGGCAGTGCGTCGCTCACGATCCCATCTTGAGGTGGCAGCATGAGAATGGCATCACGGAGCAGATCTTGAAGTTCAGGAACCTGCCGAGGCCGGACAACTTTCCAGAAGTCGAGCCGGAACCCTCCATCCTGTTGATAGGCGAGGACTTGGGCCACCACGAACAACTATAGCGTACACAATTGGGTGCTACTAGAGACATTTTGGAATTGGGAATTTGAGTTCAGAACAAGACGTGATTGTATGCTGTCTACCTGCACATCCTGCGTAGGGTATGCTCCAAGAACGCCCAACGCCCGCACCTCTAAAGTTCGTGCTCAGGATTGAGCCGGTTTCTAATCAGATAGTCCTGTCTTCTTTTTTCTTACGCCATGATCGTCTGGCCGCCATCTCTAGTCAGTCTCGACCGGACTTGGACCCGCAACGACCGATGAGCCAGTCGCTGAACCGCCGCCGGCCTGCCCACCCGTCCGTCTCCAAGACCGACGACCGCACTCGGGGCGAATACGAGAGCCTCTCCGGTATGCAGGCCGACGATCACGGCGAACAACTCGAGAACGGGGTCCTTGCCCCCAACCGCGACGGAGACCACGTCTTCCGTCTCCTCACGCCCGGACGCCGTGACGGACATCGAAGAGACCCCCGCGAGATGGCTGCGGAGCGTGCGGAGCCAGTCCGGTGACGTGAAGCGGTGGACCACGGTCATTGAGCACAGGTCGAGGAGCTTCGTCGAGACGGTGGGCTCCTGGGTCGAGATGATGACGCGCACGCCTAGGTGGCGTTGGAGGCGGATGGTCTCGAGGAGCGCGGTCGTGAGGGCCTGGCTCTCGCTGGACTCCTTCATATACTTGTGGGCCTCGTCGACCGCGACGACGCGTCCGATGGCTGACTCCTGCTCGAGGAAGAGAGAGAGGCAGATGTTGAATAACGAGCAGGCCATCTCCGCCGTTACGCAAGGGCACGACAGGTCAACGATCGTCAGCTGACTAGACTGCAGGACAAGCCGGGTCAGCGCAGGCTCAGGTTGGCGGAAAAGCAGCAACAAGTGACGTGACCATACCTTTGCTTGCCAGTCGACGGTGGGTTTTCCCCCAGCGGTGCTCCCCTTACCCTTGCCCTTGCCCTTGGCCATGAAGCTCTCCAAGGTGTCGAGGCGCTGGCTCAGGGGACCTCGTTGCGCCGGGGTCAGGTCCGCCGAGTCAAGGTGCTTTTTGAAGGTGGCATAACTGAACCCGGACCCAGTGGCTTGCTGGTCGATGCGCATGTCTCTGAGAATTCGCGTCACCACATGCAGGTAAAGCGGCATGCCCCCCTCTCCCACCGCCATGAGGTCAAGCATGCGGCGAGTGTTGAGGTCCCGGTCGCTGAGTATGAGAGGCTCAACCTTGACGTCAGGAATGCGGCCGTAGATTCTCTGTGACGTGAGGTCAGANAAGGAGGGGGGGGGGGGGTGGTGTGGCGGCGGTAATACCTGAACGGTGCGGATGTTCGTCGGGGCGCAGAGGACCCTGACCGACACCTCCTTGCTCGACGCGAGGAACGCGGCCTCGCACGGAAGCCCGCCAGAGTCGGACACGAAGCTGTCGTAGTGGAAGACGACGCCGGTGAGGGGCGTCGGCAGCTTGCCCAGCCGGCTCGGGATGAGGCAGTTTTCCAAAAGGCACGCGAGCGTGTTGCTCTTCCCGGAGCCCTGGCTTCCGCAGATGAAGACGCTGGACGGGCACGTGACGTTGTAGAAGAGACGCGAGGCCCGCGGCGGAGCGTCCCCGGACCTGTTGGCGCCGAAGAGGCCGAACTGGGGCGGCGGCGTGGACTGCACGACGGGGACCGTGAGGAGCGGGCTGCTCAGGATCTCGTCCAGGTGCTGCTTGTCGGGGCCCAGGCTGAGATGGCTCATCTGGGCTTCGATGTCATCATCGCTTTCTTCAGGAGACATGGTGCTGGAGGTTTCGTCGAGTGGAAGAACGTCGGCGAATCGGGGTGAGTCTGAGGACATGATGTAAGGCAGAAACGGGGGGGG
>NWBT01000042.1:1420299-1515513 GCA_003386485.1 Colletotrichum lentis | reverse complement strand
GGGGGCGGGTGTCTTTAGGAAAGCAAACCTGCCGATTTGTCAAGGTTTTCGAGATTGATAACACTTTGGGCCCCCCCATATGAGAGGGAAGTTAAGAGAGTTTTATACAATAGGCTGAGGCCTAGGGGTCATACAGCAAGTCGCAAAAGCAGGCGGTAGAGTTCAAGGCTGGTAATCCATAGTTACCTAGCCTGAGGTTCTTTGAGCATAGCTTGAGAGTCATTGTGTCAGTCATCAGCAAAATATCCGGCTGGGATCAAGACGGACCAAAGATCAGGAGGACCAAAGATCAGGAGGTGGCAATGTGCCAATGATGAAAAAGGAGGGAGCGCGGGAGAGAAAAAGGAGGGGCTGGACAAGCCTGCTGAACATGACGGTCCAAAGTGGTCAGACGTTGGGAGAAACACAAAGGAGCAAGCTGCGTTGGATGAACAGATGAGACAGGGAATGGATTTGCTTTGGCGAGTTTCCTTGAGGGAGCGCTGCAGGATAGACAGTGGATTCTGTCCCAGAGGCCTACCTACCTAGGAAGAAGGGTAAAGGTACCAAGGAACGTAAAAGAGATTGCTGCTCTTACATGTGAGGCGAACAAGGGAACAGAGAGGTGGGAGGTCGCGTTTGTTGCATGTGCAACGATGTTGATGGCTATTCTGTGGGCTTTGCAGGAAAGAGAGAGCATGGTCTGGGCATAGGAGCTCTTGTTTGCCTCATGCACTGCAACTGCAAAAGGTTGGCCTGATGGGGTGTGTGTGTCTGGGCTGCTACCTGGGATGAGTGGATATCTATACTTGGTTGTAGTTGACTTCCTTCCATCTCTCCAATCTGTAAACTACTATAGAGCACTGTCTACCTCCAGCTTGAGATATCTAGTTACTTGTAGTCTACGAGGGCGGTAAATGCGTTGCGGGGAATTGAGTTACATGATATTCCCTCTTGTAGAAGTCAACCTCTGGAAACCTATTGGCAGCAAGGCCGCGCAAGAAACCAGAATTCATCAGACATGATGCAAAGTAGTCCAATACCTATGAAGAACGGTTTCACGCCGACGATGTCGTCCGCAACACCAGGACGGACGCACAGCCAGAATGGCAGCATGTCACCGACCCCCACAGCACGAATCCCCCCGCGATGCTAGGCCTAAAAGACAGCCCCTGGAGCTCCCATCCAATCAAATCCTCTCCCGTCCAGGCGGTGAACCTTCCGAGCCCCGTGCCGGGCCCCGGAAGGGTCCGCGCTGGAGCTCCACATGACGCGGCAGAATCCCCGCCCCCAAAGACACAGCTCCGTCTCCTCCAACATCCGAGCTTCCTTCGTCCACTCCCAACATCCGCCGACGACCTGGACGAACAAGCCCATCAAACATCCCTATCATCCTCTGCTACCGCCGCCAGCCTCGTAAAGTTTTTCCTTCTTTCTTATCTCTACCTTCAATCATACGGAACGCACCCACAGCCATCTCGAACCGAAGCCCGCCCACGATGGCGCCCTCCCTCCGCGCTCTGCTGGCCCGTATCACGACCATCCTCCCGACCTCCCAGACGCCCTTCGCCTCGCCCTCCTCCCACGACGTCATCGCCGCCGTCGCCAACGCCAACGGCATCGCAGCACTCGCCCCCTACGAGCCCCTGTCCGGCGCTCCCTCGTGCCCGATCGACGGCCCCCTGAGCTGCCACAACGCTACGGGCCCCGTCGATGACGCCTGCTGCTTCGTCGCCCCCTCCGGCCGCCTGCTCCTCACCCAGTTCTGGGACGATACCGTGCACGCCGGCGGCGCTGAGGAGGACTGGACTGTACACGGGTTGTGGTGAGTCTTCTTTTTTCTTCCTTTTTTTTTTATTTTTTTTTTTTTACCTTCTTCTTGTTAGATGCTTCGGGAGGGCATATCGCTGACACGTCCGCCGCAGGCCCGACCTCTGCGATGGGAGCTACAAGGCGTACTGCGGCATGACGCCGCACTTCAACAACATCACCGACATCCTCCGGCACTACGGCCAGGGTGACCTCCTGGCCTCCATGGAGAGGTACTGGGTCGCTGCATAGTGAGTCGCCGCCCCCTTTTCACCCCCCCCACCCTAACACTTTGGCCAGCGGCACCAACAACCATCTCTGGGCCCACGAGTACAACAAGCACGCAAGCTGCATAAACACGCTCTCGGCGTCCTGCTACGCCGACGCCTACGCGCCGGGCGTCGAGGTCGTCGACTACTTCACCCGGGCCTTCTCCCTCTTCCGGCAGCTCGACACCTTCACGGCCCTGGAGCGGGCCGGCATCGCGCCCTCGCACTCGAGGCGCTACCCGCTCGCCGACGTCCGCAGGGCGCTCGAGGGGCTGAGCGGCGGCCGCGTCGTGCTGCGCTGCCAGGGCCGCGGTCGCGACGTGCTCCACGAGGCGTGGTACAGCTACTTCCTCCAGGGCAGCCTGCAGACGGGCCAGTTCGTCCCGGCCGGCGGCCTCGGCGACCACGGGGACGCGAACAACTGCGGTCCCGAGATCAGGTATCCGCCCAAGAAGTGCAAGGGCAACTGCCCCGGCTCGGCGGAGCTGTGAGCACCGTAGGGCCGGGGGTGGCGTATGCTGTGCTGTGTAGGATGGGGAGGACGCTGCGGGATATGGCAATCTTTTTTTCTTTTTTTTTCTTATTTCTTATTTCTTTCTTTTTTTTGCCCTGGGTACCTATGATAGGATTCGAAAGAATGGTCATTGATGGGGCACAGGGCGGCTTCTTTTCGAAACGAATGGGCGTTCTTGGGGCAGGGAACGGGGAGGAGGGCGTTTGGGTCGGCTCATCTAATCGTACGAGATTCCATCTACGATTCTACGATGTACCCAGTACTACCCAGAGTTGCCATGTTTGCGCAGCGACTCACCGGCAACTGAGCTGCAACACAACCTGCCGCAACAGAGAACAGGACGGCTGGCTGTCTGTCTCGGTGTTCGCTGTGCACGCTTCGCGACCGACACCACACGCAATATGCAATATGCAATATGCGCTCCTGACGGCGGCGGCAATTGATCGGCAACTTGATGCCTGGGTGTTTCAGCCCTGTTGGACTTGNGGGGGGGGGGAGTCGGGACGTGTGTGTCAACAAGCCGGACGAGGCTGCGCAGGACCAACACTAAAACCATATCGTTTGAAACCGTTGTTGAGAGATGAGGTGAAAAGTCTTACCCGTGTACCGGTTGGTGGCGATGCGCACTGTTGGCGGCTGCTGCGACCGCAAACTTAAAGACAGTTCATGGACGATGTCACGGTGGGCACCGAGCGATGCCCAGCCGCACGTCCCGTCGCCTCATCGACGGCAGCTAACTCCAGGGTGCCACACGATGGATTGATAACCCCCCTTAGGCCGGTGGTGTCAAAAAAACATCTGCCTGCCCGTCTCAGCCTTGCACGCAGCTGTGTCCTGTTCAGAATACTGTACTGCCGAGGCAAGAAGGGGTCGGGCGGCTGGCTACCTGAGCACGTTGAGCTGAATAGGTACGGTCCGTACGGATACTTGGGGCCTGGATGTACAGAGTATGTAGGTACGATGTAGTGAAGACTGGCGATGCGCTGAAGAAAACGGGTGCATGCCTTATCGGACCGACCGCTGGTGCTAGATCCAATGCGGCCTAGGCCCTGTGGGGGTGGGAAGTGGTGGCCCGGTGGGCTGAGAGTTGAGACGGGTTGGTAGGCGCTTGTTCGAGCGCTGGTTCGTCGTTTGGGTATTGATGATGATGATGATGGGAGCGGGGGTGGTGCTGGTGCTGTTGGTGGTGCTGTTGGTGGTGCTGTTGGTGGTGCTGTTGGTGGTGCTGTTGGTGGTGCTGCCGCCGCCGCCGCTGCTGCTGCTGCTGACCGTTTCCCTTGGCGCTGTCATCGACAATGACCAGAGCAAGGCCATCCTCGGTTGCTCGGATCGCCCGTCGAACGCGGGGGGAGCTCTGTGGTGCACTGGTGTCGGTGACATTCTAGAGTACCTGTACTTTGAAAAAAAATAAAAATAAAAATAAAAATAATTCCCCATTCCATTTCGGGCAGAGAAGATGGATCACTGCAGCGGGCTCCATCGGTTCCGGTGCCACGAGGGTTAGGACAAGCAGGGACGAGAACCCATCCTTCTTCAGCCCTGCGGATGTTGGTCCAACAGGATGCCGGACACTGCAGTACAAATAACAATGTAACATGCCCAACGAGCACGGCTGAGCTCCATGACCCGATGATGCTGCATTGGCGGACATACTGTACAGAGGAGGAGGATTCGTATGCGCTTGATCCGGCCGGCTGCTGACATGACAAGTGCCCTTCCATCCATCGGCCCACGGGGTAGGGCCGGTACAACAGCAGTTCCTACATATGGGTATAAGTTGCAACTTGTGGCACCACACAGGGGCAGTGCAGTACTGTCGAGTTTGGTTGATGCACGTTAGCGTCGACGGCTGCTGAGGCGGCGGCGGCAGCTAAGATTGTCGCCTCGTACGCTGCCTCGTTGGCCTCCGCTACGGCCTACGGCGGGGGGGTGGATTGCTGAGGAGGCAAATGCCGTTGCACCGTTGGATTGAGTTTGCTGAACGTTGATGTGGAGACAGAACATCAGTGTCGACTGGTGAATCTGTCGAGAGCTGTCGACAGTATCAAAGTCTGGGAAATGTGTCGGGTTCTGCAGCGCTTTTTTTTTTTTTTTTTTTTTTTTTTTTTTTTTTTTTTTTTTTTTTTTTTTTTTTTTTTTTTTTTTTTTTTTTTTTTTTTTTTTTTTTTTTTTTTTTTTTTTTTTTTTTTTTTTTTTTTTTTTTTTTTTTTTTTTTTTTTTTTTTTTTTTTTTTTTTTTTTTTTTTTTTTTTTTTTTTTTTTTTTTTTTTTTTTTTTTTTTTTTTTTTTTTTTTTTTTTTTTTTTTTTTTTTTTTTTTTTTTTTTTTTTTTTTTTTTTTTTTTTTTTTTTTTTTTTTTTTTTTTTTTTTTTTTTTTTTTTTTTTTTTTTTTTTTTTTTTTTTTTTTTTTTTTTTTTTTTTTTTTTTTTTTTTTTTTTTTTTTTTTTTTTTTTTTTTTTTTTTTTTTTTTTTTTTTTTTTTTTTTTTTTTTTTTTTTTTTTTTTTTTTTTTTTTTTTTTTTTTTTTTTTTTTTTTTTTTTGCTGACGTGAACTGGCCTGGCCGGCCTGCCTAGTAAGCTGTGATAGATAGGTCGACCGACGGCTGAGCAGGCTGGTAGCAGGGGTGAGCCGGCGTGGTGTGTGCGGTCACCCGCGAGCGGCGAAATGATAGGTCGACTGAAGCGAGTGGAAGCTTTGTGGAAGAATTCTTGGAAGCCTTCCCTGCTATGTTGTTGTTGTTGTTGTTGTTGTTGTTGTTACGTAGTAAACCTGTTATTGTTGCTTAGGGCGATCTGGGGATGACAGGCTCAGGGGTGATTGGTGATGGTGGGCGAGCAAAAGTCTTTAAGTCTCTGAAAATCTCTCGGGGGGGGGGGGAGGGGCGCAAAGTGAGATCGCTCTCCAGCTTCAAGATCGCCAGGCCCGTGTCTTCATAAGAAGGGGTATATATCTTGTCGTGTCGACTTTGCAACAGCCGCTGTTTGGTATGGTTCAGACTAAATAGAGCTGCCGCCATCGAATGCTCGGTTAGTTGTTGGTTGCGTGGGAAAGCTCGATCCTGTGTGAGGGCTTCTTCTGTCATTACCGCCATCGAGTAAATGAACCCCGTACATTGCCTTGCCTACAGGCTACAGCGTGCTACGGGAACAGACGCAGTGCACGTTGCCGCTCGGAGACGGTGCCCTCCAATCATCTCAATTGTCGGACGATCACCATGTTGTCGAGACCAAACAGAGTCGAGTTGATGCTTTGTTGTACGGATACCACTGGGGAATTAGCGGCCTCGAGAACAATGGGCGCAGATGATTCGAGCACCAGGACCCAGAACGAGGATCCATCAATACCGACCGACTGCTCTCAACTTGACGGTACATAGTACGATGTTAAGTAGAGGAGCACATAGCACCCCCGCCCACCCTATCAGTGCGCGCCGTGTTTGTTGTGGCTGTCGGGGTACGCACGCACAGCAAGGCATGTCCCTGGCACAGCCGGTTCGTATGGCCCTATTTGTCGAGCATCACGGCCTTAGCAAGACATGCGCCAAGGATCAAGAGGAAGCAACGACGCTACACAGGAGATTTGAAGTGGAACACGGGGATCGTTAGCAACATCGAGGCGGACGGCGTCGACGGGGGCTCGACGCAAGCTGATGGATCATGGCAGAGCTGAGACACAAATGCCGACGCCGAGGTCCAGAGAAGCAGAGCCAGAGTAGCCGTACACTGGAGCAGACAATGAATGGATGGCCCGGCACGGCGTGCGCCGATGGCCCCAACAAAAACAAAGACACGGCGGCGTTCGTAGGCCGCGATGACAAGTCGATAGTGGGCGAAGACATAAGCGGGAGTCCGAGTATGTCGCAAGGTCAGCAGCGTGTCTGCGGACTGAGGTACATACATACATACATACATATACATACAATACAATGGCGGTGCGACGTTGCAGGCGGCGTCTTCCGTGTTTGCGTGTCATGGGCTCCTGGCGGCCGAAATCTTGATGCTGCCTGCCTGCCTGCCATTGCCCAGCCCTCCGCCCGGAGGCGTTAAGCCAACCCACCAACCCACTGGAGCCGGAGCAAGTTTGCAACAATACAGAGCAGCTCTTGTACACTATTGTCCGTACGATGTACGTGTAGACAGACGCAAGACGGCTATAAACCAAACTGGCCAAGCAGCCAGTGCTATGATTGCCACGGATTGCAGGGTCCATCCCATCCCGTCGGCAGCTGCATCCATGCATTAACGGGAGCAAAATTGGAAAGAAAGAAAATCGCATAAAGTGGAGGAGGGATCGATGGATGGATCGATGGTAAGAAGGGTCAGAAGAAAGATGGAACCAAATCGGGGAAAGACGAGGCACTACCGCACGCTCGACTCTCACAGTAAGACTGCGGTGACAGGTCACTGTAGGGAACCAACCATCCCGGCCCTAGCCCAGGAGAAAGTGCTCCTCGACCTGCCTGGTTTCTTGTATTTAATCACCGCCATAGCCACCGTGTGCGCGCACTGTACCTATGTCCGATGCTTTTCGCTGCCTTTGTCTTGCCTCGTCTGTTCGCTTGGAACTACCCACCATACCTACCTGACATGCACTAGCGTTTGGTCCCCAAACAGCCTAGCGGGCTGTGGCCAATCCTACCTACCAACCAACCAACGTGAAGGAGCCCTTCCTCCTTACCAATCCCAGGATGCGCTGCGCTGCGTTGTAACTTGCTGCTTCGCCTACAGATTTACATACCTACATACTGTACATAGTACCTACCTCCGTGCTCAGAGGTACCTACCCGTCTGCCTACAGCGGACTGCCTCCTGGATGTCCCTCTCTGTCTCTCACTTCCCACTCCACTTTACTCATCCTCATCCGGGTACCCCCCTGCCCTGTTGTTCCCATCCTGTCCCGGCTTTTTTCCTCCCCATTTCCCTTCCGTCCACAGTCCACCTATTCTACTTTCCCTCTCTTTCGCCCACATACAGAGTACACGCTCACTCTCTCACACGTCCTCCTCCTCCTCGCAACTCCTCCACCTCCACCGACCCTCACCGAAAGCCCCATCCGGTCCCATCGTCGAAAATTCACCATCTGCGACTTTTTGGGCTTTCGAGGTGACCCGACAACATCACCGTCCAGCATCCGATACTTGGGCAGACTTTTCCCAAGCGATCGCCCTCCTTCTGCACGGACGAACCGAATAGGTCGTAAGGGGCGTCGCATCCCCGGATTTTGGCACCATCATCCCCCCGCGTTTCCTTCCCAGCTGGCAGCGACTGCATACAGAGACTCCGAAAGGGCCGAATACCCTCTCCATCCCTCGCGTCGCTCTCCACGAACCCCCTCCAAGACCTCTACCACCTCTCTTATCAATCCCGATTCCCCGCAAAACTCAAAACGCCCGTTAGGCCATTCGCCCATTGTCGATGCCAACGCCCACGCCGCTCCGCCGCCGCTTTCGCTCGGTATAGCATCTTCTCATCCACCGCCTCGGGAGCGACCATCGACAACACGAACCCTTCCCGCCCTCCCCCTTACACCCCTCCAAAACCGTCACGACGTCTTCACCACACGTCGCCAACATGACACAGGCCGTCAAGCGGGCCTGCGACGCCTGCCATCGTCGCAAGGTCAAGTGCGACGGCGTCAACCCGTGCCGCAACTGCCACACAGCTCAGCTCTCCTGCACCTACAATGCGATCCCGCAGAAGAAGGGCCCCAAGGGCTCACGCGCAAAGGTCATTAGCGAATTGAGGGAAACTCAGCGGCAGACCAGCCTGTCCGCCAGGGTCCAGAACCGCATGAACGGAATCCCGAACCCTCCTGGCCCTGCGGCCCTGGCCCCGACCCCCGGCCTGCTCTCGCCCGATCTCGTCAAGGAATGCCTCGAGTTCTACTTCGCAAACCTCTACGACAAGATGCCCATCCTCGACCGCCGCCAGATCGACCTGCAACTCCCCTACATCGAGCAGAACCGCGATACCTACTGCCTCATGACCTCGCTGTGCGCCTTCATGATGCTCCAGCCCGGCATGTCGATGCCCCCGGGCGACCCTTACAACCTCGATGTGATGCCTGGCGCCACCATCGTCGCGAGTCAGCTCCTCTTGGACGAGACTTTGCAGGTGCGCAAAGGATACGACTACCTTGAAACTATGACTTTCAACACCCTCGCCACCAACTTTTTCGTCTACGGATGCTACCACGGCCTCGAACTCCACGAAAAGGCTTGGTTTCATCTCCGGGAGGCTGCAACCATGATGCACCTCAACGGCATGATCAAGGAAGAGACATATCACGGTCCACAATGGGACAACGCCGAGTCGTCTCGCAGGAGGCGCCTGTACTGGCTGTTCTACATCATGGAAAGGTAACAAGAGCTCCCACCTCCCCTCGACATCGTTCCCGTGCTTCGTGGGCTAAATAGGGGAAAATCGCGCAGGGCCCACGCCATCCAGCGCCAGCGACCTTTGACACTGCAGGCCTCCATCAACCCCCCCAACTCCGCCGACGACCCGAGCGATCCTCTCAGTCATCAGCTCAACAGCTTCATCATGCTCGTCAACCTATTCCGCCCCTTTGACGACGCCTTCACCGCCGTCTGGAACAAGACCCGGAGCAACCTCTACGTCGCCACGCTTCAGAAACAGTTGAACGAGGTCCTGCCTACATATCTCTGCCAAGATGGCCAGCTGTCAGACCTGCGCACGAACCAGCAGTGGCTCAAGAGCACCGTCTGGCAGTTGACACACGGCAGCATGAACTCGCAGAACGAGGAGAACATGAACTTCAACTACCCCGTTGATCTGTCACGCGAGCTCTTGATGACCTTGGCATCCCACTTCCCTGGACAAGGCATGGGGTTGATGGGATCCGGCTTGGTAAGTTGTCATGCCACAAGCCAGTTTTGCTTGCGCCTGGCGCTGACCAACATCTGCAGATTGAAAAGCTGTTTGAGATCAGCTGCAACATGACCGATTTCCTCGCTGTGCAACCCGCAGCCCGCGACCCCTTCACTATCGGTCCTCGCGAGCAGCTCAACCAGACGCTCAACATTGTCGCCGTCCTCCGTCACGGCGATCACCGCTTCCTGCCCCTGCTCCTGAGCAAGGTTGCCGAGATCATGCCTCGCCTGACCAACCCTATGCTGCAGAACGCACCCGAAAACTCGAAACTGGGAAACATTGATATTTTTGACGGTTTTGGCAATGCGGGCATGGCTCAGCCGCCTCCCCAGATGCAGATGCAGATGGACACCGAGTACGAGCGCAAGTTTCCTTCCGCCGATTACGAAAAGAAGTATAGCATGTCGGACGTCAACAGCAACAGCAGCGAGACCAACACGGTCGCTGCCTCGTCCACGGGTGCGCCGTCCGCTCCTCCGGTGACTGCTGCGGATATCAACTCGCCTTTTGCTAGCTCACCCGCCATCATGTCTCCACCAATGGAGTATCCCCACAACGGCGGCATGAACGACTACGGGTGCACTCCGATGCCCGATATGGTCATGAGCCCGATGGGCCAAACCGGATCGGCGATGAACGGATCAAGCACCATCAACACTCAGCATCAACGCCAGCAGCACCAGCACCAGCAGCAGTCACATCACTTGATACAGAACCAATGCATGACACCGCAGCAGCAGATGCAGCCCGGCATGAGCCAGCATCACCCTCACAACATACAGCAAGGCAACATCAGTTCACCGTCGATCCAAGGGCAGGAAGGCCTGGCATCGGGCTCGATTCCGACATCCCATCCCATGGGCCCGGGTGGGAATAACCTGATGAACTCCATACCCCGGCAACAGCCGCAGCGCACTAGCAGTTTCGCCATCCAGCAGCAACAGCCGATACCACGCACCGTGGGCGATTTCCATGCTCTGCAACGGGCAAACTCGGACATGCCGGGCCTATCCGGCATAGCCACGGAGATGGATTTCAACACGCTTCGTTGAGCGCATTGATGGTTTGGCGGTGTTTCTTTTAATAAGATCATTTGGGGCATTTAGTCGGCTTACTGCCACGTTCTGTTCATCTTTCCTACTGGTCAAGAGGAGCACGCCCCCTGGCTTTTCTTCTCTTGGGCCTATTTTCTTTTATTTACGGCAATAGTTGGACGACTCCTGCGATATTGCACGCACGGCAATTAGACACCGCGGCCCACCAAAGATTTGGTGGATCGCAGCGGCACAAGAACAAAAAAAAAGCGACTTTGGTCTGGATCAATGTCGCGAAATACGGACTTCCTGTACAGGTTAGGGTCGCGCAGGAGCTTACACCTGTCGATTGGGGCATGGGACTGGGTGTTTATGGGCGTATTGTTTTTGGTCGATTATAAGCAACATCAAGAGGAGGACTTTCGGGTATATTAGCATGGCTGGCGTGGAAGTGGTGGGTATTCTGGCTACGGCCGAGGTTAGTGCGCAGAGGCAGCGACAAGTTCGTTCGACTCTGTCACGATGCACGAACAAATGTTGAATGACGTGTTTGCACGCAATCGGCAGACGCATATGCGTCTTCTCGCCGAGACTGAAAGAATTAAGAAACTTGAATTGATATCTCTACCCTCTAAAACTTGTACGGCAAACATGATGGCCAGCCCCCCTTTCCTTTGCGTACCTCCCTTCAGGGGCCATGATCACCTACAATCGTATGTTTCTTGAGGAAAGGGCGTGATGAAGGTCCACCTAGGGAGCCCGAGGTTCCTCATCAAGTGTTGTTGAGCAACCTTGCTTTACTGTTTTGGCTACGGCTCTGAACTTAGATCTACGGCTGATGCGAGAAAAACGTTGGGCAGCGGCCTACGCCAAGGGCGTTCAACTTGGCGGGGCGAGAGATCTTTGCCCAGAACAGGAATTCGGACGTCGATGTACTTATTGTCTTATTTTCTCAACGCCTTCCCCCCCCCCCCCAACCTCTTGCCACCACTGTACCCGGCGCGGAATAGCTAACTTGGCCGCAACGTTGCTGTCTGGAGAAAAAGGGAACGCCGTCTCGCAGCGCGAATGTAAGAACTCGGTTAACTGTTAGACGTGCCTCGAGACGAGCTGCCCGATAGGCGCGCCGGTCCNGGGGGGGGGGGGGCGGGCTGCTGGATCATCCACTGCACTTAGGGGCTGGAGGCTGGAAGGAGTGCCGTGGGTTTGAACTCGGAATACGATGCTTTGCTTGGTTGGTTGTGTGATTTCGAGGGCTCTTCTGGGGTCCGTTCTGTCTCTACTTGGGGAGTTGAGGAACCGGTCACTGTGCAGCAGCCAGCTGCAGGTTTGATAGTAGAGCAGCAGTCGCGTGCATGTCTGCAGAAATACACTCTTTCAGGCATTGACTTGATCACATGTTGATGGCCAGCCACGATATCACTGTTTGTTTCTTTCGGCCACCGGCCATGCTGTGATTTTGAATGTTTGCTGTAGACGACGCCGTTTGACTATTCTCATCGCCATCGTATTATTAATTCCTACGAGTTATTACCCGAGGCGGGGAAGAAAAAAAAAAAAAAAAAAAAAAAAAAACCCTCTTTCTAGGAGCCCTTTTTACCACCTTTCATTCACGAACCCGCGTGTCTTGTGTCAAACCTGATCAACCTGCCCTTCAACCCCGAATCCGAAAACCGGAACCGTCGGACTCGGCTGCAGCCGAGGCCCGTCGGACTCCGAGTCCTTCCGTATCAGCATCCCGTACCCGAGCTTCATCGCCCTCGAGTCCCTCCGAGACGCGGGGCGCCCCCAGACGCGCGTGTCCGAGGCGGTGCCCCTCGTCGCCTCGACGATGCTGGAGAAGCGCGTGCCGCGGGAGATGCCGCCGTTGGCGCGGATCGCGAGGGTGCCGGCCGCGACGCCCAGCGACGCCAGCAGGAAGAGCACGCCGTACACGCCCAGCAGGATCGAGGCGCGGTAGTGGAACCGCACGGCCGGCCGGGACCGGGTGCACGGGTACAGGTAGTCCGACGCCGGGCCGGACCCTTTGCGGCGGACCCCCGTCTGCTCGTCCAGCTTGGCCGCCCACACGACCGACTGGAAGCGCGGCCGGGCGAACATGGACATGAGCAGGTTGCCGTACCAGGTCTCGATGAGCTCGATGACGTTGGGCCTCACGAAGTGGAAGCGGTGGTCGATCAGGCTGGTCTGGACGACGCCCGTCTCCTCCACCTTGCCGGGCTCCCGGATGGTGCCGTTCAGCTTGGCACGCAGGAAGAGGCCCATCGAATGGTACCCGGCCGTTCGCCGGTAGGTCCTGACGTCCTGCGGCAGCACGTAGTTGCTCTCGGGGACCGCGACGGTCCTGTCGAGGGTGCCGTCGTCGGCCTCGGCGTCCGGCACCAGCGAGGTGTTGATGACGGGCGCCAGGAACTCGCGGTTCTTGATGGTGGGCAGCTGCATCCCGTCCCTGTAGACGATCTCGGCGGTGTAGTGGGCCTCGTAGTGCTCGCACGCGACGAGGACCGGGGTGAAGGCGTCGTGGTTCTGGACGGGCTCGCTGCTGTTGAGATACACCGAGGTGTAGTTCTCGGCCAGCTCGGAGTAGCCGATCCAGATGATGGGTTCCGTCCGAAAGGCCCCGAGGTGTTTGGGGTACGGCGGCTCCATCAACGGGATCCCCCCCCTTTTCATCTGGGCCATCTGGGGAAACGCGTACTCCCCGAGAAGCGTGTGCGCGATGTACGTGTAGTTGCCGGTCGGAGCGAGCTCGTCCATGGAGAACGGAGGCGCCGCGGTCCCCGAGCTTTGCTCCAGGACAAAGTTCCCCCTTGTCCCTCGTCCGACTTCGGTACACTTGTACGCGGGGCCCACAAAGTCGATCTCAACGGTGCAGTTCCAGCCTCGCTCGCAGACTGCGAAGGTGTTTTCCTGGTCCACGATCGGTCGCTGCAGGTACGTGCTCGCGTGCAGGAACTCCGCGGCGTTCTCGCTCGGCGCCGTGTAGTAGTCGAAGAAGTACGGGTCGGATTTGTTGCTGCTCGTGTTGTTCCAGTAGCTCAGGGACATCTCGCTCAGGTCCTCGATCTTGCCCCCCTTTCGCCAGTCCGTCGTGTCCTCGAACCGAAAGTTCAGGGAGCGGACGCCGGGGCACGTTGTGTTCTGGGCCTCCAGCCCGGGGACCGCGACCAGCGTGTTGGTCGACAGGATGACCGCCAGCGGGGATATCCTGAACCATCGACCGTCAGGTTGGCAAGTTGATGGGGTGTAATTATGAGATCGCGAGACTCACCAGCAGAGAATGGCCAGCGCCGCAGCCGTCTTGGCCTTTCCGAGAAACTCCCTGTTGACTAGCGAAAACGGTGTCTCGGGGGCCGCGAACATGTCGTCTATGGTGGCGAGACTGAGAAACCTCGTCCTGACGACCGCCCACACCTGCTCGCGGAAGGCCGAAAGCACCGCGGTGGCCACGCTCGCCTTGGCTGCGAAGGCCAATGCGGTGCCGTATCGCAGGCTGGTCAGCTGTTCATCACCGCGGACGAGACGGCCTTGCAGAGACTGGTAATAGGCATGGTGGCCGACCGCAAAGGCCAAGCCGACTGTCAGGAACAGATACATGTTCCAACAGGAGCTCCACAGGTCTCTTTGCAGCAGCGCCTTCTTATACCACCAGGTGACGGTGCTGCGAATCGCCGTCGGACTGCTTTGGGCGAAGACGGTGTCCGAACGGGCGTAGTCAAGGATCAGGCCCTCGCTAGAGTCATACTTGGTCTTGGTGAATGCGCCAGCATCGCTTGCTATCAAGGTCGATGCCACGTCCGAGTCTCGGTGTCGCGAGATGTCTAGCGAGTTTTGAGCACTTCGGTTCATCTTCTTTGCTTCATAAGACATCTTCCGCCTTTATGTAGTTCGAGAACAAGGAGAGGATCATGAAGGCTCTTGGGGAGATCTTGGTCGTTCCAGAGACGGAGAAGCGCATCCGATTGCGCTTTCCAGAGCCCGGGAGGGCAAGCAAAGGCTTTACATAGTTCGTGTCTTTCCCGCAGCTGCCAATCAGTTGCTAGTTCGTGATCGCCAGTAAGCCGTATTGTTCCACGACATCTATACGGAGACGGATTCGATAGTCTCGAAGTCGGTTATGCCTAATTGGTCGCCTGCCTAGGCACACCTTTCACCATGCAGGATTGCATGCCCGATGGGGAGTGATTGCGTCCACACCAAAGTTACAGCTGGACCTTGGTAGATATGACGTAGAAAGCGTAATAGAGACCCCTTTTGCTGGGATATATGTAAGAACGCCTCTTTAATTACGCGGTGGACGTCCCAGAGGTGCGCCTGATGGATCCTGCCTGGAGCCACACAAAAAAAAAAAAGATCCCATTTTTCCCTTGTTTTTCTTCTCCGAACAATATATTATAAGCCATAAACGCACTTCAAGACTCTGTTTGATGGTACGAGCGCTTTGCAGTCCTTAATTCCAATACTAGTCTGTAAGGATTGGCTTTTTTAAGGAATCAGGTGGAACGACTGGATGGTACTTACCTTGCTGGTTAACTAACTGCAGACTTTTCACCCTGGGTAGGACCCATATGGCATTTCTCCTTTATGTATATAATGAGAGCTCTGCGTCCTCCTCTAAGGACCCTTGTTAGAAAAACAACTCGGCCCTTAAGTGCATCTGCCTCCATTTAAGGTCCTCAAATCTTCATTCCAGTTACATCTGCACCGAAGAAGGCGGATCAACATAGGCAGTCGTTTTCTATGTTTTTTATCAGTCTCAGTAAGTATTTCCCTGTGTCAAATTTTGGTTTGATAAGATCTAGTTGCCTAACGACGTAATCTCTGGCGGGTTCTAGGTATCTCCAACGACGGTGCAAATACAGCCAGCTCTGACGATGAGTTCCATGCCCGGTAACACCACGACAAGGTGCACGCCGAGCTGGGGCTTTCTGCCATTAGAACTTCGTCAGATGATTCTCCAAGCCCTTGCTAGACAAACGACGCTGGGCTGGGGCGCCTGCGCCTCCGTTTGCAGGGAGTGACAGGCTATACTGGAGAAGGAAAACTTTCGCCAGCTAAAGCTGCAGGTTTCATGCTTGGATGATATGGAAGCGATGATCGGTCTAGAGCAAGTGAAGCTTGTGAGAAAGATTTGGCTGAACATCGCGCTGAAGCCATATACATGCCGATGTTGTCCGTACTCTGAAAGCGATACATGGGCTTGCGGGAACAACAAAGTGGTTAGAGAAGCCATCACGAAGCTTTTTTCCATTCTGTCCAAATGGCCAGAGGATGCTGGGCTGACACTGGAGCTCAGCATCCAGTCTCCTAGCGATAGGGGGCATTATTTCAAGAATCTCTGCTTTGGAGACGATATTGAGTACGAACCCACTTCAACTGGTCATCGGGTATGCACTTCCGACTGGACTCATAAATATCCCGACAACCACAGTTGGGAAACTGGTCACCAGGTTGGTAGCCCTGGTTCTATGGCTATCTCACGAATCTTCTCGCCCCTCAGTTTCAAATTCCAGGACGCCCCTCAGGTTAAGGCTGTAACGCATTTCACTATTCGTCGACAATGTCGAAGACAGATCAAACCTAAAGTCTTGGGTTCTATCTTTGACAAACTTCCTCAGCTCCAGTCACTGGTGTATGAGCCATGACGAAGTTGGAACAGTTATCTGGAATACTTCTGGGATCTCGGTGGGTAGCATACAACATTGAGCCTTGTTTGATTATATTTAATACTAGCTAGTGGCTCCCTAGAATACGTCGCCTTAATTGAATCTCACCTACCAGAAACTGTCGAGCACATATCTTTATTTGAAGAGACAAATGAAGAATATGTAGCTGTGTTTCAAAAGTTACGGTTCGACCCCCCAACCAGGATACGAGCGGCATCGCCTGCAGTTAGTGCTGCCTTTGCAAAAAGGAGTCTTAGCCTTACGCAGTTATCTGTTGCATCCATAGTAGAAGCTTCAGACTTCTTTTCGTCATGCAAGCGACATTGGGTTTGGAAGCATTCAAGATCCTTGATACTTACATCAAGGAAACTTACCCAAGCACAAAACCTCGAAACAACAGTTGTCTTAAGAGCAGCCGCAAAAACTGCACTTTCGATGCCGCGTTTACATACAATGGTGCTATGGAACAGTCGCAAAGGAGAAGCTTTCAAGTTTTTCTACCAGGCAACAACATCTGGTTACGCCTGTATAGGATGGCGTGGAACATGGGAGTTCGAGTTGGGTTCTGACATCAAGCAGGATTGGCAAGGTGTTCGACACAGCCTTCAAGTGATCCAAGAACCTAGAATTTCAACAGACGTTGAGTCTCATGCTCATGGAATTGAGCTCCTGAACTTACCGTCGGGTGTAGTTGGTCCGATATCTTTATGGCAGATGCAGCAAGAAGCACAGTCAAGTTGGTATAGTAGCAGGACGTAGACTTATCTTTCAATAATAATAATAGAGAAGGTCGTTACATTCATAAGAGGAGATACATTATAAGCTGTAGTGTACAGCCGGGTATATAGGAACAGATTTAAGAAAGACTCAATCCTATGACAGTATGGAAAGAATAGTCTTGTATGTGGGTAAGCTATCAAGATGATATGTAAAACGCGTACCTCTGGCCTACTATGTGTTTAGTGCCTCTTCCAATGAAGATATTCACCTCAAGAGCTGGATCTTTTGTGGATGATGAAAGAGGGGGCTTGTCTGTTGTCGAGATGAAGATGGGAAGGGAACTTCAACCGGCCTTCCTACACCTGGCTGTTGCCAGCAAGTCTGCTGGCGAGTGAGAGGTATCTCTGACAGCATTGTCAGGAGGCAGTGTGACTCGAGGCGCAATCTTTTCGGCGACCTTAGTAGCGCGGGCTCAGTGGCAAAATTTAAACACCCCGTCGCCATCAGACACCATCGCAGAGCCAATGGAGATAGGTTGGTCCAACACATGTAGAAGGCCAATACGCTTGAATGCAATCATACTTTTTGGACATTCCCAACCACAGCAAATCCGTCATGCAAATATCCCTCTGCAGCACTAACTGTCAGTCACCGCTACCTCAGGCTACACCTTCAAACAACAAGGACCATTTGCCGTAACTCTCAATCAACTACTCCAACTTCACAAATACACAATGAAGGTTACCTCTTTAGTGCCCCTCATTACGGTCACGGGTTACGACATCTGCCCAAGAACCGAATTCTAAGAAACACCCTGGATGACACGTACCAGATAAGAGCGACCCTCTGTCCCTTCACGAGCTCCCAGAATGTATGCAGCGATGCATGGAAGAGAAGAATCAAAATGGCCTTCGATATTAAACGGTTCCCTGCGTCAAGTTCTGCTGTGATGCTTTTGATACCTCTATCATTTGATTCACCTACCACGTAGGCTTCTGCACCAAGGTGATCTGTGGTGGCGAGGAGAGAGATGGCAACGCCAAGAAATTGCGGCGTGGATGCTGTGCGAGTCCCCGAAGCATTTCACGGTCTTGGGCATGAAGGATAAATAGAATCATCCTTCGGACGATCTAATGTAAGCATGGGTCGAGGACACAGTATGAAGGCCTCAATGATTATTAAAGAGCGACAAAACGGATTTTGGTGCTGCTGATGTGATCTAGGACGTTCTTCGAGGATGAATTGTTGCGGGCCCGCACCATAGAGTTGGTGTAGACGCAGTCGCCGAGGTTGTGGCGTGCGGCGTGTAAGCGCGAGTTACCAGGAAAGTCCACCCCGTAAACTCCAGGTGGTGCTGTGGCAGTTTGCCATCGACGATGAGACGCGTGTACGCATCCTGAGCTGAAGGCTTTCCCTGATGGAGAATGAAGATAGTAACGGCTGTGGCACACCTTTCCAATAGAACGAGAACTCCACTTTCATCACTGACGACTGGAGGTGGAATCTTCAGCAGCATCGCATTGAGTCAGCATTTCCCAAAAGGAGAACAAACGTTCAAAGCCACGTATAGTCTCAAATACATGTCGCTATCGTCACCAAGCCGAGGAGGGCAGAAATGAAATTGTAACCAAGATACCGAGAGATGAATGCGAGGGAAATTACTTTAACACATCAAATCGTTTCCCCCTATATATATATCAGTTATCTGAAGAACGTACCCGTGTCTATTTCATCAAAAAGTTGACGTCAACGGACGATGAGGCGAAGAATGACATTGGCTCGAAATGTCGGCTGTAGGTTGAGATGCATGTGCTGGTTGTTCCCTGAATAACTCGGTTCTGCACGGTGCTCTTTCGGAGGAACGCCGCCAGGTGTCCTAGAGGTGGACTCGGCAGTTTACTAATTTCTTAGTTGCCATGGCCGTGACTTTCCTAGGCGAACATTGTCTGTTTGTTGACTTCACGTGCCTACCGATTCCAATGAACATCCCTTTATGAACTACAATTTGGGATCAATTCGTCACATACGACCATACCCATTGGAAAACTCGGGATCCCGTCCGCTCTCCCATAGATAAGCCAATGAGGGCCGGATCAGTAGTTGGGTCGGTGACGACCAGCGAATACCTGGTGTTGTATGTTTTTGGTTTTGCCTTTTACTGTGAATTTGGTAGATGAAGAGTGATACATACATACACCTGCAATTTGCTAGGGCCGGCTGAACTAGGGGGCGGGACGAGATGTTGTCGGCTTGCGTGTGACCTCCACCTTGCACTTTCCAGTCTTGGTGCCAATGTAATCATCGTTTACTAGGTTTAGTGGTGAACTAGCCGTTGCTCCTCGCCTATGGTATACAAGCGAAAGCCAGTCGGACATACAGTCACATACTCCAGGCCGGAGGAGGGATCGAGGCCCAATCCGACATCCCGATTCACGGAGATGGAAGATAAGGGGGCCAAGGTGGAATAGGGCTTTGTTTAGTCTTTCAGTGATGTTAGGGTAACACGGAAAGCGACCATGTAAATGTTCATTGATAGACTTGTTGGCTTCAGGACATGGACACCAGACTGTCCAGGGCGAAATAGATTTGTGGGGATTTAGTTCTCATAAGATAGGCATGCTTAGGCCCAGACCTGGAACATGAATCATCAGGAACTACTGAGGCTTCGGGCCTGGAACTTGCTATCTGCTCTTTGTAGAGAGAATTACTAGGCTGAATAGGGAAGAAAGGTCATCACGCGAGTCAGAAATCAGCGGCGGGAATAGTCAAGGACGAAGCAACGACAGAATGTGACTTCGTATGGATCAATTTCGACCCTTAACGTATTCACGAAGGGTCGGTATGAGCAGCTTGCAATATTCCTATCGTCGGAAAAGCTCTCTGAAGCGTGCTGCGTATGGCGGTTTGTAAGTCACTGTCTTCACAAGTAATTAAATGCTCCCCTGCAATGAACCCATGGCGATGTGCTCTAGACCATCGATGAGTCACCATTTTGGCAAAGCAGCTACCTTTTCGATCCGGAGAGGCGAACGGGTTCCTCTTCCCTCTTCAGTCTCCAGCGGTTACTAGTCCCAACTAACTCGTCGAATCCCTCGACTGCCCATGACCACTTCTCAAGAAAGCCGGGGTTGGCCTCCCAGCTCCGGATGTCGTGTGGCTCGCCCCAAAAGATGAGTCCCTTGCGGCCCGCCGTGATTTCATCCTCGTCACGCTCTGCTGTAAGGGGCAGGGTCCATGTTGGATTAGATGTGGGGTCGGAGACAATGATGGCGATGGGTATGCCTCGTCGCTCTCGTCTGTAATTACAGCGGAGCTGTCAGTCTGTAAGGGAAGAGAAGCCCTAGCAGGCAGTGACGCAGAAGTGTTGGTTGCTGGAAATTTCGATGCCAAAGGGTCTTCACCGTTCATATCTGACAAACAAGAGAGCTCGTACAACGTTCCCAAGTACGGTTAAGACAGCTGTGTTGAATGACTATGGTGAACCAATGCAGTGGCACCTACCACCATCACAACGAGACGAGCCGAGGGAGTGTATCTTTTCTTCAGGTCTTAATGATCAAGCCTGAAATGCTATTGAGGCAGTTTAACTATGCACGTGTCATAGGGCCCGAAAGCTCAATCGTAGCCCCATGTAAAAAGTTGTAAAGAGGACTCTTGGACACGTGATCCGTCTGCTGATAGAATTTCAAGGTTTTACTGAGGGATTTTACACATGCAGCGTGTTTGAGGATTCGTCTCCAGTGCGGATGTGACTGGTTGATGACTGTTCCTGAAGGTGCGCTGATATGAACAAGTTGTGACACCTGAAACTTGACCATCAGATCAAAAGCTGCCCGACTTACCGACTCGAGATAAATTCCAGGCGCTTTTTACTCAAGGACTTGTCCGAATTTTGGAGCCATGATGTGATTCTGCCGGTATGTGTTTATATAAGACACTGCGAGATCGTTTGTTCCCTGTACTAGGTTGGGCCAGACGCCATCGTAGTGTTATCAAGAAGAAACAAAACTTGGCTGTCTTTGCTTTGGTAAAAAAGCTGGCCCTTTCGGTTGAATCGAGACTAAGTGACCTGAGCTCTCACCCAAAGCCCCCTTCTTGAGGAGCTATTCCAATCAAAATGTCGTCTACAATTCTCGAGTTCCAAGGCCACAAAAAGTCTTCACGCTGCGCGAGGTAATATCCATATTCAAAACAATGCCGTCTACAGCTAATTATATCACTAAGCTCTGCTCGTAACGGCCGGCAACTTAAGAAATGACCCTTTGGCGCTCGTCAAGCTCAACATCCCGGGGCGTTGATTTCTCGATCAGCCAAGATCGTTCAATTTGAGGACGTAGCGTGTCATTAGAACTCAGCCCTCATTGATCAGCCCTGATTCTGAGGGATTTCTAGACCCTATTTGACTAGGTAGCCATGTCAATGGCGGCAAATATTCTCACTCTGATCAAGCCCGGCAAATATGTCCTCCTGTGACGACCAGTTCCTGAGTTCCCTCCGCGCCAGGAACTCTAATATTCGCATGTCTCTTGGCTTTCCTTCGAGCCTGTCTGCTAGACCCTGCAGGTCTCTACCAATCGCCTCCTGCAAAACCAGATCCCGATCCTTGAAGTCCCACTGGGCCTTGCGAGCGCGCTTGAGCTGTACGACAGCGCCAGCCATCGCCATTGCAATAACAACAATGGCAAAAACCGCGTTCGAAGCAAAGATCGGAAATTGCTGCCCCGCCCGGGCCTGCTCCGCGAATGGCTGGCCGTCGTATGCGTCATAAGTTCCGGTGGCGTGAGAGGAGGCAGATGTGTGCCGAATCCGCTGCGTAGACAACGACCACCCGAGACCGTATTTCTCATAGAGCAACCGCTTGTGTGGATCTTTCAGAATCTCGTGTGCTTCTACGACCAGACGGTAGCGTTCGATCCTCGTAGCACGCGAAACACCAATCACTTCTACCCCGTTCTGGATGTAGAGGTCAGGGTGATACATTTTCACTAGCCGGTGGAACTGCTTCTTCGAGTAAGGCGTGCCAGGTCTGGCCCCAAGGATCTCATGGGGTGATGGGTGAGAGCCCTGAGGCCAAGGGGCCCTGTCGTAAACCTGCCCGGGTTTACACAGCTGGGGCTTCTGCCGGTCCGAGTGCACATATCGTCGATGGGCCTTGAGTAACGTGTGCGGTGTGCCGCTCCACTTGGTGAAATGGGCCATGACGGGAATTCCAGAATAGGTGATGTTAAGGAGGCAAAATTTTGGGGTTGTAGGTAGTACGAGTTTCTTAGGCAGTTGTCTTTCGCCGACACATAGTACAACAAATTGGCCTGAGGACGGGAGCAACTGAAAGGAGATGGTGAATCTGAGACTATTTTATTGGGTTGAATACCCACACGCAAATGCGGAAAGCACAATGTTGCGTTCGAGAAATCGCGGGGTCAATCTGCGCATACATGCTCGAATGCAGCTCCAAACCCTATCTGATGTGAGCTGCGGCCGTGAAAGAGCTTGTAGGTATATCCTTAGGCCCCGAAACAGTGTCCTGCAGTGCCCCATAATACATAGCAACAAGCTGGCCCACTTCAAGGCCAAAGTACTAATACTATTGAACCAGTCCTTTTTGTACATAAGAAATAGTATTAGTACTTCTAATTAGGATCTAACTAACACCTTTATTAGCCACTTACCTCTTACTAACAACCTGATTATGAAATAACAAAATAGCGTCCTAGTTTACTTTATTAACTATGATAGTAAATTAACTGTAATGTTACTCTTTGTTGGAAGTGGTGGGCTGCTTACTATAGCAGATCTAGATAGGTACTATTAACTAATGTATACCATGTTTCGGCTGTATTAGTTGGGGGTTAGTTTGGGTCAGCTATAGGCCAGAGCTAGATGCATTGTGGAACTGACAAGCATAGTTGATTAGAAAAGGTACTGCATAACACTGTTTCGGGGCCCAAGGAGATCTGACCAAAGTCAAAACCATTTCCAGAGTTTATGATGATCAAATATTGAGTTTCAGAGACCGTAAACCCGAAACACCACAATCAACTAATTTCAGTACCTACCTAGACTAGGATATGACGGACAAGCAAGACCCAATCTATGCAACACGACATATGTTGCTACTAAGACAATCAGCGCATGGTTATTCTAATAGTCCATGTGCACCGCGCGACTCACTCGTTCCAGGTAATCGTCGAATTGGGGGCACTCATGCCATGCCCAACGCATCGTCAAGGGTGCCACGGACCGGTCCATGCATGGGTGAACGGGACCAAACCTATTCTAACCTCTTCGTGTCGACCGACGAGAGCGTATGTGCATATTCTGCTCAGCCCTGCAGCCGTCAAATTACCGCGTTCGGTGCGGCCATATGAGCAGGTTTCGTGCTTGAAATCCCCACAACTATCAGGGTGTCACCAGGAGCAGGTAGCGATCGATAATCAAGAGAAAATAAGCGCGCACAGACAACTGCCTCTTGCAACTCCCCAGCACTAGACTCTTTCATTTTTCGTTGTGGAGTCCATGATCGTTGACAGCGCACTGCTTGTAGACGTTTTCTGCATTTCTCTAGCAGCTGTCAGTCTTTTCAGATTAGCGTCCTCTTAACATTACTAAGAGATGCTTAGGGAGAAGGTGTCACAAGTTAGAGCACGCAGTAAGGCATAGGAGAATAGAAGGGAAAGATGCTTATTCTCTAGAAAAGTAAAGAGAGAAATAATGTTCTAGTTATATATATACGTGTATGTAAAAAGGCATATAAGGTAACTGTTTTAGTAAGCCTTAAAGTATTAAGGGTTTCTTTATAATATACCCCCTAATTATTAAAGTAATTAAATAATTAAATCCTTTATCTTAACTAAAAATAGCTTATTTAAAATAATCCCTTAATTACTAAAGTAATTATTATAAAAGTAAGTAAAAGAAAATAGAGGATTAATGTCTTATAGTATGTTATAATACTTTTATTAATAGCTTTATTTTCTGCTGTAGAGTATATAACCTCTACTAAAAAAGGTAATATAAAGGTAGTGTAGGTAGGGCCTAAGTAAATATTTCTATATTATTATTATAATTTTTCTTTTCTTCCTTCTTTATACCCTTATTAAGTTAAAGTAAGTAATTTTTAAGCTGTTTTTCTACTATAATATGTAATTTATTTTACGTTTCTGCTAAGGAGACTTAATATACTAACTGCTTAATAGATAAATTTTAAAATAATAAATAAGATAAATTATATATCTACCTTTATATATATATAAGATAAGTGTTAGTAGAAGCTAATATTATTAATAGCTAATAACTACCTTATGTTTATTAATAATAAGGAGGAGACCTTTACCCCTACTGCTGCTACTACTACCCCTACTGCTAATAATAATACTAATCTTAGTAGTTTTTCTCCTTTAAACCTTATAACTCCTCCTACTATAAAGAAGAAGAATAATAACAAAAAGAATAAGGAGGGTAAGAATAATAATATAGATAAAAAAGATAATAATAAGAAGGATAATAATAAGAGTAAGGAGGAGAAGTCTAAGGTAGAGAAGGAGGAGTCTAAGGTAGAGAAGCTAGCTCTAAAGTATAAGTTATATTTAGAAATAGATATAAGCTTATAGCTAACTGTTTGTTATAGGCTGTTATCTTACTAGCCCTCTTTTAAAGAAGGAGAAGAAGATAAAGAGTGTGTTTAAGTGCAGTATGTTAATATAGTATGTAATATAGCCTTTAAGAAGATTACTAATAGTTATATAGCTCCTAAGAAGACTTACGCTAAAGGTCTAAAGGAGTAGAAGATTCTCTGCCTCCCTTACGTAAAGGCTACCCTCTATAGTAATAGAATAGGTAACTACCTAGAGGGTAGTAGAAAGCGCTACCTATATTACTATTACAGGCTTTACTATAGATAATAAGCATAAGCAGAGCCTACATATAGAATAACCTTTTGCTAACTACAGCCTACCTAGTAGGCTGCTAGTTACCCCCTAGAGAGCAGCTAGAGTGTAGATTCTTCTATCTCTCCTCTTTAGTGTAGATATATTTAATTAAGGCACCCCTATTATTAACTAATAATAGCTCTACCCCTTATATATCTACACTTACCTAAACCCTTAGTGTCCCTCTAGTGCCCTACTAATCTACTACATACCTACACTATAGACGCCCTAACTAACTAAGAGGTCCTAGAGGCTTAGATTGCTACAGCAGTAAATACTATAGTAGGTCCCCTCTAGTAGAGGATTATTAAACTTACTAATAAACTATTAAGGCAGATTAAGGTTACACTTATAACTAGAAATATAACCTTAAGCTATACTACTAATAGCCCCTTAGTAGTTTCCTATAAGGCTATCTAGTGTAAACCTCTACCTAACTTATTAAAATTTTTAGGTAAAAGAAGTAAATATACTAGCTAGGCTTAGTAGATAAGAGATAAAATTACTATAGACTAGTAGTTCTACTAGTCTAAAGGAGAAATCTAATACCTAATTAACTCCTACCTAAAAACTAGTCCCTAGTAGGTAGTTACTACCTTCTACGCCTTAGGAGGTAATAGTAGTATATATAACCCTAAAGACTTTATAGTATACCTTAACTAAATATATAAAGACTTAAACACCTAGTTCTATACTGCTATATTACTATATACCCTCTACTAAAAAGAGAACTAGTCTCTCTCTAACTTCCTACTAAAGTAGGAGAGAGTTTTAGCTAAAGCTAATAGAGGCAGCTAGGTAGATAACATAAAGATTACCCTCCTTAAAGGAGCTCTAAAGCCTAGTCTATAGAGGAGCTTAGTAGTAGTTAACCTACTAGCAGACTATAGCAGTTAGCTTATAAGAGTCTAGACTGTATTAGAGAAGCTAGACTATATAAACTGTTATAGACTAAAGCACTTAGTAACTACTTAAGTTAACTATAATAAAGATATCTAAATAATAAGCACTATTAAAACCTATAAGGTTAAAGCCCTAAAGGACTATAGCTCCTCTAGTAAAAAGAAAACATAATATTACTACTATTACTATAAAAGGGGCTACCTAAAGTAGAATTACCTAAAGCATACTAAGGCTAAGACCTTCTAAGTCTCTAAGGCTATAAAGACTATAGTACTACCTTAATAGCTAATACCTACCTACTTTAATAAAGAGGTTAATTAGTTAACTAAAAATATAGACTTAGAAAAAGAGTAGCTTAGGTGTAAAGTTAGGTACCTAAGCCTACTAGGGAGGAATAAGAAAGGTAGAAGGTATTTAAAAAGAAAAGCTATATAGAGAGCTTATTAGCTTTATTTATAGTATAAGTTAATAAAGAATATATTATAGAGGCCTTATTAGATACTAAGTGTAATACCTACGCTATAGTAAATTACACCTTTACTTATTCCCTCTACTTACTACTTATAGATTATATTAGATATACACTTAGTACCTTTATTAATAGGAGTATAATAGTCTACACCTAAGGGGTAGCTGCTCTCTAGCTAGAGGTTAGTAGCTATATATAGACTATCTATATATATATTATTAACAGTCTAGATAAGGATATATTCCTTAGGAAACTATAGATAGAGGCTAACTATATAGTATATAACGTAGGGAAGTAACTAGTCTACTATAGTGTAGGATAGGTAAGAGCCTACCTTACTACCTAAAAAGAGCTAATATAACTATAAGAGATTTACTCTACTTAGTTCCTATTAGCCTTATTATTTATAGTAGTATGCTAGTAAGTTACCTAAAAGAAGCTACCCTCTAGGGGAGTAGTAATATAGGTAATATCTATTAGCCTAAAGAATATTAAGATAGCATTAAGGCCTAAGGAGCCTATAGACCTTAATAAAAGAATACTAGTAGACCTCTTAGAGGAATTCTACCTATTATTTAACCTAGTAAAGGTAAATCCCTTACTACCCTTTTAGCTAGGCGTTAACTATAAGATTAACCTAGAGAAGGGGCTAGACAGTAAGGAGCTAACGCTCCCCTAGGGACCCTTATATAATATATTCTATAAAGAGCTTTTTATCCTAAAGAAGACCCTAGAGGACCTCTTAGATAAAGGCTTTATATATACTAGCAGCTCTACTGCTAAGGTGCTAGTGCTTTTTATAAAGAAGCTAAAAGGGGGACTTTACTTCTATATTAACTACTACATACTTAACCTTATTATAAAGAAAGACTACTACATACTACCCCTAATATTAGAGACCCTTTAGAAGGTAGCTGCTGCTAAGTAGTACACTAAGCTAGACGTTATTACTGTATTCTATAAGATCTAGGTTATAAAGAGGTATAAAGGGAAGATAGCCTTCTGTATAAGATACAGCCTATTTAAGTAGCTAGTTACCTTTTTTAGCCTTACTAAGACGCTAGTAACCTTCTAGCAGTATATTAATACTATCCTCTAGAAATACCTTAATAACTTTATTATAGTGTACCTTAATAATATACTTATCTTTATAAGTAGCTCTAAGAAGGACTATATAGATAAGGTGCGCTAGGTGCTATACACCCTAGGAGTAGCTAGACTTAACTTAGACCTTAATAAGTATAAGTTTGTAGTTACTACTATAAAATATATAGGCTTTATTATTAATATAGGGTAAGGCCTATTCTATAACTTAGATAAAGTTAAAGGTATTATTAAGTAGCTAGTGCCTACTAGCGTAAAAGAGGTATAGAGTTTCCTAGGATTTATAAACTACTACTGTATTTTTCTTTTAGACTATATAGCACTTATAGAGCTCTTAACAGCCTTTATAAAGAAGAAAGTAACCTTCTAGTAGTTACTAGTAGAAGACGTAGCCTTCTAGCGCTTAAAGAAGCTCTTTATAAGATAACTAGTGCTCTACTAGTTTAACCTTAATACCCCTACTACTATAGAGACTAACTGCTCTAGCTATACCCTAAGGGGGGTAATATCTTAAGAAAATAAGAATAAGAATACCTATATAGTAGCCTACTACTTATAAAAGCTTACGCCTATATAATATAACTATCTTATATATAATAAGAAGTTATTAGTAGTGCTAATATGCCTCTAGGCGTAGAGGGTAGAGCTCTAGAGTACTATTAGGTTTTAAGTGTTAACTAACTACTAGAGTTTATAGTACTTTATAAAGAAGTAATAGCTTACTAAGTAGTAGAGCTAGTAGGTAGAGGAGCTTACTTAGTATAACTTCTACCTTAAGTATAGGCCTAGAAGATTAGCAGTAGTCCTAGACGCCCTATCTTATAGAGAGTAGGATACGCTAAAAGGATAGGATAATAAGAGAGAGTAGGGCTAAGTTATCTAAGTTATCCCTAATAAGGCCTAGCTAGTTCCTACCTAACGTATTACACCTAAGGTTCCTAATATAATAGTCTTCCTAAGTAATAATAAGCTATAATAGTTATAGAATGTTATAGGCTACGCCTTAGATAATTATAGCTAGGCTATACCTACTACTAAATTAAGTAAGCTGCATATATATATATAAAAGGCATAGTGCCTAAGCACACTATACACCCTTTTTCCTTCTTTTCCTCTTTAGTTTAGATTATTAGTAATTAAGTTACTAATTACCTAAGTAAGGCCTTACTTAGCCCTTTCTAGCAAGAGGAGTCTTATATTATTCACTATCTAAGTAGGAATAAGTAAGGTATTCCTTTACACTAATACTATATATATAATACAGTTAATCTATATATAGAGAGAAAAACCTCCTGCAATTTATATAGGAGGAAAACAACCCTATTATTAAACATTAGAAGGTTAGCTTATTTTTACCTAACATAATACAGAATTATTACAAAGGGAAAACATAATACGTAGGGTGGGTTACACTGTTATTAGAGCCCTATTATGCATGTAGGGCCTAGGGCTCCACTTTTGCAGGGCTCTAGTGGCCAATCAGACTTCTGCAAAAGTAGCTTCCTGCAGTTAGAATTAAACCGACTGTCTGCAGCACAAAGTGCGCACAGACGCTGCTAGACGTATACCACTGCGTCACATAGGTACCTAGCCCTTTATATATCTAAACTTACTTTCTTTTACCTTTACTAATTATACTATATAATAAGTAACTACTTTATTATGCTAGATACACCTCTAGCGTAAGACGCACAGCCTATAAGCCTACTAGCGTAAAATAATAACTATATAGTAGCTCTTAAATAAATAGTTACTACCCTAGTAATGTAGATATAGACCCTTATAGAGGTTATAACTACTAATACAGCCTAACTACTACCTCTAGTCCTAGTAGTAGCTCTAGCTGTAATAGACACGTCTATAGACTTTAAGCATAAGTAACTACTAAGCCTCCTAAAGTTCACTAGGTTACATAAGTACTACTTATCCTAAGCCTATTAGATACATAATAAGCTTAAGATTAATATAATGTTCTTTACTTTAAACTATAAAGCTTAGTATTTTATCTATTCCTACCTTAATGTTAGCCCTTAATAGACTGTAGCTATATACTATAAGTAAGGCAGCTAGAATAGTAATTATAACGTTATAAATTTTATAGAGCACCTTAACTACACCTTTAGTAACCCTAACGTGTAGGTATAAGTAGCTACTACACTTATAAGTATCTATATAAAAGAGAATAAGACTTTCTCTAGCTTTTACCTTTAGTTTAAATAGACCCTAGCTAAGGCTAGCGTAGGAAGCTAGGCACCTAACGCATAAATTACACTTATATATAATATGCTTAACTTACAGCTTAAGAACATGCTTATTACTATTATACTACCTAACAGCTTCCCTAATGTAGTCCTAGTGATTAGTTATATTACGTAGAAAGTAGAGAACCTCTATTAATAATAATACTTATATGCTGCATATCTAGCAAAAAAGAAGGATACTAATAGTAACACCCTAATAACTAGCTTTATAAGAGCTGCAGCCCTAAAGGCTAATATAAAGAAGCAGAAAACATATAAAGAAATATATACCTGCTTTAACTATAATAAAGTAGGCTACCTAGCCTAAAACTGCCTAATAAAAGAGCATAAGAAGGCTCCTATAATATATATAGTAGCTAAGATAAAGACCTAATAGTAGGATAATAATATAGACTATATTACTACCTCTAGCAGTAATAAAAACACTAAGTTAGAAAAAGAGTAGCTCTAGGACAAAATTAAGCTCTAAAGCTAATAAGCAAAGAACGCATAGGGTAGGTAGAATTTTAATGCACTTAGAAAATAAGCAGGCTAGTAGCACTAGTAGAGGCCTACATTAATAAAAGACTACCTACTAAAGCCTTAATTAATACTAAGTGTAATATTTACGTTATAGTTAATTATAACTTTACATACTAATTACGCTTACTATACGTTAATTAACATAAAATACCCTTAAAAGGGTTTGTAGATAGCATAGTTAAGACAGAAGCTAATAGGGTTATAGTTTTTAACCTTAACCTTTATAGCTTCTAGAAGCGTATCTATATATACTTAGTGCGCAGCCTTAATGTAGACGTCTTTCTAGGTAAGCCTTAGATAGAAGATAATAAAGCAGTCTATAACGTAGTAAAAAGGATAGTTTACTACAGTAGAGCTAGCCTTACGCTCTACCTAGTTAGGTAATAAGAGTCTAAAAGAGTACGCTAAATATAAAAGGTATATATCTTAAACATAGCGTTATTTACAGCAATCTGCTGTAGGGTAATATATAATAAAAGGGCTTCCTATAGAGTTATAAGGGAGCTATATAATGCTAGCGCTACTAATAAGTAATAAGGTAGATATAGTAGCGCCTCTATCTTTAGATAGATTATAGCTGTTAGCTTAGCTAATATTAAGAAAGCCCTATAACTAAAGACCTCTAAGGAGGCTAAGTAGGCTACTGTAGTTACTATACTACTATAATAGGTATATAATAAATTTAGAGACCTCTTTAACCTAAAGACGTTAATAGACCTCCCCTCCTATTAAGACAGCTTTAACTACTGTATTAAGATTAAGATAGATAATAGTAGTAAGGAAGCGCTGTTACTGTAGGGACTGCTCTATAGAATGTTATAAGAAGAGCTCCTTATACTTAAAAACACACTCTAAGAGCTCTTAGACTTAGGCTTTATCTACGTAAGTAGCTTATCTATAGGTATACCTATTCTTTTTATCTATAAGCTAAGCAGCAGACTGCGCTTCTATTATAACTACTACATGCTTAACGCTATTACTAAGAAGGACTAATACCTATTACTATTTATCTTAAAGATGCTATAACATATAGAATCTATAAAGTAGTTTATAAAGGTTAATATAGTAGCTACCTTTTATAAGATACATATTACAGAAGGTAATAAGCTAAAGACTGCATTTTAAACATACTACAGCCTCTTTAAGTAGCTTATCTACCTCTTTAGGCTAACTAACGCGCCTACCTCCTAGCAGTAGTTTATTAATAGTATACTGTAGGAATACCTTAATAACTTTATTATAGTATACCTTAATAATATCCTTATATACTTTAATAGCTTAAAGTAGGACTATAAGGATAAGGTACGCTAAGTCTTCTATACGCTTTATATAGCTAGCTTAAGCCTTAATGTAACTAAGAGTAAGATCTTAGTAAAGAAGGTAAAATACATTAGCTTTATCCTAGAGGCTAGTAAGGGAGTCTTTACTAACCTAGAGAAGGTATACGCTATCTATAAGTAGCTTATGCTAATAAGCATTAAGGGTATATATAGCTTTCTTAGCTTTATAAACTATTACTATGTATTTATTAAGGACTATATAGCAGTAGTAGGGCTACTAAACGCGCTTATAAAGAAGGGTATACCTTTTAAGTAGGGGATAATACAGCAGAGCGTATTTAATAAGCTTAAGAAGCTATTTACTAATACCCCCCTTCTTTAAGCCTTTAACCTAGCTGCTAAGACTGCAGTAGAAGCAGATTACTCTAGCTTTACGTTAGGAGGCGCACTTATGTAGTTAATAAGGGATAGGGTACCTTAGCTAGTTACCTTTTACTCCTAGAAGCTTATAACTACGTAATATAACTACCCTATATATAATAAGAAGTTATTAGCTATTATAGAGTGCCTAAAAGCCTAGTAAGCTAAGCTCTATAGTATAGATAAGCCTTTTAACGTAGTTACTAATTACAAGTCCCTTAAGTACTTTATAACTAAGTAGAAGTTAATAGAGCGCTAGAGCTAATAGGCTAAAAAGCTTATAAAGTATAACTTCTATATTACTTACTAACTAGGTAAACTAGCAGGTATACCTAACGCGCTGTTACATAGGGAATAAGATACACCTATAAACTAAAGTAATAAACGTAAGTAGGGCTGCATTATTTAAGTAATTCCTAATAAGGCTATCCTAAAGAGGATAGTGCTTACTAATAATACGCCCCTAATACTAACAACATAGAGGTTATATACTAACCTGCTATTAATTCTAAAAACCTAAGTGCTTAAAGATAATAACCTCTAGTAGATATAGGAAGTAACATAAGATAGTAATAAAGACCTACAGTATATCTATAACGCTGTTATAAAGGGCGCTTATATATTACTAGTAGAAACTAAGGCCTATATATAAATTATAGATTATATGCTTAATAACGCTAGGCGTCTTACTTAGTAAGAGAGACTATAGGTCTCTAGTAATAGTAACCCTAACTTACCCCTTAATAAGCTCTATATAAAGTTAATCTAGTAGAGTTATAACTCTATAGTAATAGGCTACCTAGGCTGTAATAGCATACTTAAGATTATCTTACGTTACTTCTATTAGTCTAGTTAGGCGTAAGTAGTGCGTTATTTTATATGTAACTATAACGTGTGTAGGTAAAGTAAGGTGTAGCGCTATATAAAGAAAGGCTACTTACAGCCCCTTAAGATCCTAAAGCGCCTTTAGAGCAACCTTTTAATAGACTTTATTACAGACCTACTACCCTTAGGCGTAATAAAGGTATGTTTCCTATAGGTTATTTCTAACTAACTTAGGAAAACAGTTACCCTAGAAGTAATAGATACTATAGAGGCTAAAGCCTGCGCTAAGAGATTTCTCTAATACTACTTCTGCTTCTACAGTATGCCTAAAAGTATTATTAGTAATAAGGGGAGTAATTAGATAAGTAGGTTTTAGAGGCGCTTTTATAAGCTTATAGGAGTAGTATAGAAGTTAAGTACTGCTTACTACCCCTAAAGTAATAGAGCTATAGAGCAGTTTAATTAGGAGATTTAAGCTATCCTCTATACCTATATAAGCTACCTATAAGACAACTAGGCGTAATAGTTACTAGTTATACAGTTAGTAATTAATAATTATGTAGTATCTATAATAGGTATAAGCCTTTTCTTTCTTACCTATAGGTATTACATAGACCTTATTACAGTAATAGAAATAGAGCCTCTATTAGATATATAGGAGAAGGCAGCTAATAGGCTTATTAATTAGATAATAGAGGTGACGTATATAGTATAAGCTGCTATAGCAGTAACTTAGCAGTGTATAGAAGAAGCTGCTAATAAGCGCTATAGCGCTGCTAAAAAGTTTAAGCTTAGTAATAAGGTCTAGCTTAACCTATATAACTACTACTCCCTAAGGCTAAATTAAAAGCTTAATTAGCTTTATAGTAAATATATAGTTATAAGAGTTATAAGCCCCTTAGTTATTAAGCTAAATATACCTAGTAGTATTTACAGCTGTTTTTATATTAACCTACTCTAAAGAGCTGCCTCTAACCCCCTACTTAGGTAAAGCGTAATAAATAAATAACCCTTACTAATTATAGAGGACAGTAAGTAAGAATAGTAAGTTTTAGAAATCCTAGCAGCTAAATAGCGCTGCTAGGGACGCTTAAATATACGCTAGGCGCTTATTTAGTAGGAGGGATTTATAGAGCCTATATAGGAGCCTATTAAGCTTATTAATAACACTTTAGCACTTAATAACTACAAATTAAAATACAGCCCTATTAAAGATTATAATAGTAACTCTACCTATATATAATGATAATAGGGAGTATAAAGGAGTAGGAAAGATAATATTATTAATAGCCTGCAGCTAGAAAATTCTAAAACTACGCCTAAAGGTAAGAGCAGTAATAACAGCATAAAAGAAAAGCGTATAGGAGCGTATAAAGCGTATCCCTTATAACTTAATAGAAACGTTATTAGCAGCTTTAGTAGTAGTAGCAGTATTAGTAGCAGTAGTAGCAGCAGCAGCAGTAGCAGCAGTAGTAGCCTCCTTATAGTTTATATAAACTATAGTAATAAACTTTAAACTATTAGTAAACATAAAACTACTATAGTAGCTACACACTTATAGATACTAGTAAGTTAGTAATATGCTTATAGGCTATAATAAGGCGCTTAGCCTAGTTAGCTAAAAGACCTCCTAGGGGAGTAGCCTTACTAGGCGCTATAACTCTAATAACAGAGGGGATAGTAAGTAGAGTAGCAGTAAAGGCAGCCTAGATAGGGTCTAGCTTAGGGATAGTAGCAGTAGGGGTGTAGGTAGGGGTAGCTGCACTAGTAGTGCTAGTACGCCTCTTACGCAAACAGGCTGTAACGCTAGCTTTAGCCTTAGCTAAGACCTAAACCTAATCCTCTTTTACTAAGTCCTTTTAGGCCTTAGCAGTAAGGCAGTAGTGCTAGTCTTATATAATAGATAAGTAAAAGCCTAAAAGCATAAGGAGGGTGTAATATATAAGATTACTAATTTAGCTAGAGGGGGCTATAGTAACAGTAAGGGTAGTAGTTACTATCTCCTAGTAGAGAGGTAGAGAGAATATAAGGATCTACTTAAGGTTAGTATATTAGTTATATACTTTTAAGAAACAGATATATAAATAGGAGGGAGGTAGGTGTAGCTACTACGTATGCAGTTAGTATAGCACTTACTAAAGTTAAGCTCCTTAGAGCAGAGGGGGGCGCTAGCCTTTTTTAAAAGGCAGTTAGCATAATAAAAATAAGGAACAGCCTAAAGGCTAGCGCGCTTAATACGCTTATACTGCTTAGCTAGAGTCTTAGTAACTAATAACTTATTATTACTTAACTTATAAGCCTGTTTATTATTTTTCTATAATACTATAGTTAGCTCTTAGATAGTGTAATAAAGGCGTTTTACTTATAATTTTAGTTAATTAACTAGTAGGGGTAATAGTAGGGATAGTAGGGGTAAAGGGAGTAGTAGTAGGGGAGTTAGCAGCCTTAATAGAGGTAAGAACAGGAGAGAAACCCTCTAGTAAGAGGCTAAGAGCAGGAGGGGGCTATACATTTAGTTAGTATATAGCGTAACCTTTATAATAGTTACCCTACTTATAGCTATTTTCTTATTTTTATTTAAACTAAATAGAGAAGTAAGGTTAGTAATAGTTTAAAGCAGTAAGGGAGCAAAAAGGGGTATACTAATAGGTATGTAATTAATATATAATTTGTTAATTAGAAGACTAGCAAAAAGAAGGAAAAAGAAAGGTTTATAACTTACAGCCTATAATAAATTTAATATAGACTGTTAGGCGCCTAGGCTGTAGCGTAGTTATAGTTTTTCTGCTCTAACTGTTAAGATTTTTCTACTCTAGCTAAGAGGGAGGGAGGGGTATATATTACAGGCTACGCCTTAGATAATTATAGCTAGGCTGTGCCTACTACTAAATTAAGTAAGCTACATGCATACGTATAAAAGATATAGTGCCTAAGCACACTATACACCCTTTTTTCTTCCTTTCCTCCTTAGTTTAGATTATTAGTAATTAAGTTACTAATTACCTAAGTAAGGCCTTACCTAGCCCTTTATATAGAACAACATAGTAGCTAGGGATAAAGACTACTAGAGAGTATATACTGCTATACACTAGTAGGCCTGCAGCTTCCTGCTAGAGCTCTAGTTAAAGGCGTAGATTACAAAGTGCTATATTAACTAATACTATTAGCTTCTTTTTAGAGATAAGATATAGGTCTTAGGAAGCTGTAATTTAGATAACCTCCTTAACTAGCTGTAAATAGTAATTATATAGAAATTATATAACACGCTAACTGCTGCCTACCTAGGGCGTAATAGGACGCTAGAACTAATTACATAAAGGTAGTACTAGCTACACCTAGGGAAACTAGTTAGGAGGTTTGTTAGTAACTATAACGTCTATAGTTATAGCTATATCTAGCAGTAGGCTAAGAAGGGCTTACTATAGCCTCTACTAGTGCCTAGCTAGAGGTAGTTAGAGATTTCTATAGACTTTATTACCTACCTTCTACTAATAAAGATAAAAGACGCCTACTACCTATAGGTTATTATAGACTAGCTAAGTAAAGGCGTTATACTAGAGGATATAGAGATAATAGAAGTAGAGGCCTATATAGAGCGCTTTATAAAGATCTTCTATACTACCTATAGGATACTAAAGACTATAGTTAGTAATAAGGGAAGTAACTAGACTAGCTGCTTCTAGAGATGCTTCTATAAGCTTATTAGTACCTACTAGCTGCTTAGTACCTCTTTTTATCTCTAAATAGATAGTAGCACTAAGTAGTTTAATTAGGAGATTTAGGCTATTCTCTAGATAGTTATATACTTTACTTAAGATAACTAGAATAGGTACTTACTAGCTACCTAGCTAGCGCTTAATAACTAAACTGCTACTACTATAGGATTTAGCTTTTTTTTTCTTAATTATAGGTTTTATATAGACCTATTTCCTATAGTAGATATATAACTAGAGGATAGCTAGGAGGTAGCTACTACTAAGCTAGTATAGCACTAAAAGAACACCCTCTATATAGTATAGATTATAATAATAGTAGCTAAATATAACTAAGAGGAGTTAGCAAACTGCTACTACAGCCTTACAGAGAGGTACTAGGTAGGAGATATAGTCTAGCTGTCCCTAGCTAATATAACTACACCTAGACCCTTAAGGAAGCTTAATTAGCTACACTATAAGTATAAGGTTATAAGAATTATCTCCTCTAATATAGTAGAGCTAGATATACTAAGAGAAGTGTATATAAGTGGTAGAGCTATTATTAGTTAATAATAGGGGTGCCTTAATTAAATATATCTACACTAAAGAGGGGAGATAGAAGAATCTATACTCTAGCTGCTCTCTAGGGGGTAACTAGCAGCCTACTAGGTAGGCTGTAGTTAGTAAAAGGTTATTCTATATATAGGCTCTACTTATACTTATTATCTATAGTAAAGCCTATAATAGTATCCCCCCCCTTAGGCCCTAGTGCCCCCCTAGTAGGCTGCCTGTAGTCCTTCTAAGCCTATATATCTTTAACCTAATCTAAGGGTTCCTAAGTAGGCTTACTATACCTAACCTACTTAACTAGCGCCTATAGCGCCTTATTCCTACTATACTCTCTTATAGCTAAAATCCTCTTAACAGCCTACTTAGGTTTACCCTTAACGTAGGTAATAGGCAGCAGGTAGAAGTTATCTACCTATTATCTAGGGAGAGAGTTACTAGGTGCCTACTAGAGGAGATCTATATTAAACACCTTATACACTCCTCTTAGTATATCTAGCTCTACTACGTTAGAGGAGATAATTCTTATAACCTTATACTTATAGTGTAGCTAATTAAGCTTCCTCAAGGGTCTAAGTGTAGTTATATTAGCTAGGAATAGCTAGACTATATCTCCTACTTAGTACCTCTCTATAGGGCTGTAGTAGCAGTTTGCTAACTCCTCTTAGTTATACTTAGCTACTATTATTACAGCCTATACTATATAGAGGGTATCCTTCTAGCGCTACACTAGCTTAGTAGCAGCTACCTCTTAGCTATCCTTTAGTTATATATCTACTATAGGAAATAAGTCTATATAAAACCTATAATTAAGGAAAAAGAGGCTAAATCCTATAGTAGTAGTAGTTTAGTTATTAAGCGCTAGCTAGGTAGCTAGTAAGTACCTATCCTAGTTATCTTAAGTAAAGTATATAACTATCTAGAGGATAGCTTAGATCTCCTAATTAAACTACTTAGTGCTACTATCTATTTAGAGATAAAAAGAGGTACTAAGCAGCTAGTAGGCACTAGTAAGCTTATAGAAGCGTCTCTAGAAGCAGCTAGTCTAGTTACTCCCCCTATTACTAACTATAGTCTTTAGTATCCTATAGGTAGTATAGAAGATCTTTATAAAGCGCTCTATATAGGCCTCTACTTCTATTATCTTTATATCCTCTAGTATAATGTCTTTACTTAGCTAGTCTATAATAACCTATAGGTAGTAGGCACCTTTTATCCTTATTAGTAGGAGGTAGGTAATAAAGTCTATAGAAATCTCTAACTACCTCTAGCTAGGCACTAGTAGGGGCTATAGTAAGCCTTTCTTAGCCTACTACTAGATATAGCTATAACTATAGACGTTATAGTTACTAATAAACCTCCTAACTAGTTTCTCTAGGTGTAGCTAGTACTACCTTTATGTAATTAGTTCTAGCGTCCTATTACGCCTTAGGTAGGCAGCAGTTAGCATATTATGTAATTTCTATGTAATTACTATTTGCAGCTAGTTAAGGGGGTTATCTAAATTACAGCTTCTTAGGACCTATATCTTATCTCTAAAAAGGAGCTAATAGTGTTAGTTAATATAGCACTTTATAATCTATGCCTTTAACTAGAGCTCTAGTAGGAAGCTATAAGCCTACTAGTGTATAGCAGTATATACTCTCTAGTAGTCTTTATTTCTAGCTACTATATTATTCTATAACTATTATAGCTTATTATTACTTAGGAAGACTATTATATTAGGGACCTTAGGTGTAGTACGTTAGGTAGAGACTAGCTAGGCCTTATTAGGGATAACTTAGATAACTTAGCTCTACTCTCTCTTATTATTCTATCCTTTTAGTGTATTCTACTCTCTATAAGATAAGGCATCTAGGACTACTACTAATCTTTTAGGCCTATACTTAAAGTAAAAGTTATACTAGGTAAGCTTCTCTACCTACTAGCTCTACTGCTTAGTAAGCTATTACTTCTTTATAAAGTACTATAAACTTTAGTAGTTAGTTAACACTTAGAACCTAGTAGTACTTTAGAGCTCTACCCTCTACGCTTAGAGGTATATTAGCACTACTAATAACTCCTTATTATATATAGAATAGTTATATTATATAGGTATAAGCTTTTATAAGTAGTAGGCTACTATATAGGTATTTCTATTCTTATCTTCTTAAGATATTACCCCCCCTAGGGTATAGCTAAAGCAGTTAGTCTCTATAGTAGTAGAGGTATTAAGGTTAAACTAGTAAAGCACTAGTTATTTTATAAAGAGCTTCTTTAAGCGCTAGAAAGCTACGTCTTCTACTAGTAACTACTAGAAGGTTACCCCCTTCTTTATAAGGGCTATTAAAGGCTCTATAAGTGCTATATAGTCTAAGAGAAAAATGCAGTAGTAGTTTATAAATCCTAAGAAACTTTACACCCCCTTTACGCTAGTAGGCACTAGCTACTTAATAATAGCCTTAACTTTATTTAGGTTATAGAATAGGCTTTACCTTATATTAATAACAAAGCCTATATATTTTATAGTAGTAACTATAAACTTACACTTATTAGGGTCTAGGTTAAGTCTAGCTGCTCCTAAGGTGTGTAGCACCTAATACACCTTATCTATATAGTCCTTCTTAGAGCTACTTATAAAGATAAGTATATTATTAAGGTATACTATAATAAAGTTATTAAGGTATTTCTAGAGGATAGTGTTAATATACTACTAGAAGGTTGCTAGCGCCTTAGTAAGGCTAAAGGGGGTAACTAGCTACTTAAATAGGCTGTATCTTATACAGAAGGCTATCTTCTCTTTATACCCCTTTATAACCTAAATCTTATAGAATGCAGTAATAACGTCTAGCTTAGTATACTACTTAGTAGTAGCTACCCTCTAGAGGGTCTCTAATATTAGGGGTAGTATATAGTAGTCTTTCTTTATAATAAGGTTAAGTATATAGTAGTTAATATAGAAGTAAAGTCCCCCTCCTAGCTTCTTTATAAAGAGTACTAACGCCTTAGCAGCAGAGCTACTAGTATATATAAAGCCTTTATTTAGGAGGTCCTTTAGGGTCTTCTTTAGGATACAAAGCTCTTTATAGGATATATTATATAAGGGTCCCTAGGGGAGCGCTAGCTTCTTACTGTCTAGCCCCTTCTTTAGGTTAATCTTATAGTTAACGCCTAGCTAAAAGGGTAGTAAGGGATTTACCTTTACTAGGTTAAATAACAGGTAGAATTCCTTTAAGAGGTCTATTAGTATTCTTTTATTAAGGTCTATAGGCTCCTTAGGCCTTAATGCTATCTTAATATCCTTTAGGCTAATAGATATTACCTACGCTGCTGCTCCCTTAGAGAGTAGCTTCTCTTAGGTAACTTACTAGCACACTACTATAAATAATAAGGCTAATAAGAACTAAGTAAAGTAAATCTCTTATAGTTACGCTAGCTCCTTCTAGGTAGTAAGATAAGCCCTTACCTATTCTATACTATAGTAGACTAGTTACTTCCCTACGTTATATACTATATAGTTAGCCTCTATCTATAGTTTCCTAAAGAATATATCCTTATTTAGACTATTAATAACATATATATAGATAGTCTATATATAGCTACTAACCTCTAGCTAGAGAGCAGCTACCCCTTAGGTGTAGACTGTTACGCTCCTATTAGTAAAAGCATTAAGTGCATATTTAGTATAATCTATAAGCAGTAAGTAGAGAGAATAGGTAAAGGTGTAATTTACTATAGCATAGGTATTACACTTAGTGTCTAATAAAGCCTCTATAATATATTCTTTATTAACTTATACTATAATTAAAGCTAATAAGCTCTCTATATAGCCTTTCTCTTTAAACACCTTCTACCTTTCTTATTCCTCCCTAGTAGGCTTAGGTACCTAACTTTACACCTAAGCTACTTTTTTTCTAAGTTTGTATTTTTAGTTAACTAATTAACCTCTTTATTAGAGTAGGTAGGTGCTAGCTATTAGAGTAGTGCTATAGTCTTTATAGCCTTAGAGACTTAGAGGGTTTTAGCCCTAATACGTTTTAGGTAATTCTACTTTAGGTAGCCCTTTTTATAGTAATAGTAGTAACGTTATATTTCCTTTTTACTAGAGAAGCTATAGTCCTTTAGGGCCTTAACCTTATAGGCTTTAATAGCGCCTATTATCTAGACGTCTCTATTATAGTTAACTTAGGTAGTTACTAAATACTTTAGTTTATAGAAGTTTATATAGTCTAGCTTCTCTAATACAGTTTAGACTCTTATAAGCTAACTACTATAGTCTGCTAGTAAGTTAACTACTACTAAGCTCCTCTATAGACTAGGCTTTAAGGCTTCTTTAAGGAGGGTAATCTTTATATTATCTACTTAGCTGCCTCTATTAGCTTTAGCTAGAACTCTCTCCTACTTTAGTAGGAAGTTAAAAAGGGATTAGTTCTCTTTCTAGTAGAGGGTATATAGTAACGCAGCAGTATAGGACTAGGTGTTTAGGTCTTTATATATTTAGTTAAGGTATACTATAAAGTCTTTAGGGTTATATATACTACTATTACCTTTTAGGGTGTAAAAGGTAGTAACTACCTACTAGGGATTAGTTTCTAAGTAGAAGTTAATTAAGTATTAGATTTCTCCTTTAGACTAATAGAACTACTAGTCTATAGTAATTTTATCTCTTATCTACTAGGCCTAGCTAATATATTTACTTCTCTTACCTAAAAATTTTAATAGATTAGGTAGGGGTTTATACTAAATAGCCTTATAGGGAACTACTAGGGGGCTATTAGTAGTATAGCTTAAGGTTATATTCCTAGTTATAAGTGTAACCTTAATCTACTTTAATAGTTTATTAGTAAGTTTAATAATCTTCTGCTAGAGGGAACCTACTATAGTATTTACTGCTATAGTAATCTAAGCCTCTAAGACCTCTTAGTTAGTTAGGGCGTCTATAGTGTAGGTATGTAGTAGATTAGTAAGGCACTAGAGGGACACTAAGGGTTTAGGTAAGTGTAGATATATAAGGGGTAGAGCTATTATTAGTTAATAATAGGGGTGCCTTAATTAAATATATCTACACTAAAGAGGGGAGATAGAAGAATCTACACTCTAGCTGCTCTCTAGAGGGTAACTAGCAGCCTACTAGGTAGGCTGTAGTTAGTAAAAGGTTATTCTATATATAGGCTCTACTTATACTTATTATCTATAGTAAAGCCTATAATAGTGTATAAGGTGTTTAATATAGATCTCCTTTAGTAGGCACCTAGTAACCCCCTCCCTAGATAATAGGTAGATAACTTCTACCTACTGCTTATTACCTACGTTAAGAGTAAACCTAAGTAGGCTATTAAGAGGATCTTAGCTATAAGAGAGTATAGTAGGAATAAGGCGCTATAGGTGCTAGTTAAGTAGGTTAGGTATAGTAAGCCTACTTAGGAACCCTTAGATTAGGTTAAAGACATATAGGCTTAGGAGGACTATAGGCAGCCTACTAGGGGGGCACTAAGGCCTAAGGGGGGGGATACTATTACAGGCTTTACTATAGATAATAAGTATAAGTAGAGCCTACATATAGAACAACCTTTTGCTAACTACAGCCTACCTAGTAGGCTGCTAGTTACCCCCTAGAGAGCAGCTAGAGTATAGATTCTTCTATCTCCCCTCTTTAGTGTAGATATATTTAATTAAGGCACCCCTATTGTTAACTAATAACAGCTCTGCCTCTTATAATTACTTTAGAAGACAGTCTGCCTAGAAGTGTATCCTAATTAACCTAGTGTTATAGACCTTATAGCTAAGCTCTATAAGAAGCTTAAGGGTCTTAATAGTAAGACTATAAGTCTTATATATATATAATATTAGTAATAGTACTAATAGCTGTTTATAGAGGCTTACCTAGTTATAGACTGTAGTCTATAATCTTATTAATTATAGTAACTAGGTTGCTGCTAACGTCTTAGCTGCTGCCCCCTACGCCTCTACCCCTAAGCCTATAGTTATTAAGGCGCTATATGCTCTTCCTAAGTGCGTAGTGCTAGAGCAGCTAGTAGTGTTATTTAATATTCTACCTATTACTGCTATCTTACTAGCAGCTGTTATTATGCTAGCTGCGCCTACTATACTCCCTTTAGCTAGAGCTCCTTATAAGAAGCATAAGGTCTACCTCCTTAAGGCTGTTAAGCCTCTTATTAGGAATACCCTTATAGCTCCCCTAGGCTGTTACCTTAATAAGTATATAAAGTAGATATTAGGGTGTTATTTCTTATGTATACGCCCTATAGGGTAGTCTTCTAGGTGTAGCCTAAATACAAAAGTTTGTAATTATTCTTCCTTTACTATATACTATACGTTAGATAAGTTAAGTTATAAGTAGAAATCTTTAAACTTTATATATAATAAGTTCTTTATAAGTCTGTTAGCTAGTATCTTATTAGTAGGTATATATGTAATTATAAAGCTTCCTTTTATATACTCTTATTATAACTATATATTCTAAATATTAATATAATGCAGTTAAGTTATTACTTTTTCCCTTTTGTTAATTATAAGGCAAATAGTCTAGAGATTATTATAGTATACTTTCTATTTGTTATCTAATAAGAGGTCAATATTATAAAAAAGGCGTTAGAGAGCTATTACCTCCTTTATAGTATATTTAAGGTAGAGAAGCTTAGCTTCTATAGTTAACGTAGTAACTATATTCTAGTGTGCTGCTTTCTACTAAATTAGACTGCTTAATAGGTAAATAAGATAACTTTATAATAAGTATCTTATTATAGTATTATCTATAAAGCTAGCATCTTTAGCTATAAGAAGGGCTTAAGCCCTTAGGTTATAGCTGTAGGTAAGCAAAACAAACCTTATGTAATATAGGTATTAGATATAGTAGTTAATAGCTACAATATACTAAGAGCTTAGGTTAGTAAGAAAGCATAAGAGGAGTATATATATAAAGGTAACATCTAGCCTTATTATAATTACTAAATATAACACTAAGCTAACCTTTTCTTAAAAGCGCTTTACTTCCTATAGAGTTACCTATCTTTTGTTTAGTATAAGCTCTATAAACAGAAGTAGTATTAAAGGAGGTAAGCTGTCTGTAAGGTTAAAGCGCTTAGTAATCCTCTTAATATAGGCGTCTTAAAGGAGGTAAATCTTCCTTTACTGTCTATTATAGATAATATACACTCCTAGGAAGTAGTCTAGTAGGCTTTTCTTAATCTTAAACCTTTCCTTAATGCTGTTAATAATCTTATTAGCTTCCTTTTTATAGCTCTTATAATAGAGGACTAAGAAGTTATCTATATAGAACATAAAAATAACCTTCTTATCTACAGATTAGTAAATATATTAGTCTTTATTATATATAATTATTAAAAGACCCTTAAGAGCGCCTATAAACGTAAGGAACTAGAGAATAGGAGTATTATATAGGCTGTATAGAGCTTATTTTAACTTTACAATCTTACCTAGTATCTTATAACTATCTAAAAGCTCTACGTAAATTACTAAATTGCTATTAAGGATAGAGTTAAGGAATACGTTAACTACAATACATTAATAAATCTTAAGGTTAAATTAAGCTGCTAAGGCTATAACTATTTAGAAGGCCTTTACTATAAGTGTAGATATATAGGTGCTTTATAGAGGGTTAATCTCTTATAGGTCCCCTTATATATAAATTTATACTTTATAACGCTTAAGATTACTATTCTTATTAAATTTATAAAGGAAGACCTATTTAAGCAGAAAGGTTTAAAATAAAGGATTACAGTTAATAACTTCCTATATATCTTTATCTTAGATCTTACCTATCTCTATCTTAGTTACTTAGAGAAATATAGGCTTAACCTTTAGAGGTAGATTATTAAGGTCCTTTTACTTCTGCAGTAAGTAGATAAGGTTGTTCTTAGTAAGCTTCTTATTAGTTAAATAGCACTTAAGATAGGCCCTATTAATAGCTTCTTTAATAACCTTATAGAGTGTTTAGTGTCTATAGAGGCTCTCTTTTAGGACCTTCTGCTAATTAGGTAGGAAGGTGCTAAAAAGGCAGTCTTAGGTGTGTTTTCTATATGCAGTTATCTAGCTAACCTAGAGGGTTATATAAATATACCTACTTTATATTATCTTTAGTAATTAAGTAATTATATAGTGTATTTATCTATTTAGTCTCTATAGCACTATGTTAATAGGTAGTTAAGATCTACTGTTAGCGTCTAGCCTGCTAGGCATATTAGCGCTAGGTAAAGTAGTTATTATTAGTTTTATAAAGAAAAGAGAGAAGTCTAGGCTGCTTCTACTTATAACTATTATTAATTTAGTTATAGAAGTAGGAGACTTAGTCTTACCCCTAAGTGTAGTGCTTATAGGGGTATTAGGGGGCGTAGAGGATACTACTTTTACCTCTCCTATATACTTAATATCTTAAGTAGGATTAGCTTATTAGTAATCCTTAACTATAGGTTATAGAGTAGTTAATAAGGGGGGGCCTTTATTATCTAAAGTAATAATACTAAGTAACCTAAGGAGGTTATTAGAGACTATAATTAACTCCTTAATAACCTTAGTTACTTAGTAGGCTTTAGCGCCTCTAATAGCGTCCTTCTTATTAGCTTTATTATAGAAAGAGCTTTTATTAAACTATATGTTATATATTATAATAACCTACTTAAGCGTAAATACCTAGATCCTATATAAGTTATGCGCATAAGGTATATAACCTACTAGATACTTAATATAACTGTAAGGAAGCACCTTAAAATCCCTTCTCTGTATGCCTTTCTCTTAGTCCCTTTATAATAGATATACCTTATATCTATATGTATAGAGGCCTCCTTAGTATAGAAGTAATAACCTATATAAAGGCACTAGGGAGTTTAAATACTACTAGTAAAAGTATTGCTAGTACTATTTAAGCTTTTTTTTAATAGGAGAATCCTAGCTGTTTAATTTATATAGGCTAATATTATAAATATAAACTGCAGTAAAGACTGCCTTATTATAAAGCTTCTTAGGAAGGTTTGCAGTAATACGTATTTTTATTAATTTTATAATAATAAGGTAGCCTACCTTTTTAGCAGCTCTAATAGGCTCCTTTATATATAGAGGTAGTATTTTAAGTTTAATTCTAACTAAGGAAGTCTACATCTTATATGCCCTTATAACGTTAGGGCTAAGAACTACTGCTTTATTATTATACTAGAACTTATAGATATTAAGTCCCTTCTTATGTTATACTTAGGCCTTAATTACCTAAAGGGTACTAAGTATAAGAGACTCTATCTTATGTATAAGAGGGTAGGCTATAATAAAGCCTAAGTATTTATTATAGGCTACTAGAATCTACCTAGTCCTAGATATAGATTCTAGGAAGTTAAAGAGATCTTAGTAAACCCTATACTATAGGTATATTACCTTTAACTTAAAAGGGCTCTATAAGATTAGTTTTTCTACGTATGTAAGGGTGTAATCCTAACATTATAGCTAATAAGGACTATTAATTTATATGCCTCTTACTTTCTAGACTAGGTTGTAAAGGCCTTCTAGGCTAAGGTAGCCTAATTAAAGATACTAAAAGAGCGCTATATTAACTCTCTTATATATGTTTTAGTAGGACTATTACTATAACCTCTACCTATAGGGAAATTATTATTTTATAAAAGCTATAATACCTACTAGGCTTATTAGAATAGGAGTCTTATAAGCGTATAAGTAAGAGGAAGTTATTTTATATTAAAGGAAGACTAAGTTATATATCCTCTAAAGGTTAATTACTATGTTATTATTCTTAAGAGTGCTAAAGCGTATAGTGTAGTTCTAACTATAGTACTATAGACTGCTGTTAAGAAGAAGAGTCTCTAAGACGATATTAATATAAAAACCTTTAATAATAGTAACGTTTATTAGGGTAAGGTCCTCTATTAATAGCCCTTAAGGGCTATTAATAACCCCTTTAATAACGTAAGTACCTTATCTACTTACTAGAAGCAATAAGGTACTAACTTTAATATAGTTATTAGAGGTAGAGGGCTTATAAGACCTTAGTTCTAGCAGGCTAATATTATTAATAAGGTGTATAGCAGCGCAGCTGTCTATAACTATACTTATAGAAAGTAGATATAAGCTGCTAAAGGTAGTACTAAAGATTATATAGGATAACTTAGTAATAGGTAGAGGCTAAATTATAACTATAACAACGCTTCTAGAATACCTTAGGTCCTTTACTTTTCTACTTAAGTTTCTTAGCTAGTTTAAGTTATTACCTATAGGTAGAAGTCTCCCTATAAGGTTAAGCTACTTATTCCTAATAAGCTTTTAGTTAATATATTTCTACTTACCTATAATAACTTTATTATAAATCTATTTCTACTGCTTCCTTATAAGATTAGGTATATAGTAATCCTTATTAACCTTACCTATTAAGGAATATTATACCTAAATGTAGTTATAGATTTCCTATAGATAAGATTAGCTATAAGGGTACTTAACTTTCTGCTTCCCCCTAGTAGTTTAGCGTTCCTAGTAATCCTAACGTTTATTAGACTGTCTAGTAAGAGTTAAGTAAGCCCCTAATTAAAAAGGGATCTTTTTATTTATGTTATTATAAGTTATAGCACGCCCTTCTAGGCTATGCATTATGTGAACGTGTTTTATTTTCTAGGGGTCTAGTGACATATATTAAGTATAACTATTACATTAAGTTTCTAACTAACACCTTAGAGCTTCTAGTAAAATCTCTACTTCTATCCCTTAATTATACTGCACCCACTAGATAGCGCAGATCACTGCCTGCAGCCAGCCTAAATGCTCCTTTATTATTATAATTTTAGATACATCATCCTGCTTCTAGGCTATCCTACTAACAAAAGAGTAGAGCTGCTACTATAAGGCCTACCTTACCCTAATAATTAGGCCTGTATTAGCTGCTAGGCTGTTAAGAAGCAAGATTACTAATCTAACGCTAGTAATATTAATCACTATATAGTTATCTATTCTGCTATTAATAGCAATAATGTTATATAGAGAGTTCCCTCTGTACTGCTTAATAATAGAGCTTATCTAAGCTGTTATAAACTGTTTTACAACCTCTAAGAGGTTATAATTAAGAGGGGTGCCTAGTTTAAAGGGGTTATCTAGGTTAAGTATAGGTATAACTAAGTAGGATAAGGAGTTAATAAGATTAGACTTAATAAGATTAAAAAGGAGGATTTAATTTAGTTACTTTAGTAGGTTTTAGGATGATTTATCTAAACTGCAGGTTTAGTAGGTTGTAGGTATAGTTAATAGGAGAATCCTAGATTCTATCCTAGCTAACTATATATACCTAACAAGCCTGCCTCTTAAGGTTAAATACCTTTATAGTTAAGAGTTCTTACTGTAGACCTTAGTAGTATAGACCTTAAGAGCAAAGCTATCTCTAGTAAGTCAATCTAGCATTAAGACTATACTAACCCCTATAGTACTATATGTTCTTAAATAAGCTACCTTACTAAGTTAACAGCATAAGAATAGGGTATAGTGCTTGTATTAGGCTAACTGCTGTTGTTTTTTTTGCATTATGTGACTAATCTTAACTGCAGGATCTAATTAGTTCTACGCTAGTTTAATTAGCGTTCTTAAATAAGTTATAGCACTAAAGATCCTTCTAAGCTCTAAGACTAAAAGTGTTAGGTATCCTAGCTTTAGGTTTTCTATAAGCGTTTTATATATATATTTACCTTACGTTAGGTTAAGCTTAACTTAAACTGCATTAAGAAAGTCCTTTACTATAAGCTTACTTTAGACTTCTAGGACGTTAAAGGTGTAGGCTTATAGGTAGGCTGCCTACTAGTTTTTATACTAGTATATAGAACTAACTCTACCTTTTATGTATTTAAGAACTTATTAATATTCCTCCCTAATAGTAGAGAGAGTGTTAAGGTTATTAGAGGTAAAGTTTGCTTTAAGGTACTAAAGGGTCTACTAGATAGTAGCCTTACTATTAGTACTTACCTCTAGGTAGGCTATTATAAGTAAGGTTATACTTACTATCTTTATTATCTAGTTAAGGATTACATAAAGGCTTTTAATACATTAAGAGCGTAAGAGAGCTATTATACTATAGGCTTTTACTACTATGTTCTAGTCTTTTATAACGTTAGACTATAAGATAATAGTTCTTATAGGCTTAGCCTTAGGAAAAGCTAGAGGCTAGAGAGAAGCTATTAAGAAGCTATTACCTACTAGCCTTTTAGGTATAGAATAGGTTTCTTCCTATATATATTTTATTTCTTTCTAAGTAATAAGCTTAGTTTTATACTAAAGGTTAGTAGATACCTATTTTTTAGCTATTAGCTAATTAATTATTAGGATCCCTTCCTTAGTAAGGACTTTAGAAGGGATATCTATAAGATCTAGGTTAATAAGTGCCTAGACGCCTAGGCCTTAGCACTAGGACTTTAGCGCTTAGTACTAAGTAGGCTAGTTATATTAACTAGTTAGTTTAACTATATTAAATAAAGTAGTTATCTTAGTTATTATATTAGTAAGTAAGAGACTAGTTTAGATATACTCTAAAAAGGGTAATATATATAGATAATTATAGTAGGTTATATAATAGTAAGTAATTCTAGGCTTATAACTATTATAAGTTAGAGTATACAGTAAGGTATAGGAGAATAGAAGGGAAAGATGCTTATTCTCTAGAAAAGTAAAGAGAGAAATAATGTTCTAGTTATATACATACGTGCACGTAAAAAGGCATGTAAGGTAACTGTTTTAGTGAGCCTTGAAGTATTAAGGGTTTCCTTGTGACAGAAGGGCGGTACTGAGGGCTGGAACTCTAACCCGAATCACCGGGTGTTCTTTTGCGCAAACTCTGAAGAACCGCCAGAAATTCCGCTGATTTAGTCGCAACAGTAAAGCTCCTCGTTGCCTAAACTGATAACAGCCAACCTTTTCTCTTTCAAACTCACCGATGGCGCCCTTGCCGTTGGGCTGCTGTCATTGAGTATCCTCGTGGTTCGAGTCATATAACGATTCTGGAACAGATGCCTCGAACTTTCTCGATGATATACGACATCATCTTTACATTCTTTTTGATCTAAACGGTCGTGTCTCAAGCATCCGGCGATCTCTCAGACCCCAAGCATTCTAGCCCTCACCCTTGGTACTTGTTACGATACTGTCAGAGGGATATTGCCACGGCGTGTCGGGTCGCGCAGGCAAGCATTGTGTTATCGGTGCTTGTGCCACTCCTGCGTGGAGGAAGGCTTGTGGCCACCACAGCCGAAGCAGTGTGTTCCTACTACCGCACCAATCGGGAAATCAAATACCGACTCGTCTCGATGCATTCTGACACCATGGACAAGAACGATGAAGTCTCCTGGCGGAAGAGATGTCCAAGGAGAGGGAGTGGTATCTGTATCGAGAAGCACTGAGTCCCGTGCTTGCATTCTTTCCAGAGCACTCAAGATATTGAAAACTCTTGTGTCATATTACTGTTGTTGTCACACATTGCAACATACCTAATTTTCAACGCAGCGCATGCCATCTATTTAAAGTAGTAGCTAATTGTCTGCTTGGGACTTGGCTCTTCTTTGCTGGTCTGTCGGAATCGGAAGACTGGTTTCTTTAGCAAGTATCACGAAGAAAACTGGTTCAAACATTAGGTAATTGAACGCAAACAGTCACAAACCGTCCACACATCAAAGCAAAGTTTTATTTATTTGCCATTCTGATGTTCTGAACAACTAGCATATGACTTGTTAATGGCTTGTGGTATTGTAACCGAGCTCCTTGACCGCAGAATATGCAGCATTTTTTACAAAGACGCTTTGGAGCCAAAAAATAGTGAGAATTCTACTTGGGAGAGAGTTTTTATAGTTCATCTGATGTAGGTTGTAAGTTTTCTGATGTTCCAAATGAATGACAAAAGGGTAAAAATAAGATCGACGATATTGAACGAAAGGGGATGGCACAGTTTATCAGAGACTGGAACTTTTGAATCTAAAAAACATTGAGCTGTAGCTCAAAGGGATGAACCGAGCCATGGGGCAAAGTCAAGAACGATTCAGCAGGGAGAAAGGGTAAAGAGGGGCGCTTTTTGGTGGCGTCGGAAATAACCAAACCGAAGCATTTGATCAGGAAGAAAAGGGGTTCATACGAGCTACGGTATGAGGAATGTTCATCTGGATAGATTAGTCATAACTGCGAAGAGTTTTATTGTCAGCCGCACCGCGGACCAGGAATTTCGTCTGAATCAAAACAATAGCAAGCGAAATGAGATAATGTAACTAACATGTTATGTCACTGATTCTAATGCAGTTGAAGGAGTTTAGATTTGTCAAAATGTCTTCTGGTTGTCTCCTTGCGCCAATCTCTTGCTGGTTTCAAATCACTAATGAATTTAGTAAAGACTCTTAGTATATGTTACAGCCCAGCTCTTCCCCTGATTCCAAAGATGTTCTTACCTACAATCTTTAACACAAACATTACTCTCTTTAAGTTACTCTCTTTAAGTTATTGAAAGTGCATTACCGCATAGTACGCACGTCTTCTCTTTCACTTGACCATCATGAAGTGTATTGTATCGATTGGACTCGCATGGCTGGGATTCTTGACGACTTTAGCTAGAGCCATCCCACCAGGAGGCGTCACCTGCACGACAGACGCTGACTGCACCAACCCGCTCCTCCCAGACTGCAATACAGCCACCGGTCTTTGCGTGAATACTGCTGGAGGCATTACCTGCACGACAGACGCTGACTGCACCAACCCGCTCCTCCCAGACTGCAATACAGCCACCGGTCTTTGCGTGAATACTGCTGGAGGCATTACCTGCACGACAGACGCTGACTGCACCAACCCGCTCCTCCCGGACTGCAATACAGCCACCGGTCTTTGCGTGGCTACTGCTGGCTGTACGACAGACGCCGATTGCAACGACCCTCTCCTCCCAGTCTGCAATACAGACAACGGTGTTTGTGGTCCTCAAACATCGACCTCCACAAGTTCTACCACAACCACTGGATCCACCACGGCTGCTGATACCACAACTACCACCACATCCACTACGGCTGCTGATACCACCACAACCACCCGATCTACTACAGCTGCTGATACTACTACATCTACTACAACTACTACATCTACTACATCTACTACACCTACTATATCTACTACATCTACTACAACTACTACATCCACTACGGCTGCTGGTACCACTACGACCACCGGATCTAGCACAACCACCACATCCACTACGGCTGCCGTATGCCCTACGCCGGTCAACCCAAGCGGCGTCAATTCCTTTGATGCGTTTGAATGTGCTCCAGATGGCCAGCCGCTTAACGTTGCGTTGATCGATGTGAACGGCAACACAGTCATCTTGCTTCTCACATCTCTGGGTTGCAGAAGTGTTCCGGCCGGACAATCTCCATTCACGGATCTCAGCACCAGGGCTGTTACTTCCAAACAGACTTGTATCGCTGCCTGCGGGTTGTCGTTCAAGTATAACTCTTACGTCGGGGGCCAGTGCTTCTGTGGCAACGTACTAAGGACTGACTTGCCAACGGCCGCCTGTCCTTCTCCGGCTTCACGTCGCTTGATGCGACGTCAGTTTGTCAATGTCGGCGAAATCATCCAAGTCGACCGTCCCGCGGTCAATCCCTCATCCTCGTCCACTTCCACTACCTCTACTGGCTCCAACACTTCCAGCAGGAGCACTTCCACCAACTCGGCCGCGCGTTCATCCACCAGCACTTCTGCCGGCTTCGTCACCAGCTCGTCCACAGCCTCTACGGCCTCCGCTTCAGCTTCCGCCCTCAACCCCATCAACGTCGGCGGTTTCACTTACCTCGGCTGCTACGGATCTCCTTCCAGCTTCCCGACTTTCGTGCTGTCTCTGTCTGCTCAGGTCATGACCAACGACCGCTGTATCGCTCAGTGTGCCCCCACTGGCAAGCGCTACGCTGCTACCTTTGGCAAGGACTGTTTCTGCGGCGACTTTATTGACGATGTCAACGAGATCAAGGCCCCCGAGGAGCAGTGCAACGTCTTCTGCGGTGGCAACGACAGACAGCGCTGTGGTGGCCGTTCTGCCCCCCCTGTCGTCAAGGCCAAGCGCCAGCTTCCTGGAATCATCGCGTCCACCGTTCGATTCAGCATCTACGTCCGCGCCGGCGCTGTCGGTGTCCCCGGTAGCGTCACTGCTACCATCACTGCCACCGCCACTCTCACCATCGGCGGTGTTGTCACGACCATCACCACTACCTACTGCCCATACTGCCAGGACTGTGAGGGTCCCTATTGCTATAAGCCCACCAACCCTTGCGCAAACGGAGAATGCTCCGATATTCCTTGCTTCGGCGACGACTGCTACAAGAAGATCGTCGGCTACGGTGAATACTGTGCATTCGACTTCCCTTGCTTCGGTCCTGACTGCAAGCGTCGCCTCGTATGCAACGAAGGAAAATGGCGCCCTGAGGTCTGCAGCGGGTTCGACTGTGGCCGCAGGGTCAAGTGCACCTCTGGCAAGTGCCAGTATGTCACCAGGGGCATGGCCGAGTGGGAAGACAAAGTTATCTGCTACGGAAACTACTGCCAGGTTGAGAAATGCTCCGATGACGCCTGCTACAAGAAGTACCTCTGCAAGGACGACTCCTGCATCTTCGAGACCTGCCCCGCAGAGGAGGCCTTGAACAAGTACGAGTGGTCTGGCGACAAGTACAACATTGTCAAGGGCTGCGATGGCAATTGCCCCGAGCCCCAGCCTCCCTGCGAGAATTGCGGGATCGTCATCCCACAGGCTCCCATCACCCAAACGGCTTGCAACGGCACTTCTTGCAGTACTGTAGTCGTTCCTCAGCCCCCCGTTACCAGGACTCCTTACCAAACTGCTCAGTCTCCCGTCCAGACCCTGGCTCAACCCCCCATTCACGTCGCGACCGCTGGCACCAGCAAGTCCGCTGCCAGCCTCGGCGTCCTTGCCTGTAGCGTCTTTGCCGCCGCCCTCCTCCTGTAAGGAGTCCGTCCATGTGGGCTTGATAACGTTCACTTCTTCAGACGGGTGCCTATCGGGTGTCATTTAATGCATATCTACGGAGATTTTATTAGAGGTGGTTTGGTGTATTGGTGGTGGCTTCTTTTTCTTAGTGGCCAGGCGGTTGGACAGAATCCCTTGCATGTTTCTATGTGAGTCATGGACATAACCCATCCGGAATGGTCTGATTGTACTTGAACAGGCCAGCCTTTTATTTCCACCTGGTCCTAGCTCTATAAGACTTATTAGGATGCCATTAGGCTTACAAGCCCGTAGTGATTTAAACCACTCTTTAGTTCGAATAGATACTCTTTTTTGCTCACCGCAGGCTGAGTTTGGCCCGGATTAATGGCCGAAGTCCAGGTGTACCATCTTGCCGCCAAAGATAACCGAGTCTCATGCGCAAACTGAATCCTATCGCCTCTGCTCTCTCGACAAATCCAATCTCATGCTCAGGCTGCCCTGCGCATCCGGCGTTGTCGACAATCAGTGCCAGTATGCAGTGATAGTGTCATGGGGAGGGAGGAATATTCCTCATTGACATATGAAATCTCAAAAGATGATCTAAAAGACATCAATGAGGCTCCGTCTTGAGTGTTATTTCGGTCAGAGGGACCAGCTGCTAGCTGATAGAGAGCGTGATCGCTGTTTTTGATGTCGCCTTGGCTTGATACACTGGAGAGTTTCGAAATGTCCAAGATTTCGCAAATTATGGTGAAATCATCATTTTTCACATCTGGATAAATGGGGTCTTGTGTCCGGCTGTTTTGTTTTCCAAGCGTTCGACAGTCGACCGACGACCGTCAATATCAGACACGGATGAGCAAACGAATAACCTTGTGAGGTTCTCGATACATAAAGGCCGTCTTGCATACAACGTAGGACAATAGTTTGACACGCAAAGACACAAAACGATGCCAGGGATTGTTGGCACTCTGATGCTTGCCGTATTTGCGCGGCAGTGGTCTAGATCGCGGCAGGACGGCTGGGAGCATGGGTCTGAAACCCGATCCAGGCTTGTGGCACACCGAGCCTGAACAAAACACTGTCTCCCAAGATGAGCTTTGCTTTCGAGAACTTTGTCTTGGTTGTTTTGCTTTCCAAAATGCTAAATGAAGACGGATGCGGGGCTGCTGCTTGAGACTGCGCCGCAGGCCACGTACACTAATTACCTCAGCCCGCAGCAAAAGGCAGAAATGCTGCTTTGACGCTGGCTGGTTTCAGCTTGGCTGCCCGAGAATGAGGCATACACACACGCATGTCTGACTGAACACTCTTGCTTTCGTATTGTAGGTAATCGGAGGAGAGGAGCCAAGCAGCGTTTTCCCCTTCCGTGCTCCTCGGATCCTTCGGCCGGTGGTTGGGCGGCAACCTTCTCCACTCAAAACCCACTTATGGCCGGGCGGGGGGCCGCCCTATCGGGCTCGGGCCGCTCGCCCCGCCCGGCCCGACATCCTCTTGAGACACCGTCCATTCTCTTTACCACCAAAGGAGCTATGAACCTGGACAGATTTCCGGCCCGTGCGACAAACCCTCCAAGTCCCCCCCCCGAAGCAAATGGAGGTACTTATGTCAGTTAGGTTCGAATCCTATCGGCGTCACATTTTGGGGTTGTTGGCGTAACTGTCTCTCTGGCCCCCCCCCCGCCGTTCACTGCCCAATGCTGCTGGTGCAGTGGCAGTGCTCGGGATGGGCCTGGTTTCTGTGCGTGAGATGGGATTCCGGGGACCAAGCACTAAAAAGTCGACAATTCAGCTACTTTTAGAGCTACTTTCCGATCTACTTTGGTAAAGCATATTCCGAGAAAGTCAAGTAGATGCTCCCCAGTGATCATTGATTAGAGCTGCACGCCGCAAGGTCGGAGAAAATGCCATCGTCATCATTGTCTGCTCAGATGGAAACGGCGCTCAACACAATGTCTGGAGGGAAGTTGGATGTCACATATAGCTGCTCCGACCTTAAGCTTCAACCCCGCGCGCCTCATCCAGTACCCCGCAACCTTCGCTGCAACCTCGGAAGCTGAGGTCTGCATGGGCATTTGGAAGCTCCAAAGCTCCGTGGCTGCATTGGTTCAGTCCCCGCTTTCCGTCGGCTGTTTTGGTCATCCACATGTAGCAAATCCCACATGAAGCTTATTATAGGTCGTAAGGTTGATGTTGCTGTTCCGCAAGAAGAAGACTGCAAGAGGCGGAGAAGAAAGTAAACAAAATCGGAGATTCAATGCAAAAATGAGGGGACCCGAATGCTAACTAGCAACACTATCCTGCTGATGTGTTCAGACAGGGAGGGGAGGGCGAGAACAAGGCGCCGCAAGCCTCCGATGCCACGTGGTCTCGAAGTTTGCTGTTCGTCGGAGCAACAGTGGCACACACCTTCATGTCATAGATCTAGGCTTTTTCTGACCATTGGAGTCCTGTAGCTCGGTTGTGACCTCAAACCGGGACACTTCCCCAGCTTCTTCCGATGTTGCCGCCGCCGAGAGATCCCTGCATCGGATCAGGCTTTGTATCTGCAGCCTTGACTTTGTTGGGACTGCATCTCAGCCTCATGATAGCTCCACGGCCACGCTAGGAACATCCTCTTGAGGTCCTGTCCCCAACACAAAACCCCTCACGGCATCCCGCACAAGTGCTCCTATCATAGTTTCATCGAAACCTACATCGCGACATTCTACAGTTGTCTACACAGTTAGATCATGCTAAGATCGCCCCTCACGGACATTGGGCACGAATCTTCGCGTGCCTTTGACTTCGGCTGGCGCCAAGTCAAGTCTGCTTCAGCATCTGAGGCTGACATCTTCACATGTGAAGATGAAACTCGGAATCAAGTTTGCTATCGACAATACTCCTCAACACCCAGGCCAACCGTTCGTTTGCGTTGGGACATGTATCCGACCCTGTGGCCATCACAGTCGTGTCTTGCGACAGAAACTTCAGATTTCAAAGGTCAACGCCATTACCCTGATGTTCTCATACGTTCTTACTGTTGCCCCGCAGTAGGGCATGCAAAACCTTCGCACCGATAGCGAAGACGCATAACAATCGGAAATTGTTTGAGCTGAGGCTTCCGTCTTCAGGTTACGCCTCGCAAAGCCAAAGTTTCAAGAGAAAGCTGGAGGAAGTATGCATTCTTACCTGACAGGCCAAAAAGGTATAAAAACCCAGTGAGATTACTGCTCAGAGTTAGAACTTGAATTCAAAAAACAGCAGGTTCTCAGTCAAGGCCAACAATTCTCATCACTCACAACAAAAGCACATCATCTTTTCAACTCATTACAACATACTCTATCTAACTTTCAAATTCAAAATGGGCGATATCCGTAGCTCCGAGAGGGACAGCAACGTCATTGCTCTTGTTGAGGCCATTCTCGGCCACAAAATTGAGAGCCAGCCCGGCTCCTCGTCCCAGAGCGCCATGGACGACTACGAGGATCTCGTCGAGATGAGCAAGGACCATGACTTCAGCAAGGACGGTCCTCGCCCCGACTCTCCTCCCAAGAACCCCTGCGTCGGTGCCGTCAACCCCTATGCCCTTGCTGAGGCTCTCATCGGCCGCAAGATTGATCGCCACTCCATGGCCGCTGCCCGGATCCTGCAGAACGTTTTGCAGACCGACTATGACGAGCTCTTTGACATGCGCCACCACTCCGTCCTCTTCGCTGGCATGAAGCTGAATGAGAAGGAGAGGAAGGCCGAGATGTTCGATGAGAAGGAAATGAAGATCCTCAACGAGCGGGACCTGATGACCCCCGACTTCTCCGGTGTCCGCCGGCTCGATGACCTGGAGAAGGTCGGCCTCAAGGACCTCAAGGACACCAAAGTCAAGGTTGCCCGCATGCAGAATGGCAAGCTTCGCCTGGTCCTCCATGCCCGCGACCTCGGCAAGACCGTCTCCAACAGGGAGGTCACCATGTCTATCAACGAGCTCGTCACTCCCTTCAGGATGCAGAAGGGCCGCTGGCAGCCACCCAACGCCTCGTGGCGCGACATGTACGACTACTTCTTCCAGAGCGTCAACAAGCGCCTGATCTCGGACATCACCATGTTCCAGATCGGCGACCGCCACGAGACCAACCGCCAGTTTGACGACCCTACCCAGGGCTGCTGCAGCAACAGTTGGTTCGTCGCCGCCCTCTTCTCCGTCTTCTGGGCCGACCCGTGCGCCATCAACCGCGCCACCCGCGTCCACACCCACGGCAACGAGAAGAAGCGCTTCCTGTCCGTCAAGTTCCACGACAAGGGCGGCAAGCAGAATAGCAAGACCGAGACGGTCGACGTCAACTACGAGATCCCCATCAACAACTCGGACAACGAGCCCCTCTACTGCCGCTCCAGCGACGGCGCCGACATCTGGCCCTCGCTGTACGAGAAGGCCTTTGCCAAGTGGATCACCCAGTCCAGCTCGGAGCAGCCCGACATCACCCAGACGCACTGCGGTGACCCCGTCAAGGCCATGGCCCAGATCAACGGCCGCACGCCTCACTACTACATGTGCGACAACCACTCCGCCCACACCATCCTGGGCCTGGTCCGCTCCAACAGCGTCAACAACAAGACCATCAACCCCATGACGGCCTACACCTACGCCACCGGCCGCGAGTACCACGGCGCCAACCTCGTCGCCAACCACGCCTACTCCGTCCTGGGCTACTGCGTCATCGGCGACAAGCAGTACATCGTCCTCCGCAACCCGTGGGGCGTCACCGAGCCCCAGGGCCTCACTAGCTACACCGGCCTTCTCGGCCGCCTCAAGCCCGAGATCTGGAACCCGGCCACTCTTCTGGACCACGGCGGCCTCTTCGCCCTCGAGGCCGACTCGTTCAAGAAGAACTTCTCCTGCATCGGTGTCTCCAAGTAGGCGCTATAATACGAAAGAACGGCACACTCACGGGAGACGGATGTCTTCAGCGGTGGGATCGTTCAGGCAGCTTTGGTTTTGTGGAGTATGGGTTCGCGTGCTTGTCTGTCCTTGTTGCTATCCATCTCAAAAGGGGCTCTTGTCTTGAGAAGCCCGCCAAAAGTTGTATTCCGCCGCTCCTTTATCCGCCTTTCGTTGCTGGGGGTTGAGTCAGGGGCAGCTGGCAATGTAACGGAAAAGCGGTGATAGGGCTAGCGGTCAGATTTAAAAAGTTAGTTGTACTTCGTAATTGAAGAATACGATCTCAGTTGCCATCAAGATGTTTTACATGATCCTCTTTCGTTAGTCGATGCTTCTATGGATAAATCTCGTGACGCGCACTCCCGCCACCAGGCCTCTTTCCCACCATTACTGTTACTGATGCTTTTTGCAAAAGGGAGCGCAAGAAGGCGATTCTGCAACAGGCCCATGATGCTGCAATGTATTCTTACATTGCTGTCTCACAAGACCCCATGGTGTATTGTCGAGGATATCACTCTACCAAGGGCTCTTCTGATATGAATGGGACGAGGCGTTTTCCACCCTCAGCCTTTGCCCGCGTCGACTTCTTCATGATTGCCCTTAAACTTCTTTTCGCAACGTCTCATCTCAATGGTGCAGAGGATTAGATTGAAAAGCCATGGTCTCTGCCTGACGACACGGAACGGGATGAGGGCTTGCGGTTGGCGGGAATAAAGATATGTGTCACCGTCCTTTTCCCTGACCTTGAGCTTTCAAAGGTCTTCCGGCCTAAATGATGCTAGCTACGTCCCCCACGACTTTCAACGCAAGTGTACGTAGAAGAATTCGAAATCCTGAAGAAATGGTAGCGAAGGGTCGACTTTCAAAGGCTCGAGACAATCTCTTCCTGGCTCAACCAGCGACCAGGGCGCTTCCAACTTCAGGGGCACGACTCTCCGCGGTCGGCGCCAGATCAAAGCACAGGTAGTGACAGATTAGATCCATTGAACCGCACATTATCGTTGTACCAGCAGCTATGGGCGCCTCTCGATACGTCCAAGAGCCATCGGTCAACATGATCAGATGAAAACATCAAAGCTTTGGGGGGGCTGCCCTCTGCTTTAAGTAATTACTCTGAGCATTTTTGACTTTGTAATTGCATCGGATCAAAGTTGATCTTCACCGTCAAACGTCGTTGACGTCCTCATGTGACCCTGCATAGAATCGTACGTGGTCGGACTGATCTGCCCGACAGTTCCGATTTCATCGCCAACTACGGAGACCAAAGCACTGTAAACCAACCACATTTCTTCGTGGGCGCCGACAACAAAACCTTGCTTGCTTCCGGCGTAGTGACAACTGTATTCAGTTCGTTACCTTTCCCAGCCACCTCCCAATTGTTGCATACCGGTTCCCTTCTTGTTCGTCGCGGTGATGAACAACAATGCCAATCACACATGGCCCAACGCCGTCACCGAGTTGAGGTTGCGCAGCGGCATCACGACAGACGAGACTCTCCTCCCCAACTCGCTCACGGCAAAGGAGTGGCTGGCTTGCGTTGCGTTCTCTTTACTGAATGGCCTCCTTGACAAGTTGCTACGGTGCCACCGGAAGGACCCCCTCCGCCGAGCGCAAACCACGAGGCGTCGGCGTCGGTTGGAAGTATGGGAAGAGAGGCAGCACAGTGGGCTCGAAAAGCTTCATCAAGTTCTGTCGGACATGGACATCCCCGAGGTGGACCTGAATACGGTGGACATGCATGAGTGGCTCGACTACGCTTTCTATCGATCATGAGAGTGGCGTTGAGACCGGCAAAATGCACCACGACTTCAGAAACGAAAGCCCGTGTTGAGCAGTGAACTGGTAAGTAGCCCATCACTCAAACCATTGACAATGGTACCATTATCTGACATCACTGGCTCCAGTCTGCGAGTTAAATAATAGTGGCATACTGGAAGGATCTCAAGAGGATGGCGGCTGTGTTTTTGGCCCGCTGCTCCCTCCTTAAAGTTCCCGACAAGGTCAAGCTAGACCGTATGTCACGTCTCGGTAACCACAGTGAGCTGCTCAGGTTCCCCGAGACTGCGGCATTCGGTTGTAGGCTCAGAATAATGGCCGTCGAGCTCAACCGCCGCTCTTCCAATATTAAACCTGAGTCAAGATAGGGCAAGTTGTTTTTCCATTCCAGCCTAGACCTTTTCAAGCAACGAACACAAAATAGACACCTACCTGATTTCCAGCGACTCTGCATGGATCACCAAATTGCCTGACTTCATGCGTGAAAACCGGAAAGCCATTACAGCGTCAAGTTGAGCCGGGTAGCCGAAACCCAGGCTACATTGTTAAAGAGGGGGTTCACAAATTTTGATATTGGAGATTTTCCCAATGTATACACCGGTAGTTCAGCACAAAGGCATCTTACGGAAAGCCCGGTCTCAACAATTGCGATGTTTCGTTAGCTTCTAGGAATGCTCTGCGTGGAGTGAGATTGACAGGCGGTAATTATAGTTAATAGAACTGTACATTGAATATGAAGGGAAGACTGTTGCATTCGTGATTGTCATCAGCTAACGATATCCCCAGCACATATGTGCATATGACAAGCAAAGTTGATATCCCGCCTCACCATTTGGGAATATTGGCAGAGAAATCTGGCTGAAACCTCTTCATGTAGGTAGTGTCGTCCCGTTTGCGCAACCCGCAGTCCAGGTACTGTTGATGCAGACGCGCCAACTTCTTCCTGTCGAGCTCAACTCCCAGGCCAGGGGCAGTCGGAACATCGAGGCCGCCGTCGGCCCACCTCAAGGCCCCATCGACGACGACATCCTCGTCACGGCGCTTCCACGGCCAGTGGGTATCGCAAGCGTAGTCCAGGTTGGGCGTCGCCGACGCCAGGTGCGTCATGGCGGCGAGCGAGATGCCCAGGTGGCTGTTGGAGTGCATCGAGAGCCGCATGCCCCAGGTCGCGCAGATGCCGGCAAGCGTCTGGGACCTGCGCAGGCCGCCCCAGAAGTGATGGTCGGAGAGGATCACCTGGACGGCGTCCTGCAGGATGGAGGGCGGGAGGTGGGCGAAGGCGACGACGGCCATGTTCGTCGCCAGCGGCATCGAGGCCTCCCTGGCCACGGCGGCCATGCCCTCGATTTCCGGCGCCGGGTCTTCCAGGTACTCGACTATGCCCTCCAGCTCCTTGGCCACCCACTTGGACGTCTCGACCGTCCACGCGGCATTGGGATCCAGCCTCAACGGCACGCCGGGGAACGCCGCGTGCAGTGCCTTGACGGCCTCGACCTCCTCTGCAGGCGGGTAGACGCCGCCTTTGAGCTTGATGGCCTTGAAGCCGTATTCGTCCATCATCTTCTTGGCCTGTTTTACAATGCCGGCGGGGTCCAACGCCGCGCCGTACTCGTCATCCGCCTCTCCGGGGTGGCCTGCCCACTTGTAAAACAGGTACGCAGAGTACTGGACGTTGTCTCTGACGCGGCCGCCGAGGAGGTCACTCACGGGGACGCCCGCCAGCTTGCCCTGGATGTCGAGGCATGCGACTTCGAAGGGGGAGAAGACTTTGTCGACGACCGAGGCTGTGGTCACCATGTCGGCCATGCCGTCGCCGCCGGTGCTGGAGTCGCCCAAGAGGGAGTCGACACAGATCTGGTAGACCGAGTTCGTGTTGTATACCGAGAGACCCTTGATGCGATCGGCGGCCAGTCGCAGACGGCCGAGATGGGTTGAATCGCCGTAGGACTCGCCCAACCCGTATCCGTCGTCCGTGACGACCTCAATGATGCTGCGGAGGGCGAACGGTTCGTGAACACCGACGCTATTCAGCAACGGCATGTCATGGAACGCCACCGGCGTGATGACGATGTCCCGGATAACACCTCGTGGAGACATAGTTTCTGGGTTTGGCCTCACCGTGAAGCTGATGCTGTGTACAAAATGCCAAAACAAGAATGCCGATGGTGCTCAGTGGTTGTGTCAACCTCTGCAAATAATGATCAAACAAATGAGGAGATGGGTTGTTTGCGCGGCTTGTATTCGGCAGTCAACCAGCAGCACACCACTCTTGGACAATAATCCGTCGCACTTCACAGGGTTATGGGCGGGTTCAGGCCTTTTCCGCCGACAGTTTGCTTGTCCGGGGGGTGGACAGGGATAGATAGACACACTTCTCATATCCGAGAATCTGGGGGATCTGCGGACGGAAAAGCGGAGGGGGGAATAGTTGCGTCAACCACACGACTGTCTTGCATTAGCCAAAAAGGTCAAGCTGTGCTTGCTAACAAACTCTCGCCAGCATCGAAAAGACCAGAAAAGGTCCCATCTCGGTTTCGATGCTGTTTCCGATAGGTAAGGGTCATTATCGAGTGGCATGGTTGAGTAAACCGTTGTTGCGAGTTACTGGCGGATAACTCGTACTTTGCGGCCAAACTCGGCTGGCAAAAGCATATCAATGGGCCTCATTTAAACGACGCAAGAGATGGTCTCTTCTTGCATCTGCTTCCTTGGGAGGCTTGACATGGTATTGCGGTTCATATGTCCCATGCACCATGGGTAACTTCGATCCCTGAATTACGTTGATGCACACTCGACACCTTGTAGCACGATATCAACATTCAATCAATCTTGTAGCAACAGAATATTATATTGTGTGGCTAGTGTGCTGCATTGTACACGTACAACCATGTACTGGTAGGCATGTTGCAGCCACGAGTCGTACTTAGTCCCATGTTTTGCCTGATTCCAGACATCACGGGAAGCGGTCAGATATAATATTGCAGTGGCCTAAGCCTCCACAAACTTCTCATTGGGAACCTTCATAGTCTCCAACACAGTCGACGCGTTTCGAGGCTCCAAACTCTTCTTGACGGGGTTTGGCGCAGAGAAGACCTCCTCCAACTCCTCGAGGGTACGGTGGTTGGTCTCGGGGAAAAGGAAGTAGATGAAGACAGCCTCCAGGATGTCCCTAGAGACGAGTATCAGCACACACATGCTCACCGCCGGCCAGGCTTCGTAGTTTGTAGAGGGGGGGGGGGGGGGNTTACCAGAAGACGAAGACCAAGTAAAAGTAGTAGCCGATCTTCTCAAAGGCGGGGCCGGAGCTGTAGGCGAGGACCAGCGAGATGGCCGACGAGGCAAAGTTGCCGACGGCGGTGCCCTTGGCGCGGGTGGAGGTGGTCAGCGTCTCGGCGATGTACATGCTCTGCTGCGCGGTCCAGCCGAGGGAGAAGACGACGCCGAAGAGGAAGACAAAGGCAATGGTGGCGTTGGCGGCGTTGGTGTTGGTCTTGTCGTCGACCGCCAGCTTGGACGTGCCGGTCATCACGGCGAAGGTGACGGAGCAGAAGAGGATGCTGTAGATGAGGAGGGGCCGGCGGCCGATGCGGTCCGTCAGACGGGCGCCGATGATGCTGCCGAAGAGGCCGAGGATGCTGTTGACGGCGTTGAGGGCCAGGACCTTCTTCTCCTCGGTGATGCCGGCCGTGTTCATCATGGTGACGAGGTAGTAGCTAGACAGTGAGTTGCCAGAAGCCTGAAGATTGATTGCCCCGTTAGTATAGGCCGTGGCGGAACGCAACAAAGGGAATTCGCCGCAAAAAAACTCACCTGTCCCATGATGGCCATGCCCAGGACGCAAATGAGTCTTCTACGGGCTGAGTGGGTGCTCCACAACTCGCGGTAGTCCCACCACCTCTTGTCGCTGGCCTCGCTCGAGATCTGGGCCAGCATCTCCTTCATCTGCAGTTGCACGATGGGGTGGTCAGGGTCGTCCTCCCCGTGCAAGGTTGTCAGGATCTTGGCGGCCTCCTCGTGTCTGTCGTTGGCGACGAGCCATCGGGGCTGTTTTTTTTTTTTGTCACGCGTCAGCAGGAGTAGTGTCAAGCGGCCGAAAAAGGGGCGGGAACACATACGCTCTCGGGCAGGAAAAAGACAAAGATCACAACGATTCCAGAGGTAGCCTATTTGTCGTTGGCCAAAGTCCTAATCCTGAATCGGAGCAGCGGGGAGACAGTACAAGTTGGCACCAGACGGGAACACGCCAGCCGCCGTCGCCGGGGATGAAGGAGGAGCCATATGCAACGAATCCCGCAATGAAGGCGCCAACGGGCCTGAGTGGGTGTAAGTTTCATCGCGTCTTGTCGACATGGCCTGCTATAAGCACTCACCACATGCAGTTGTAAAGTCCAGTGAGGGTTCCTCTCCACTGATCCGGTTTGTCAGTCCAGCATCTCTCTGTGAAAAGGTTTTCGCCTGCAACACGAACCTTGGGGTGCGCCAACTCGCTCACGTATGTAGGCGCAGAAACACAGCAGAAGGAAACCCCGAATCCCAGAAGAAATCGTCCTCCCAGGAACTGGGGAACGGTATTGCTCGTAGCTCTGTGATGGATAATTATCAGCATCGTGTTGCTGCGGGGTGCGGTGCGGTGCGGTGCGGTGCGGATCGTTCTTACTGGACACAGGTGCCGACCTGAGTGATTGTTAGTCTAGCTCACAAGGATGTTGTAATAGAGTAGAGGCAAACTCACGATGATCAGGACGGCGCCGGTGAACATGCCCCAACGACGACCGAGAAGGTCGTTGACGGGTCCCGTGAAAGCGATGGCGCAAACCGATCCCACGTTGTACCTGTTCCCGTCCAGTCAGAGACTTCAGAGCTCTCGTCCAACATTGGCAACATCATTGTGGCCTACATCATGAACACGATACCGGTCGATGAGCCCGAGGTTTTCCTGCCATGGTGTCAGCGTGCGATTCCCGATGCATAGCTCGTTGCCACTCGAGCATCTATCATGACGTACATGTTGAACGTCCGCTGGTACGACTCCATTCCGTTGAGCGAGCCCATCAGAGATCCGTCCTGTGAGATTTGACGTCAGCTCCAGCGTCCACAGTCACACATCACGACCGGGAGATTGAAGCTCACGTAGCCGTTGAGCGCACCGCAACAGTACGCAACGAAGAGGACTCCGTAGAGATGCCACATGGACTTTGTCCACGGCGAGTAGTTGCCGTCTTCGACCTCGTGGGCGATCTCGTGGGCGGCAACGGCCGCCACCGCGTCGGGGGGCGCGTCATCCGTGACATGGTTGTTGTAGAGGTCTCTCTTCTCGTCGGCGACCGTGGAGGCCTGCTTGGTAGGGTCGGCCATGACGGCAAGCAAACAATCGCAACGTATGTTAGTCGCTGCTGGGACGAGATGAAAGGGTACGACCACAGAGTCTTGAGGGGGGGAGAACAATCGATCAGCCTCTCCCCCCCCCCCGGATCGACGCGCTCTCCGCCTTTTATAACAAGCTCCTGATCCATGATTCATCCCAACGGTTCGTTCGCTTACTCGCCGCGTCTAGGCCATAGTTACCACCACTTCCAACCCAACACGATGGCAACGAATGCGTGTGGTCACACTCGTTTGCTCTCCTCCACCCCGCTTGACAGCTGCATATGCACGGCCATGGCTTCACTCTGGCAAAAGGAGAGGCCGTGGGGCCCATCCCCGCAACTTTGTCTTCCCCCAATTTACCCCGGAGTCTTGCAGACGGTGCCATCCCCAAGTCCATCACATGAGGAAGGGGACTGGTTCATCGACGGCGGACTGGACAAATCCGGCTTCTGCCCGGCGCGTTGGATGCAACGTCTCACGGTGGGAAATTGAACCGCATCGCCGAGGGGGCGTCGTGATTGGAGGGGTTAACTTGTGTCCAGGGCTTTGGCGATCGTTTGCTGGTGTGGGTTGGATGGCCGGCTCCGGGTTCCCCGCGCTCTACCGAGTGAAGAGCAGACAGTGGAGGAATTCTGAACCTTTGCTGCCAGTCTTCATTCCTATCGGCATGTCCCATTTTTTCGCCCAAATTTTCTGTTGTATTTTTTTTTGGAACAAATCGGCAGCACAGGACAAAATTTAAGCAGCCGTGGCCCCAACAGTCCTGTTGGAACCGATGCCAAAAGCCTAGACGGAACTAGGCTCTTTGGAGAAGCCCCTTGCCTCTTGAGACCTGGCTGGCCATGGGTCTGGAGGATTGGGCAACTTCTGGCCGTCCAGTCCCGACCCCTTGCAGACATATGGTACCCGTTCTCCTCATGATCTCCAAGTTCAAGACTCCAGACCTTGAGTACAACATCCTGAGCTGGAGGTGCACCCATGGACCCATGTTTTTGCCTTTCGTCCTTATTCCAATCCTTCAATGCGGAGAGATGCTTTTCGTTTACGACTATGACGACATCAACCTCTGCCCCTTGTATCCATGGCATGCGGGACTCATTCCCAAGACAGCATGTCGGACTATGGACGGCGATGAGTGGCTGCTCTTCCTCGGACCATCAACCCGCTTTGTCCTCCCACTTTCACCCGAGCCCCCAACTAACGTACTACACTATGTAAGATAATAAAATAAATATGGGTTATGCAGGCCTCGACTCACTCTGATTAGTGGAGCTCATGGTCGGTCTTGACCTGATATTTGCAGCCCTTCCCCTCGGGGTTGATCCCCGCGCTGGCCCAGGCCTCGTTCCAGATCCGCTCCGCCGACGACGAGGCGCTCGCTGAACGTCACCTTACGCCCGTACGGGTACTCCAACCTGGTCTCCAACGACGTGCTGGCTGCTTCGTACACGAAGTACTTCACTGACGTAGAATGCCCCAATACCCATTGACAAATCTTCCCACAGGTTGTCTTCTTTGAGAAACACGAGAACAAACTCAACTGGGGTCGCTTTAAGCCGATTTCCCCCCAGATCAACTATCCTAGGTTTTCCAACCCAGAAGCAAAAGTGAAACGGGCGTACATGTTGCCTGCAGATATCATAAATCTTTTGTCTGTTGTCGGAAAGGTTTCTGGAAGGCAGCCATGTCAGATCATCGCCAAAGATCCACACCTCAGTCCTAGCAAAGAGAGGTTGGTAACTGTGTTCTCGCCTGCAGGTGAAATCTCCAGGATGAGATTGTCAAGTGTCAATTTGTAGTTGCAACATATTTTCAGGGGTTGACCCGGACCCTCTGGAATGGATGACAGCCAGTCCTGGCTGCTCATGATCCCCCTCGAGCCATGATGACGAAGCGTTTTCTCTGCGGCCACTCTGATGTTTATGTTTCCTAAGGGATCTTCTACAGCATTTGCGCTGACAGAGAGGCTCATTCCAGGCCTTTGGAAGAAAAGGTTGTAGATGGCGCGGTGACCTCGTGACAGTGCCCAACTCGGGGCAGATTTACCGTAAATCGTATCTACGGAGGCAAAATACTCATTTCCCGGTGCCAGGAGTCTTGCTGTTGAGTCTCTGGCGCGGTCTTGTCTGGAAGAGAAATACTTGCCGTCTCGCAATTGTATGATTTGGTGGACAGTTCTCAACTGACCCGTCGCCCAAATTAGAGGCCTTCTTCCATCTTCCTTGTCGGGTTGAAACAGGTCTGCACCCTTGTATAGAAGCTGGGCGACCATTTCTCCATGACCATGCTCGGCGAAGTAGGACAACGGACTTCGTCCTCTGAGGTCAGTGATTCCCGTCGTGATCTGTCTGGTTTCAAACACCTGAATCAGCATTTTATACGCCCATTCTTCTTGTTGCTCTGTCGATATCACATGGTACAGGAGGTTCTCTATTGCGTATGAAAAGAAATGATAAACCTCCTCCCTAGTTTCGAGCATTGCGTTTCTCATGAGAAGTACTTTGCTGGCGTCCACGTTCGTCTTTTTTGATGAACCTAGTAGTCTCAAAGCCAAGTCTCTGGTTCTCGTAGAGTGGCTGGTAATTGATCTGATGATGTTGGAGGGAATGGGTGCAGCTTGTATGGTAGGGGTGGATGCATTCGCAAGTTGTCTCTTGAAGGTGTCAAACGTAAGGTATGTCACGATAATGCCCCGTCATCTCCGCGTTTGCTTTCCATGCCATCAGTTATTCTCCCTCACTTTTGCAATCGTTGTGAAGAAACTGGCAGACACTGTGGTGGACAAGTCGGACAGTTAGCTCTTCCTCATCAACCACCAGGAGGCTTCCACAGGACGCCATGGCCGAGCGCATATTGTTGATGACGTTTTCCGGATGCCACAAGTGGCTTCCGGTATCGATGCTCAGTGCCAACTTCAGCTCTTCTATCGTAAGAGGGCGGCGAACAACTGAGATGAGACGGAGAATCTTAGTCCGGAGCGGTCGTGCTTGTGGTGACGCTGCGCCGAGTATCCTTTGAAATGTTGTAGGTAGTCCTTCGGGCAAATCAAGTAATGCTTGCCTGATTTCGTGATCCGTATGCCTCTCACATAGCGAGTCGATCTGAAGCGCCACCCAGAGAAACATGCCATCAGCCTCCTCCAGTAATGTCTTGCGAATATCGACAATAATGGCCGGGTCTCCTATGCTAAGCCGTTCTGAAGTAAGACAATCTTCCAGCTTGGCGCCGATGAATTCGCCCATCTCTAGATGTTGCTGAGGCATAGTAATGGTGCTCCTATTGACCAGTCGTCGGATGTCTGTATCCAGGGATTTGCCTGCATCAAGCCTGACCGAGATGCAGACCAGTAGACTGAACTCATTTTGTAACCGACCAAGGGTAGAGCAAACAAGTGATCGCTCGCGTTGAGTGCACTCGTCTAGTCCATCGAGGGCAAACATGGGTCTTGTGCCCTTGAACTCGCATTGTGACATCATTCCTTCCATTTCAACGATGGTCATCACTGCTGGAAGTTGACCTTCTTTTAATGTCTCTCCGTTGGCGGAATGAGTCTGGTGCTTGTCTAAACTTTGGGGAAGATCGTGTCGACAGAAGAAGTATTAGGCCACTGTGGCCTTGAGGTTCTCGGCGGCAAGATTGAGGTCATCCACAATGTCGGCCATCAGAACCGATTTCCCTGAACCCAGCTTTCCTGCCCAGATCAGCGTGCTTGAACGGGGGCTTGCTTTCCACGAGTCGTAATCTTCATGGCGACTGAAAAGGGACGTGCTGCCAATCTTCCTCGTCTGTTTCCATGCGGACTCGTGGTCGTGTGCAGAACAGGCATTCAGAAGACGAAGCCTATGCTTCAACATTTGTCGTCGTGCTTGCGTTTCTGAGAGTTTGGTGGATAGGGCTCTGAAGCGGGAATTCACGGACAATTCGTCGTCCACCTTTTGGTTCAGCAGGAGGTTGACTTCTTCTCTGATGTTGCTTGCCCAAATCTCCAGTTCAGTTTGAAACGTCTTCATCTCGGGGTCAGAAAGTGACGCGGCCAGCTGTCCGAGGAAAGACTTTTGCGTGAACTTGAGCAAGCGGTGGCAGAGCTGAACGATGAGAATAAAGTATTCTGAAAGATAGGACGCTAGATTTTTTGAGTGAGGGTATATGAGAGCCGAGGCCTGATATCGAGGCGCCGAGCGGCCAACGGCCATGAAAAGAAGTGACACAGTCTCAAGGTGAGAGGAGAAGTTGGCCATGAGCTACTGGCATGTCAGGAACAAGACCCAATGGCTTCTGGCTCGGGTTGTTGACAAACAAGTAGTAACATTCGCACGGCAATCCAGACACCGCACGCAACAATGTTCTGAGAGCCTCCCACAAGGACGTCGCCAATCGAAGCGAATTATTTCACGGCCTGGAGCACGTTGGTGAGTCGGGGGCCGAAGCATCCAACTCCGCGGCCCTTTTGAGCTGCTTGCCGGTCAATCTCGGCAGTGAGTCGCATAACATCGCTGCTGTCGGGCGGGTTGGTGCGACAATAGAGCCGCTGTTTGTTAAACGCGGTCTTCTGGTCGCTTGTCAAGTCGGCTTCGAACTGGGATACCGCCTGTGCGAGACGGAGTTCTGCATTACAATTTCCATCGGGAAGAGGCAGTGCTTGGAACAAGGGCCATGGCTCAGAGTGAAGATCATAAAGCTGAATTTGAGGCTGGGAGAATGTTGGCTAGGTCATGATACGAGAGATATAAACACAGACATGAGCCTAGCTCTGCAGCTCAGGCATCCTTGCGAAGAATTCGAGGGGAAGAGAGGGGAAGCGTTGGATCAGGCTGGAAGCTGGAATCCGGATGTGAAGGGCACGTCAGCACATGTGGCCGGGCTGGTTCCACGGCATGCAGAAGTGCCCATTGTGGCTATGCCGGGTTTCGCCAATCCAACAAATCACATCAGTTCAGGCTGAGTTGCTGCTGGTGTTACACTCCCGCCGGCCCTACGCCAAACTCCAGCAGTCAAGTACGAATCAGTGCATCTTGGGTCGCGGGCCGCAAGGCAGTGCGTGATGCAGCTGCCCGGCTATTGAGTTTCATGCCTTACCTGTTACACGACATATCATTCTTACCTTAGAGTATGCTGTGTAAGCCCTCTTCAACCCTTGATAAAGCAGAAGACTCGGCATAAAGCGGAGCAGCTTCAAATCCAGGCGGCCAAATAAGTACACCGGCCTCATGTTAAATACCCTAACGTAGACCGTGGGAGGATCTGGGGAGTAAATCCTTAGCCATCCATGTCGAGTCGGGTATGACTGTATGCATGTGTCCAGGCTACCTGATATCGAGTTCATAAAGGACACTCACTTTCTAACCTAACTCACTTCAATGTCTATCCAAAATTTGACCTTGATATTCTTATTCACGTGGCTTAGTGTGTAAGTGAATCACTTTCTTTTCTTTGGTTCAATTTGTAACTCACCATGTGGAAAACTAAGTCGTTGCAGTTCTATGGAACTTCGTCACTATAAATACTCCCTTCATCCTGGTTGTGCCCAGCATCTCGGCCAAGTATCAAAGCTCGTAAACAACATTGACTACGGTTGCAGTCGCTCTTCTGCCGCAACCTTTCTCACACGTAAAATTTGAAGTTTTACACCGACGTCAACGACTGATACTACACTGCAGCCCGTGACAATGTCTTCTTGGGAGAGCAGCAATGTAGTCCCGATAGAGAACAGTAGCACCCCCGACCAATGGGGCGAGGCGACGGGCGGTTGCGAAGCAGGAGAGAAGAACGGCCCCACGGGTACGGGCGAGAACGCCTCTAACACCAAGGGAGGCCACAAGGACCAGATTTCGGCCGCATGCGTCAAAGGTGGCAGGCCATCGGGCAGCGGCTTCGGCCATCATGCTGGAAGTAAGAAGTAACGTAAGGCATACAACCAAGCTTCAAACAGCTAATAGCACGACCTCGCGCGGTCCATGGCTAGTCTATCCTGCTTCACCTAATCAATTCGAAATCCAGTGGAGTTCAAAGCTTGATTTAATCGCTATCTAAGTGGTGATACTCATGGCTTCGTGCGGAGAATAGCTCTGTGTATGGCTTACCATGTTACAGTAGTAAGGATCTTTAGCGGTTTCAACTGTGATTTCACATGGGTTCTTCTCGAAAGAATCATTTTTCAAGTTCTTGAGCCTGGTAGATGGCATCAAACAACAACTTTCACTAGTTAGAGCCTATGAATATTACGGCTGTATTCTAGGACAAGCAACTGATACGACTTTGACTACAGAGCAGTTGAATCTGCGCTGGCCTAAAAGAGAATCTGGATGGGTTCAATCTGAGGAATATACAAACGCATGGGCCTCAAAACTGGCAAGGATGCTTCAAGCCAAGTACCTAACTACCTACATCTGCTACACTACATTGAAGACCGGGGGGCCACGTATACATAGTAGAGCGATGGCCGAGGCCCAACTCAACAAAGAGCTGACAACCGAGCCTGGGAAAAACCTGCAGTGGACGTTCCACATTCCGGATATCACACGTACACCCTTGCGTCCATGTGGCGAGACAACTCTAGCGCCGGGACCGTTCAGTCACTGGATTGAACCACCATAGGTCTGACTGACCAGTGACCACAAGTCTGCCTCCGAAGACTCGGTTCCAAGGCGCCAGCAGACATGGTTCTAGGCCGAAAGAGAGACCGAGAGGATGGAGCCTCTCATGGTCTCGCTTGGCCTCTATGGGCCTCCCTAAACGCACAATGGCCCACCACGCGTGGAACTCCACTTTGGAAGGACCCCGCTGTGGATGTGAGCTGGTCGATTTGGGTTGACGGATTGGTCTGGGACACGTACAACCTTGAACCCTGACTCGCGGCGGGGGTTTCCTAGCCCGATAATCTTATCAGATGCGTCTCCGAGGGTTCACGATGCTTGGCACACTAGCTTGTTTGCTAGGGCCTTGGACGAGGAAGACAAGGGAAAAACTCTCCGTGGGTTGGAAATTCCTCTTTGTGCTGGGTTTTGCGTGTTCCGTCTCCTCGCCTTCCCGGTCCGATCCGACATCAGGGCCCTATCGCCGGGGGTCGGTCAACGCCCGACGGTTACCGATAGTTTATAATGAAAAGTCGGATGCTGCCTTCAAGATTAATAACGGTAGCACCTCTCCTCGAGTCTTAATCTGTTCCATCTTTCATTCCGTTGTTTTGACTGTTATCAGACGGTTAACACTTCAGCAGCGATGACGACCCGCGCAGACGTTGAGTCCGACAGGGAGAAGCAGCCCGAAGACCTCGTTAATGAGGTCCCCGAGTCGTCAAGTTCCTCGACCGGCGAGGAGGTGAAGCCGCACCCCCCACTGTACTGGAAGCTCATCGCCGTCGCCCTCATCTCCTGCATCAGCTTCGGCTCGTCATGGAGTTCGGGCATCACCGGCGCCCTCAAGTCGACGCTCAAGAAGGAGCTCGACATCAACAACAAGCAATTCTCGCTGCTCGAAGCCAGCGAGGACTTCATGGTCACCCTCCTGATTCTCTTGAGCGGAATCCTGACCGACAGGATCGGAGGAGCCGGGGCCATGTTGTACGGTAAGCTTGCCCTGCACCCCCCCCCCCCCCNCCCCCCCCCCCCCCTGCAGCGATGTTCACGGCTTATGGGTTTGGTGAGCGGAGACTGACGGGCGACAAACAGGAAACATCATCTACTCCATCGGCTCCATCATCGTTGCCGCTGCTGCTCAGGTCCGCTCTTTTAGGCTCATGATCGGCGGCCGGGTGATCCTCGCGCTCGGCGACATCGCCACGCAGGTGGCCCAGTACAAAGTCTTCAGCTCCTGGTTCTCGCCCAACAACGGCTTCGCCTCGACCCTGGGCCTCGAGCTCGGCATCAAGAAGATTGGCGGCTTCGTCGGCAAGTCGTCGGCCAACATCATCGCCAAGAACACGGGCGACTTCGCCTGGGTCTTCTGGGTGTCGGTGTTCATGAACGTCTTCACCAACGTGCTCACCCTCGTCTTCTACCGCTTCAACGGCATCGCCCACGGGAAGTTCGGCAACGTCACGGACCCAGCGACGGGCGAGAAGCTCGCGGAGAAGTCCAAGAAGTTCGAGCCGAAGAAGGTCCTGGAGCTGCCTTGGGTCTTCTGGGCCATCATGGCCTTCTCGCTCTTCCAGACCAGCACCGCCATTGTCTTTACCCAGAACGCCACGGAACTGGCCGAGAAGAGGTTCAACACCGACTCCATCACGGCCGGCTGGTACTCGGCGACTCTGCAGTACGCCGGGTTTTTCTTGGTGCCGTGCATTGGTGCCTTCATTGACATCCTGGGCAACCGTGTCACCTTGCGTGAGTAGGCCGTCCATCCGAGTAAAATCTAAGCCAAACCACTAACCACGAACCTTATCAAGTCGCCATGTGTGGTACTGGAGTCTTTCTGGCTATGGGCCTTGTCAACTGGGCCACCGACATCAAGGGGACGGCTGCTGCCTTTGGCATCTACGCGGTTACCTTCACTCTTGGCCCTACTACCATCATCGATAGTATCCGGACCTCCTTGTGGCATGGGTCAACTTTTGGCTCGGCATATGCCGTGAAGATTGCCATGAACAATGGGTACGTACTACCGAACATGTGGAGAAACACGGCCACGTTCATGAAGTCTAACAAACTTGCAGTATGAACATCATCGTCCGTGTCGTGACCGGCGCCATCCAGGACGCCGACAACGATAGCTACGACCGCGTCGTCATCGTCTACGTCGTCCTCGCCGCTGCGTCTGTGCTGGTGTCCGTCATGCTGATCGGACTGTCGTGGTGGTCTGTCGACCTTGGAAACCTGCAGTGGACCAGGAAGCAGCGCAACAAGAACGGCGAGCTGTGGAACGAGAGAAAAAGGGCCTTTTACGAGGACAACGGAGCGCGCAACAAGCTCATTTCCAAGAGCTGCTTCGGCGCCTTGATCATGCTGATCCTGGGCGCTTGGTCGGCGTACTTCTGGGGTGTCGCCACTGGCAACAACTCATAGAGACACGAGGTACGGCCGAAATGAATGACCCGGAGATCGGGGACAATCGAGGTGGCAACAGCCTTGGACTTTGGGAAACATTTGATAATAGCATAGCTAACGAGTCCCTACATGGATGAACGAATAGATCGTCCTTCCAAGGACTTCATTTGACTCCAAAACGTGTCTGTATCGCATTGCAAAAAGTGTCTGTCCTTAAGCTCTACCATATAGCAGAAGCAATATTGTTCATGATTATGTGCCAATACCAACCAAACAATGCGGGTGGTACCTAATGGAGCACCCATTTGTGTTTCCATCGCAATGGAATGTCTTATGTGAATGATTGTGAGTCGTGAGTGAGTTCATGCCACAGCGTTCTTTGACCGAGTCGGCTCCGACAGACGCGGCCGATGCATCGCCTCATTCAAGTCCCACCCTGTCCATTTTCCCCACAGTTCTTATCATCAGCTTCCTGCGTGAACTTGTCGACTTGGAGACCCCTCGCGAGCAGGTTTTGAGGAAGCTTTGAGGGAAGCAACTGGTTCTGGGCTTACAAACTCTCACAATCCTCACGTTCTCGCCCTGATATCAAAGTATCCGCGCGATGGGCTACGGAGTCTCTCCCGAAGACCTCCCGGTGCCCGGCCGGGACACGTTCTTCTGGCTGGGCGAGATCAACAAGGCCAGTGCCGTCATCAACTCGGACGAAGGGCTTTTGGACCGAGCTGCGGCTATTCGAATCGCCGGTGGCCTCCAAAGGTTACTGGACGCCGGCAACGAACCCAACGCCTCCCGCCCGAGTCTCGTCATCACCTTTGAGCCTCTGCTCATCCAAGCAGCCGGGGTCGAGGCCACCCTCCTTCACGCTGGACGGTCGAGTCAGGACATGCTCATGACCGTTTCGACCATGATTCTCCGCGATGCGGTGCTGAATCTTGCCTCGCAACTTCATGACACAACTCGGCGCCTGGTTGACATGGCCGAGACTCACGCCGCGACCCTCGTGCCGAACTACACCAACGGAGTCGCGGCTCAACCGAACTCGTATGGCCACTACCTACTAGGCCACGTCGCGGGACTTCATCGGGATGCAGAAAGGCTGAGGCAGTGCTACACGCGGCTGGACCGTTGTGCCATGGGCACCACCGTGCTCAACGGCACGAGTTGGCCGCTGAACCGCGAGCGCATGGCCCAGTATCTCGGTTTCGCACAGGTCGTCGACAACGCCTACGACGCGGCGCAGATCAGCGCCGCCGAGATGCCGGTCGAGCTCGGGGCGATCGCGTCCCAGGTCGCGCTCCACGCCGGCGCGTACATCCAGGACGTCATGGCGCAGTACTCCCAACCGAAGCCGTGGATCCTCCTCCGCGAGGGCGGCGACAACACGTACGCCTCGAGCGCCATGCCGCAGAAGAGGAACCCCGGCCTGCTGAACGACACGCGGGCGGAGGCGTCCAGGGTCGTGACCCTCGGCGTCGGCCGGGCTATTCAGGGGCATAACTTGCCCCCGGGCATGGTCGATGCCAAGGGTCTGGCGGACAACCTTGCCGTGCTCAACGGCGCAACGCGGGTTCTGCGCGACTGGCGGCGCATCCTCGACGCGCTCGTCATTGACGGCCGACGGTCGCTGAAAGAGCTGGATCTCGACTGGACTGCCTCTCAGGAGCTGGCGGATGTCCTGATGCGGGAGCACAACGTGCCTTTTCGGGTGGGACACCACTTTGCGTCCGAGGTTGTGAGATACGCGAAAGCGGAGGACCTATGCCCGAGCGGGTTTCCCTTCGCGGAGGCGTCCAGGATATTCGCAGACACGCTGAAGCACGCGAGCCTCGAGAACGACGGGTATCGGTTCCTGGATGAGGACGAGTTTCGAGAGGCGCTGGATCCTGCCGGGATTGTCAACCGAAGGGCTACCTCCGGGGGCCCGCAGCCCAAAGAGATGGAACGTATGATGGACGGTTCCAACAAGATCTTGGAGGATCTCGAAGTCTGGGTCCAAAAGCGACGGGCGCACATCGAGGACTCGCTGCACGAGTTAGACGCGGCGTTCAAATTGCTGCTTGAAGTCTGAGCGCTTCAAAGGCACATATCAATAATTTCCGGTTGTCTTATTAGTTTCAAGTGGTTGCCGGGTTTGCATTAGACGACGATGTCAACTTTATGTCTAGTCAACCGAGCAACAGACCTCAACGTGAATAGCAAACCAACCGCCATTTGTATTCTATTCAATGTTTTCGGGCGTCAAAGAATGCGTCACATGATCCTAGTAGGTCTTCCGTGTCTCTGTCGAAAAGACAAGACAGGAAGACACAGACAATGATTAGTGCAGATATCAAGGCCAAATTAAATATTACAGTTGAGACCCCCGTCTAGTTGAGTGAGATATGGAGGCCCATAGCCGTCGAAAAGGACCGCGCGGATTTTAGAAGAAATCAGTCCAGTACAGAGCGATGCAATAACCATTAGCCCACCAAGAATACTCTTGACTCCCTTCACGAACCTTGCTAGTTGAGGGCTCTGCTCCCGCTTTGAAATATTGCTAATAATGGCCGAGAAGAAGCTATAAGGTTTCTCTGTGATGAGCTCCTCGTTTAGACATGGTTAACAATCCCGGCTCTTCGGCGACCCCACGCAGAGCGGATGCCGGATGTGTCAAGTAAAGTGCACGATATTAGATAGGCAACATGCTGTTCCGCCAAGTCTCCCAGGGCGATCCCTCGTTGTACCTATCATCTGATAAGCAAGTGATACCATCCTTGGCGTCATCACGCAGTGGGACTTCTTCACCGACATCTCCTCGCACTCCGACCTAGACTATCCCGCTCGCCTGTTAGTGAAAAGCTTGGGTCTGGGCTAGCTGGGTCTACCTCGCCCTAATCCTGGTTGAAATGAGTAGATGTAACCTTTGCCCTGAAGATTGCTCTTGGCTAGAGTCTCGGAGGAATGTTATATGTAGCTCCAGTTCCTTTAGCATTCTTGTCTCGTGTCATCACACGAGTCAAACTTGGCAAACAAAATGCGACTCTTGGCCACATCCATCGCCTCGGTGCTGCTCAGTGCCATCATGGCCTCGGCAGAAACGACGACGTACCAATACGGCCCCAACGTTCTCCAGACGTACGACGTTTACATCCCGTCCGCGTCCGGAAACGAGCCCGTTCCGGCCAAGAAGCACTGGCTCGTCTGGATTCACGGGGGTTTCTACCGCGACTTCGCTCAGAATTCGACGGGCGTCAACGCCGCCATCGCCTCTCTCGAGGCCAACAGCCCAGACGTTCTCGCGGCCCGGGTCGCCGGCATTGCCTCCCTCAACTACCGCCTCTCCGCCCTCCCCGGCGTCCAGCCCAACAACACCCCGCCCAACGAGCTGCAGAACGCGAGGTGGCCGGACCACCTGGCCGACGCCGTCGCCGCGCTGAAGGACCTGAACGAGCACTACCCCATCGATGGCAATTACGTTCTCTCGGGCCACTCCGTTGGCGCCCAGATCTCCTTCTTCGCCGCCCTGGAGACCCTCAACGACCCTTCCGTCCCGAAGCCCGCGGCCGTCCTGGGCATCAGCGGCATCTATGACTACCCGCAGCTCCACGTCACCCACCCGAGCTACAACTCCCTCGTCCTGAACGCTATGAGACAAGACCAGTTGGTGGAAGCGAGCCCGGCCAAGGTGGACGCCGGGAAGTATGCGGCCCTGGGTGTGCAGGCTTTCGTCTTGGCGCACAGCAGGGACGATGGGCTCGTTTCGTGGGACCAGCTGGAAGCAATCGAGGCGACCTTGGGCCGCCTGCCCCAGCTGGAGAGCAAGACCCATGTCGTCGAGCTCCAGGGCGCCCACAACGACATCTGGCAGGGCGGTGTGGCGCTTGCGAAGGCGTTTATGGAAACGCTATCTCTGCTGGGATCGCGCCCTTGATATTCGGCGGTGGAAGAGGCTACTTGGGCAATGACAAAGTTATCATTTGTTGGCGAGATATGTTGGCTTATTTGCGAATTGCCATTCCATTGCCAGTTGACAGCAACATGCAGTTGAGAGGCAGGATTGGGATAATTAGGGGTCAAGGTAGAAGAAGTCGATGAAGAACGTCACCTTTCTCAGCCAATACAATAACTACCAACTTGTGGTTTCTTGCCAGTAATACTTCCCAGAAGGGCACATGTGAGTGATTCGGGAAGACACGAGGTCCCATGTCTTTTTGATGGCCGCTCACGCCCTTATTCCCTCCCGCACATCCACCCAATCGGCGGTATCGTTCCTGACCACCACCACATCGTCGTCTGAGTAGTCTGATGCCCACGGGCTGCTTTTTGACGACAAGAAAGAAACGGTCGGGGAGACTGGACGACCGATATCAGGCTCCGTACCTGGTCCCTCCGAGCATGAGTCCGCCGAGCATGATTCCGAACCGGGCTCCGGAAAGTTCGTATCGCTTGATGACCGCTCCGATCCCGAAGATGAGTGCGAGCGTTCGTCATCCCCTGAAACTTTCGCCCTGTTCGATCTATCCGGAAGCTTTTGCTGTGCCTGACAAACATAAGTCGCAGTGAGGGGAATCAGAGATAATCGATGCACATACTGGTGACCTCCTGGCTTCTCCGTTAATGGGTAATCTGTTATTTGCTTCTTTGTCGGTTTTTTTTTTTGGCGACGATCGCTGGAGACGCGCTCGTAGATCGCGAGCTTCGTCGTGCCCCTTGACGCGTTTGTACATGTCCAAAAGCTCAAACCTCGTGCGACGGGTTTTCTTGTGGTCACCACCCATGAGCCTGCTCTCGACCTCTTCGACCTTCGTCATCATATCCAAGCCCTCCTCGTAGCCCTGACGAGGCTTCGGACCATGGCCAAATAGAAGCAGCGCAATCTTCCTCTGGTTGCGCAGCGTTTCTCGATTCTCAGCACCCAAGACGCGACGTTGTCTCTCCAGCAAATCCAATCGTACGCTGAGGGCGTCGTCTCTATCCCCCAGGTTTCGAAGATCTGTTGCATATAAAGATAATGTGTGTAAAGCACTTACATCGTCTTTTGGCCACTCCCGAGCCAACAGCTTCTTCAGCAAACGACGCCTCTGCGTCAAAGCTGCCGATTTCTCATAACGATCGGTAGCCTGGTTTCGGCGGCAGGTAATGTAGCTGTTTTCTGCCTTGGACAGAATCCCAATGTCCAACAAGTGTTGGCATTGACGAGCGGCTTGGAAGGCCTCTTCTTTCCTGTCCAAAACCATAGTTAAATTGCCCATCTTCCTGAGGACGTTTGCAACGCTACACATGGAAGAGAGGTAAGAAATGGTCGTGGCTGTCGTCTTTTGCTTCTCGAAGGCTTTCTTGCGTATCTCCAACACGGCCGTCAGCTCATCCAGGGCCTCGGTCCATTGGCCAAGACTACTGTAACAACGGCCCAGATTGACTCTTGCTTCGAGTGTATACGGATGGTCGTCTCCACGAATATGTTTGCAAGCCTTTACGGAGCGCTTCCTCAGTTGGAGAATCTCTCGTTTCTCTTCATTCCTTTTGACAAATACGCATCTGGTACCCAGCAGACTGTCGTGGGCCAGTAGTGTATCCGGGTGATGGGCGCCCAGCGTCTTCAGTCTCCCTTCGTAGACCTCCCGCCGCAGGCCCAATGCCTTCAGCAGCTAACTGTCCCAGTGGTAGCTGTCTGCCATGGCATTCTTGGTCGCCAAGCTGTCGAGCCGCTCTACCTCAGACGCATTCTCACGCGTCTCGGCTTCTCGGAGAATCTCTTCACGCAACTCGAGGGCTTATCGCCGCTTATTCGTGCCATGGAGGTATTCCGCAACTTTCCGCCGGGTGCGTAGTAAACGTGGATCGTTTGAGCTCAAAGCGGCTTCGCGACGCTTCATGGCTTCTCTGGCCATCTCCATAGCCTCTTGCTAGCGTCCGGTCATCCAAAGGCTGTCGGCGAGGTTCATCATCGCCACGCAAGAATCATCTCCTTGGAGCTTTCTTCCCGTATACTCTTCGTGAAGTTCGAAACGTAGCTCGAGCGCCGTGTCATGGTTTTCGAGCTGAGCTTCGCATGAAGCCAGTTGCTCCACTCCTTGCAAAGAACCCGGAAACTCCTGTGTGGTTCTTCTTCTGGTCATCAATGTCTCGTGAATACCTCTCGCCAAGACCCGGGCATCCCAGAACAACCCCGTCGCCGAGCATGCTCTTGAAATTCTCAGTATCATTGCGGCTTTCATCTTGAAAGCCTGGTCGTCCTGTGATCGAAGCATTGTTCCAACCCTATCAATGGCAGACGCCCTGATATGCGGCACGAGAGCATTCTCCAGCTCGAACCCTGAGGGATTCTAAATCCACGTTAGAGGCGTCTGTATATCCACAAGTGCCAGGGCTATGAGAGAAATAGCTGCGGTCGTGTACTTTTGCTGTTCAGAATCTGACAAGGACTCTCTGCATATGGTGTGCACCTATCGGTAAACGGAATACTCCTGGTTCTGCTACGACCGACAGGTCATCAAGCTGTATCGGCATAGTATCTCGAATGCTGCCTGGACGTCAGGTGTATCCCAACGGGGGCTCCTCTGGTCCAGGAGGGGCAAAAGCTTTGCCCTCGTAGGCGCAAGTGCCATGTTTTCCAAGGCTTTCTGGAAGAGACGCTTCTGTATCCCTTCCTGGTGGAGAAAGCTCAGCGTTCGAAGGAGCTCGACGGCTTCTCTCGTGCCTCGCTCCGGGAGGGACTGGATTCGACGGAGGGAGATGGTGAATGTTTTCCACACAGTTTCTGAGTTGCCAGACCACTGCATTGATTGGTAATCGTAGTCGAGTTACTCGGACGGTGACTCGACAAACTCTTTACAGTATTCGGTGTAGGTACATCGCTTGTTGGGATATGCTTTTGTAATTTCATGTCCGACGCGTCTGCGTTGTCGACAATCAACAGCCACGGTTCTCTTCTGGCGCCAAGCCACGCCCTTGTGAGGCGTATCCTGTGGTCCAGTTCAATACCCTCTCAGCTGGTCTGGATGGCGCAAATTTGAGATATTTCCAGGAAGTTGCTGTCGGCAGAGACTCGGTTGCTGGCGTCCACATCAAAGACGCTCTGAAATCTATTCGTGGTTGTCAGTGCATGGTCTCAGTCTTGGTACGAGATACCCATCTTTGCTCGTTATCTGCTATTCCTTTCAGGCATACCTGACTCTTCCCTGCTCCGGCAAGGCCGTATACGACTAGGGTAAAAGGTGTGTCTTTGCCGCTGGTAGACCATGTGTTGCTGTTGCTCATAAGACAGGAGGGAATGACGTGGCGTTCGAGCAGTCTTGATGACATCGCCGAGCGTTCATTTTGAAACTCCGGCCAAAGACTCTGCCGACTTTGGGCGCGGATTTAGGAAGGGCGAGAGTCGTATGGAAAAGATCTATTTATCAACCCCAAAACACCTTCCTATCGATTAGCCGCGTTGAAGTCAGTTGGGAGGAAACTCGAACCGTAGAGCCTACCGAGTTCATCACTGTCCCCAAGCCGAGTCCCTCGTTCGGGCGGAATCTCATACAAGATAGCTTTGGCATACGCCGCAGCCATGGCTGCCGCATATGGCTGCCAGTCTTTGTTCTTATGCTCGTCCGCATAATCGCAAACACCACGAATGACGCCCGCGGGGATCCGGTTCATGGTGCCGGCGGCCTCCATTTCGAGGCCAATGACACCGTACTTGTCCCGCAGCTCGTTCATCTGACGAGAGTTCCGCATCAGCTTCTCGCCGGAGCCGATAGGGCCGTACCAAATTCGGGTCCTCTTCGGAGTCGGCCGCGTGGTGCGTATGATCTCCTCTTCGACTCCGACGTCGTTGATCTCGTGCAGCTTGTCTTTGTGCATGCCGGGGTCGGCGAACGTTCCGGTGGCGTGTTCCTTGTGCTTCATACCGTCGTAGTGTTCCAGAAGAGCGTCAGCATCATGCAGCGCCCTAAGCTTGGTACTGCCAATGGCAGACCTGACCACAGTCTCCGTCTCGGCGAGGACGTGACCGAAACGGAGCGGTTGGAAGCCCTAGGCCCCTGTTTCTTTCCCCAAGTCGTACGCCACCAAGCCTGCGCTGTCACTCACAGGAAGGGCCACGATGACATCGCCGAGCCGGATGTCGCGCGGTGGCTCTGCTCGGTGGTCAGGAAGACCGGCGGCAACCCCAACCAGGAGCCCGAACCAAAGGTTGGGGAACAACTTCTTCAGCTGCCCCGCGAGGGCGGCTGCCGACCCTGTTCCGTATTCCTGGCCGGCGGGAAGCGTGGCGATGACAACGTTGTGTCCGCACATGGTGCCCGCATGGAAAACGTAGTCGTCGCCTCGTGCCACGGTGAATCGACCGTGATGTCTCTCGTCCAGCATGTGCAAGGCTGCCTGAGCCTCGATCTCGAGAGGGGCGATCCATGCTACAGTGTAAAGAGCGCGGTTCGGCTCAGAATTTACAGACTGGAAAGATGAGGAGTGGGAGACCGGAAAGACTCCGAAAGAAAAGCCGACGCCTCGTGTGTAGGTGGGTAAAATTGTTCCGCAGCCTGATTTGTATGAGCAAGCCGTGTACCAATACTGAGCCACTGAAAGGCACACGACCTCGGCTCAATCTGGAGGGAGATCGACGTCGTCCAGTCTGGATTGGTCGGGCTGGGCTTTGCATGGGTTGCATCTTACATGCCTGGTATCAGTGATGCGTGTCCTCTTTTGGACATCGTGCATGCAAATAAGCTCCCCAGTTTACTTGATGTAAACAACATGCGGTCTCATCATTTGGCTGGACATGACGTCAACAGCAAAGAGCTGTGCTCATCCTAGGTTAAGCCGTAAACAACTTTTTTACAGGATCAAGAGGTGTCACAAGGAAACCCTCAGTATATCAAGCTCCCTGAATCAGTCCCCTCGCGTGCCTTTTCACGTAGTTACATTATATAATTAGCCTAGCTTTACTCTCTATACTTTCCTTCAGAATAAGCATCTTCTCCTTTGATTCTCTCATACCTCACTGCATACTCTATCTTATATTAATTATATGCCTAGCTTTACTTAGAGACTATAAGTAAGAGTTTTCAATATAGCAGTAATGTACTATCTTAAAAGTCTACCTATAGGTTTAAGTCCTATCTATACAGCTTACTTTCCTGGCTAGCTCTTTCTAGTTACATAGATTCCCTAGCTAGCTTTACTCTACAGCTAAACAATCTAGGGGCCGCGCTACAAAATATGAAGGCGTTAGTTATTGCCTGCAACTAACGGCGTCGTTTTTGTGACAAGAGGCTTCGTTGTCTGACTCTAGGCTTCCACCTGAGCCTCTCCCTGGCCTTGTCGATGAGATCCATCGGCTCATACCCGAGAACCTCACAGCCTGCCTCAGATTTTTGTGAGAAGGGAGGGGGAGGGGCAGAGTGTGTATGAAGACACCGTATCAGACAGAAGGAGACGGCGAGAATGATGATTGTTAGTCGCCCGAATGCGCCGCCCAACGCCGGCGTTGAACCTGAAAAACGAAGAGAGGCCTCGCTGCCACCATAACCTAGTCTCACGAACATCCAGAAGCCAACGGAAATGACATCATATGCAAGAGAAAACGCAGCTGGTTGACTATGTCGACAACCCTCTCCCATCTACAAGAGCCCCCTTTGCATACACACACACACACCATGTGTACACACAACCAGCCTATCCATCCATCCATCCCCTTACCACCCGTGACGATGCATATCCGACGAAGAGCCCCGTTCTCTCCGTTTCTCTTCCGTTGTTGTTTTTCTATTGAATCTCGTGAACTTCGCCAACTTTCCCCCTCCAAAAGACCATCCTCCACCCCTCCCCGGCCAGTTCCTCCGATTCGCGAAACGCATCGCAATCCTAAACTCCGGCAAAAGCATTTCCATTCAACGCATGCGACGACCCCTTGGAGACCTACGTACGAAAGAGAAAAGGGAAAACACAAGTAGCAGAGTCGCCCGTTTTAACGGCCTTGCCCTTGGCTTCCTGATCCAAAATCTGGCTCCGGGTGGGGCGACTTCTTGTCCTTCCTGGCCTTGATGACGAACTCGGCCATGATCTGGATGTGGTCGGCCGGGAAGTGGTAGTTGGGGAACGCTGGCACCCGCTTGAGATATGTAGCGTCGGGCGGGCCCAGCAGATCCACCACTTCAAGCGTGTTGGTCGAGTACCACAGGTAATCGATGACATCCGAGAAACCGGGCGTGTAGTTGGTGAAGGGCATCTCGTCGGGCGTGTTCTTGATGTGGGCGTAGGCGTCCCGCAGGCTGAAGGGGTGTTCGATGCCGTCTCGCGTGAAGCTGCCGTACTGGAAGCTGGACAGCTCCTGGTGGTTCGGCGGGACGCGCCCCATGGACAACAGCTCGTAGACCGAGCTGTCCTCCGTCGAGTTGAAATCTCCACACACCAGCAGGGGGATGTCGGTATTGTTTCGGTATTCCTGACTGGGGCCCGGCTCTTTTGCTGGTGGCGGCGGCTCGTCCCCGTCTTTGCCGGTAGCAGAGAAGGTAATGAGCTTCTTGTCCTTGAGCGCCGGCCAGCGGACGTACTTCTCGGCGAACTTCGTAATCTGCTCCATCAGGATACCCGTCTGGATAAGCTTGACGTCTGCCAAGACGGATTCCCATGCCAGATGTCCGTTGACGAGGATGATGCGCGAGCCTGTGGCTCGGCTCTCGAGGAAGACGACGACGGCGATGTTGTCCTTTGGCATCACACGGTTGAAGACGTCATGCTGATTCTTCATGTCCGGGCGGTTAATGGCGATAGCGGCGAACTCGATGACCTGCTTGTCGAGCAGGATCCACTTGCTGGCCTTGTAGAATGTCGCGCAACCGTCGACTCCCTGGGCATCCTTCTCGGCCATCGTCTTGGCGCGGGTCTTGGGCCAGTGCACTCCTTTGTAATCCATCTGCGCCAGCTCCGGGCTGAATTCCTCCTTGAATGCCTCGGTCGAGATCTCCTGCAGGCACAGCAGGTCGGCATCCTTCTCGCGTAATTCGTCAAATATGCAGGCCTTTCGGTATTCCCAGTTCAAAGCACCCGTCGGCGTATATCCATACGTTTGCGGCGTCGCGTACTTGTCACACAGAACGTTCCAGGAGAAGACCTTGACCCTTTCCAACGTAGGCGACACATCTTCTTGAACAGTAATGTACTTTCGAGGAGAGGGCGGTAGCGGCACTGGGACGGACGGGTTAGCGACTACACATGAGATACAAGAAGAACGCGCGGGTTGTGCGTACCTGGAGCTTGCTCTTTGAGCAGGTTAATCAAGCTCTTTGTGCCCTTCTCCATGATCTCTTGCTTCATTTCCGGGTCGATAGGGTTGCCCTCGATGCCGAGGACGTCCAGCAGGTGTAGGGAGCCCAATTCGAAGGGGAGGGTGTGGATCTGGTTGTCGAAGAGGAGCAGTTGGTTGAGGTACGTGCACATGCCGAGTTCGGCGGGGAGGTCTTTGATCTGGTTGAACGACACGTTGAGATAACGGAGCTGACGCAATTGCCCAATGGCCGCGGGTAGAGTCTGTAGTCTATTGGAGGCAATGAAGAGATCGTGGAGGAACTGGTAGCGGAAGAGGGCCGGAGCGAGATTCCGGAGCCCTTGACCGCTCAGGTCCATGTTGTGCCAGTTCTGCCGTTCCTTGGCGTTCTTCTCCACGCTGTACGGCCGTCTCCTGTCGTCCGCGTCGTCGTCGCCGTTCTTGCCCGAGGTGGGGGAGGGACCCGCGATGCCACGATTCTCCGAGGCCTTGAGTCTGGCGTAGTAGTGCGGCTGGTTCTGTTCGGTCATGGCGCGGTGGGCTTGCTTGGACTCTTCGTAGAGCCGCAGCTGCTCGGCCCAGTGTTCGGTCATCTGTTGTGCTTGGCCTCCCCGTGACGCCCCTCCCTGGCCATTCTGCAGGCCGTTGGAGCTGTATGGACTCGAGTTCCCCATGACGCCAGAGGAGAAGGCCGAGTGGTGGCCCATGACACCTCCATTGCCGTTGTGCGCGGCATGCTCGGCTTGAGCAGCCTGGTGGTGCTGGAGGTGAGCCTGGTGGTGTTGTTGCTGTTGCTGTTGGTAGTTGTACAGCATGGGGATGCCCCGGCCGCCGGGGCCCCCATTGATGCGGGAGTTGTGGCCCTGCTGGTGGTTCTGTGAGAACATGCCTAGCAGATTGGCCCGTGGGTTCGGGTTAGATGATGGGTTTGAAGAGGGGTCTTTCGTGGCGAATCGGCCCAGGAGCGTGTTCAACAGTACGGCGTCGGTGGCGGCGGCGGTTTCTTTCGATAGGAAGGAGTTGAGGTAGAGATCTGCGACAGGGTGGTCCAGATAGCGAGTACCATCGGCCATCTACCTGACATTCGCGGTGGGTTGGGTGTAGCGGTTCGGATTGGTGCAGTGCCTCGGATTAAGGTGCAGACGAGGAGAAGGCACCGGGTGGGCAGCAGCAACTTATGTGAGATTGGGAACTAGGGAAAGCCAGGGTAGCTCGCGTTTGCGCATGGGAGTCGAAGACCGGTTCCAGTTGCATCGAGTATCGGTTCAGACAATGGAGGGGCCCCGGCAGCGCAAGGTGCTTGTGCTATCCTCTGGCGCCCATGAACCGCGTCCAAGATTGAGAGGGTGTGTCGGGTTTGGTGCCTCGTGAATGCGTGGAACGGTTGTTCCTCGGTCTGATGATGTAGTCGGTTAGGGGGAGATTCTGGTCCTGGGTTGGAGAGGACCGAGTCGAGCTCAATCGGAGAGAAGGGAGGGGGGTTAGAGCGTACGTTGAGGAGGGCAAAAGCTGGTCGAGGGTTGTTCGTGAAGCGCGGTGGGCGGCGGGAGAGTGTCTAGAAAAGAATGTGTCTCGTCAGTAAGGCCAGCCTCGAAGACTGGAGATGGGAAATGAGGCAATATCCAATAGCAGAGGGGCAAGGAGAAGGAAGGCAAGGAGTTCGAGACGAGTAAGAGTAGGGGTTGGGTTCGAATCGAGTTGCGACAAAGGCCCGGCACAAGCAATGGCACCCCAGACGACCCTCAGGGCGGGGAATGGGAATGGGCGGATGACATACCGTAACGAGCGGGCGCAGTACAATTCTTGCAATATCTCTAAGGCAGCCAATGGATACTGGGACTGAAAAAATGCGGTCGGAGATGCAGATGATCCAAAGATTGAGTCGTGGAGGGGGGTCGACGGGATTGACTCGATCTTGACGATAGAGCACAGATACAGGACACCACGCATGGCGAGAGATGAGAGCTCTAGCGTCATCACGTGATCGGAAAGCATGCACGGGCCAGGCGGCAAGACCCACCGGAAATATGAACGTGACCTGAGGGACAGTGCGGTTTGGCGGATCGTGGATGAGCCAAGGTGAGTGAGGGAGTCAGCGAGTGGGTGAGTGAGCGAGGGAAGAAGTTATGATTGGTCTGACGGCGAATACAGAGTGACGAAGCATCTCAACACAGTCGCCGCCGTGATTCTAAGATTGGCTTACTATGTAGATGTTTGTGCCATAATCCCTCATATGCAGGAGAGTGAGTATTACACGGATCATGACGCAGTGTCTACTTGACTCTAAAATTCCATAACTCTAGAACTTACCCATCATTTGAAGGTTGCAACAGTCTGTCAAGCGAGATGATCCTCGAGAAGTCCAACGTATTATACATATCACATATGCGAGGCTGTATTCTCGCTTCCACTTTGGTGGATCTTCTAAAACTACACTGGATTAGAAAACTATGGCAATGCTTCCGAGGTTGTGGGAGGGTTGATAACGCCGAGGATGCCAAGGGCAAATCGTTTGTCTTTCGAGCATAGATGGGGGGGCTCTGGGACGAAGATTTTACCATGACTCAGAAAAGACGAATCATCGCATCAACAGGTTGGCATTCATGGAGTCTGTGTTTGCATCGAATACATCGAACCTGGCAAGAGCAAGAATCAGGCACTGAACAGGCACTCGAGTTTACAGGTATCGAGTGGTGTTGTTTAATTTCAGGTGGAAAACTAAACTCACTTACTTTACCTAAGAAGCTTTTCGGTACTTTATCCTCTGACATATGACGACTCATGTTGATATTACGACCCATGAAGTGCCTTCTGTAAGCATAGCAGAAGGTTGTCGTAAGTGTAATACTCTAAATCTGCAATGGTTCTAAGCAAATATGTTTCCTAGCTAACCCTTAAATCCAATAGTTGCTGTGGTTTGGACCAGGCTATTCTGCCAAGCTAGAGACATAGGTAGTATCAGACATTGTCTTATCATCCCACTACTGTGTTAGTAGAATGACCCTTCTTTTCCCCCTTTGCTGCAGTACACTCAAATGCAGCTAAGTTTTCCAGGTAGTTTTGATCGAGTACAAACCAGTCATTAAACACTTTGTGTGCGTGTGTGTATCTCTGTTTAGACTAAATGACCGGAGCTGACTGTCAGGGGCACTGTACAGAGTAGAGAGGTTGACTGAAACACAGATATGAACTGGTAACCAAACTAATCTCTGGCCTCTTTTCTCTGAGAATATTATAAATTAGCCCCTTATAGACCTCTGAAACCCCTGGAGAGATGCTCTCGGGGGTTACTGGTGCCTTCGTGTTCTCCTTAATCCTGGACTTTGGCCCCAAAGCGGTTCCTAGAGGCCCCTCGTATCTATGAAAACCTTCCATCCATACCTCCAAGTACCCTCAGCCTCTTTTGCTCTAGTGCCGCCTCCCTGGGATCACGACACCGACAAAGAGGGGCAGTAAGCCCAGAAGCATGCTTCGAGAGACCAAACGTCCCAGCCATAACTTCTGCTAGAAGCTACCAAGGTCGGTATTACCTGTGAGAACCTGGTACATATTGAAGGGCTTGGGTCAGAAATTCTACGCTGTACCAGGCCTCATGTCCGCAAGACTAAGGTAAGGGGCCTCCAACCGTCAACCAAGAACATGGAGTCCATGAGATTACACGGTCTTACTACCGCCACTTTAACTAACCCATTAAGGTGTCAGTATCTCGATGTGCAACATGGCCAGCAGAGTGCCTGCTGATCTTGCAAACAGCTCTGAAAATGGAAAGAAACACGCGTTCAAGCACTCTCCAAATTGATAGTGCTCACTTGAGCACACCGTTACGGGTGAATGCCTCCAATGTTCTGCGATTAAAGCCAGCAATCTGCAATAAATTGAACTATTCTGAAGGACTTGGCAGAGATTTATTGAAGAGTATCCATCAGCACCTCTTGTCGTATTATGTGAGAAATGCCAGGCCGGGAGTATCATCTGAGTCATCTCTCACAGCGCCAAGTTGGCAAACCGGGAAGACATGATTGCAAACAATGCGTTTAACAACAAGCAACATAATGATGTCCTATTGTTATTGTTTAGGCTTTCCCGTTTTGAACCAATATGGAATTGTGTTGTTGTCTCAACACCTAAACGAGCCTGAGATCCCGAACGAGGACCGTCAGCCATGACAGTGTAGAGTTAATTACCGGTTGAAGAGGGATGGCCAGGCTACAAATGGAACAGCCGATCAGTACAGCATGTCTGCGTACTTGCTTATTGAATTTGGAGCATATTCTTGTGACCAGAAAAGGGCAATCGGTGACTACAAAAAGGAGTTTGGCCGTGAGTTTGGCTGTGGTTGCAGTGGCTCGCCGGGCGGCGCCTTCCTCACTAAGACGGGCTCCGGATCTGCACCCGCACCTTCCCTCGGTCTCGTGGTTCACAAGACAGCAACCTTGCACACACCACAACGAACGATTCGTGGTTACGAACCCCTCAACTGTCATGGTCTCTGAATCAAGCTTTACCACGCATCCATCAGTCAAGCGTCTGCCGGGGAGTCGAGTGTCTGGCCCCAGGGCCGAGTTCGGCCGCTTGCCGAAGAAGATGGACCTGCCCCGACCGGCCTCGCCGAACGTCAAGTGAAGCTGATTAATGTACGGACACGCCGCGACAATGTTCGTCGCCCAGAGGGGCGGGGGATTTGGACAAGATGAACCCACGGGACAACTGAAACACTCGCGGCGATCAACCGGTCGACCGGACGCTCGTCATTCGATTGCCCAATCTAGCCAAAGAACGACACAGGCTGTAGCGATCCCAACCCCGCCCGGCCACCAAGTCCAAGGCCGAGTCGGGGGAATTGGATAGCGGGCGATGGATGGATGGACGAAGGACGACAGATGCAAGGGTGCCAGCGTGTCGTTGTCTTCGAGCCTGGTTACGGTAGGATTCACCCGCCGACGCTGTGGGCAGATCAACACGTAACGTTGTAACCGGGCCCAGGACAGCAGCCCCCAACAGGCAGGTGATCGCTGTGTAATATCAGTATCAGGTCAGGCCTCTAAACTTCCAAAGGCTGAAGCTGCTGCGAAACCGTCGAAATGCCGCCAAGCGCAGGTCCCCCCGCCCCCCCACGCTCTAGAAGCCAGCCAGAACAGACGGCCCCCCAAGAAATCGTTATCATCTCGACTAAGCACGGCATCTTGCGACTGCATGCACCGTCGCGATTGGTCGAAGAAACGGGCGACGTTGAACAACCACCTGACAGACATGATTTCCCTCGCACACGGAACAGGACGAAAGGGGACGCGGCCAAATAGGCCCGGCAAGCATCACTTACCTGCGTTCCGCTTCCACACGTAACCAACCGAGAGCGTGGCCGACAAGAGGCCTCGGGCAATTCGATCGATCCATCCCCTCGGTACCATTTGTCGACGGGGGCCGAGGCAAGGCCAGACGAGACGAAGCGAATGGACGGAAGGAAGACCAGCCAAGCGCGCGGGCGCTCCCCTCGCCCCCTCGCCCCCTCGACAACCCTGACGTCCTAGACAAGGCCCGGCCGGCCGCTGAGCCGTGAGCCCTGCCGTGTGTGACCCGTACTCATACTACGTAGGCCGCCGATGACTCGACAATCTGGAAAGAGCGCCCGATGACACGGAACTCAGAGTAAACGAGGCCAAAGAAGGGCAACCCCCAGATCGCTAGCTACTTGCCGTCTTCTCTTCCCGTCCTCTAACTCGCCCAATGCTGCATATCCCCTTCTCTTCAAAATCGCTCTCCCTCTGACCCTCGCATTTATTATTCAGACCGCGTTGGTCCTCGACGGCCCTCGGACAAGAAGGTTCGTCCCGATAGCGAAGGAAAACACCACTCTTGTTCAGCTCGGCATCTTGCCTTTCCACAACCAGGCGCAACCCTAAGCCAGCCAACCAGGACCCTTCAGTGGTTACCGTCACTCTAGCACCCCGGTCCCATCTCCACCGGGGAACAAGCGCCCGGTATCCCGCGGTCTCAAGATTTCAGAAAGAACCTGGTCCAAGTTCTAGAAAGGACGGGGCCGGCTCCGGCGCATTCGACTCTTGACTCTTGTTATTCGGCGGGAGCGCTGGCAGGGGAGGTATCTATACTGATTGGACTTGGCTCTACTATGGATGGTACAACACCGGCACGCCGCCCGTCAAGATATTTTGCACGCCAGACCGCCGCCGAACCTTCGGCGAACTGGCGAGTCGACCGCAGCTGTCATATTCTGGTGGCGTAAACGCCCAGGGAGGAAGGGAAACCCCCCCTTCCCCCTCCCCCTGGACAAAGGATGATCAGCTAACCCATATGTACCAAATACATCATACACATGATTCGGCAGCGGTTGACTCGTTGCAATCAGCGGCCCGGTCCACTCAATCATGACGACGATCAACACATTTTTCGTACACAAACGTCAAGAAAACCGGGGAATACTTGCGGTCTTTTCCTCTTTTTACCTCTTCTTTCTTTCTTTCTTTTCTTCGCCCTTGTCTTTGAGGCTCCGCAACGACGTCGACCGACTCGTGGTCGGTCATTACTCAGTTTTCAGGTGCGACTACGGAGTTCAGTCCACACACGCCGTCTGGGAAACGATTCGCTCCTCTGCCACCGGCCTCGACACGGAAGACTGAATGCCTATTTTACCAGGGGCCTGGTTATCGGGAGGCATCGTCCATCGCCTTCACTGTTTCGCTCTGCAGGGGCTCTTGGGGTTGCCAGGCTTTTCGTTGGCGCCTGATCCGTGGGCTCTTCGAGCGAGGGCGGATGGCAAACGACGCGATAACGACTCCGCGGCGGCCACCCACTTCCACAAGTCGATGCACAACAGTCTTGCTCGGCACACTCCCTTCCCCCTTTCGTCGGGCCAGCCGTCGGACTCGATTTCTGTTGTTCCAATGTTGTCCGGTCATCGAGCATCGAGTGTCAGCTGGGAGAAAAAGGCTGGCAATCCAGTCCTCGAAGTTTGAGGCGCACCCGTGACTTTGTGGACAAAAGAATGGCAAGAGCCAGGAGGCTGCCGGGCTACGTGCTTCAACTCCCAAGTGCCCTCCCCCTCCCCACGGACAAAGAAGCAGGAGAAGGGTTCGAGTGGGTTTGGGACAGACGGCTACGACCGTCGACACCGGGCGTCCCGGCGAACTGGATAAGGGGCTGAGGGAGGCGTTCCTTGGTTTCTTTCCTTACTGTGGGACAGTTGACTACCGCGGCCACGGTCGTCCCCTAAGACAGACAGACTGGACCTTTTGGATAGCGGCAGGTGCCCAAGGAAAGAAACTGGAGACAGGGGAGCTGACGTCGTCGACATGACCGAAATGTACCGATACGGATACCGGTAACAGACAAGTAAATGCCGACCACGAGGCGACAGCCAACAAACCAGGTTTTGTACAGTGGAGGATGGACAGACAGTCTACACACACCATGAATACTTGCCCCCCCCCCCCTCACAAGCGCTGCCGGTTTAGTGGCTCCTGTCAAGCCGGAGCTAGCAAAGCTGGAGACGAGACATCGTGGAGTTGTGGCCATTCGGCCCGGGTCCAAGTGGGAGCTTTGACGACACCAAACAGGGACAGACAGAACGAGACGCTCGAGGGCGGCAAACAAAAACAAACACGCACGCGCGTACGCACCACCACACAAGACAACAAACAGCCGTCGTAAAGATGGTGGCTCGTCAACTGCCCTGAGAAGAATCGGACACTGGCGGAAAAGGGGCTAGTGTGCGTTGTCATTGTCATTTGAGCAGAACGGACGGCGCACCAACATAGGCTACGCAGGCCAAGGCGAAGCCTCCGACGTGGATCTCCTTGTCGGGGGTAGAGGCGACGATACCACGTTCTGCGGCAAACTGACAAACACGGGAGGGGAGCCAATGGGAGGGGCCCTCGATTCTCTGGTTCTACCCCTGGTTGCCTCATTTCTGGACCTGGAGCCGCTACGCAAACCGGCACAAAGCAGCAGCAGCAAGCAGTCAAGTGCCTCGGCCGAGCTACGTTTGGGTGCATCAAGCTGGGACGATGTGAGACGTGGCGTCGGGCGGGAACGCAAACTTTGGGAGGACTTGGTGGATGATGGTTGTCTACTGCTACTGTAGTCGCGAAGAACAAACAAGACAGGCAAGCACCCAATAACCAGCATACCACTCCCAGCACCCAGTACGGCACGAGCAGGCAAGAAGCTGCATCCAGTTGGTGTCCAGTGCTTCCCGAAGACAACTTAAGATACGCACAGGAGACGGACGGATGGACGGGGACGACGTGGATGCCCTGCAATGCATACTCCGGTACCTGCAGCCAAGTCGAGCAAAGTACGGGTACATCGGTACATGTTTGTACTCCTCCTCGCCCTGTTCGCCCACTGCGGCAGGCGCTTGCAAGGTACGGAGTACAAGACGGCTAAACGAAACTGTGGTGGATATTGACGACCCTGTCTGCACTTTTTCTCGAACTCTCTCGTTTGTTTCCTCAGAGGGGGGAGAGGGAGAGGGAGACGGACGAAGAGAGAGAGAGAGAGAAAGAGAGAGAGAGAGAGAAGACCTTTCTTTTGTCTCTGCTGTCTCACCAGCTCCTCTCGTCTCCCGTCCTGTTACTCCAAATTCCAACAGAGTCAGTGTCCACCAAAGGGACAAGAACGGATACAAATGATGCTTCTGCCCTCTCGAACTGGACTCGTCGTTGGAACGAACGACCAAAGGCAACCAACCCGTCGTTCCATTTATTTTCTGTTTGGTGTATTTGGACTCGCACGCCCCCCCTGCCGCACCGCCGTGCCGATGTGTACGAATCCATCGGTGCCCTGAACTTAGCCGAGGCCATGACGCCTTTGCAGCAAGGTACGTGGAATACATGGAGATCGGGACGCTAAGCCCAGACGGCCCAGTAGGCTTCCCGAGCAACCAGGTGGATTTGCAGAGTGAGAGACGGACACACAGACACACAGACAGACAGGCGGAGAAAGAGAGAGAGAGGGAGAGAGAGAGAGAGACGGGCAGCTAGAGAGTTCTAGCTGGAGAGAGTCTTGCCTCTTTCTTCCCCTCTTAATTGTGTGTGTGTGTGTGTGGTGTCTGAAGGTTATGCTGCTTGGGGCAAACCAAATCGAACAAAAAACACATGCTCCCCCCTCCCCGTCC
>NWBT01000042.1:1387794-1399584 GCA_003386485.1 Colletotrichum lentis | reverse complement strand
CCTCGAGGAGGACCCCGGCCGGAGCGCCTACAGCCTGCTGATCACGGGCCACTCGGCGGGCGGCGCCGTCGCGAGCCTGCTGTACGCGCACATGCTGGCCGAGTCGCGACGGGCGGCGAGCGAGCTCAGCACCCTGACGGCGCGCTTCAAGAGGGTGCACTGCGTGACCTTTGGGACGCCCCCCGTGAGCCTGCTGCCGCTGCGCCGGCCCGACCGGCCCGAGCTGCGCAAGAGCCTGTTCCTGACCTTTGTGAACGAGGGGGACCCCGTCACGAGGGCGGACAAGGCGTACATCAGGAGCCTGCTGGAGCTGTTCGCGTCGCCGGCGCCGCCGGGGTCGTCGGGGCAGACAGGTTCCGCGACGGTTGTTGCCAAGGGATCGACGGAGAGGGAGAAGAAGAAGAAGAAGAAGAAGAAGAAGGGGAGGAATAAGGACGAGGAGGAGGTGGGCGCGGAGGGTAGAAGTTTGGCGGCTAGGGCGAGCGGGATGTCGCTGAGGCAGAAGGAGGGAAGGGCGAAGGACCCGTCGTCGACGACGACGACGACCGGGAGGGGCCGGGACGACGTGAAGGAGAAGCCGGTCTGGCGTCTGCCGCCGAGCACGCTGAGCTCGCCGGGCCGGATTGTCGTGCTGCGCAGCGGGGACCCGCGGGCGAGGCTCAAGGACCGGAAGACGGTGGGCGAGCGGCTGGACGAGGGGGTCATCGCGCAGACGGTCTCGGACGAGGAGCTGAGGGGGGTCGTCTGGGGAGACCCGGTGTGTCACGTCATGAGGCTTTATTCCGGGAGGATCGAGACGCTGGCCGTCGGGGCGGTTACCGGGCGGCACGGTTGAGGGAGACGGTAGTGGGCGACATCGGAGGACTCGTGGGATAGTTAGGCGTTTGGGTCTTGGTGACACGTTTCGATCTGGGAGATACTATTTAGTCTATTGCTTCGCTGCTTAGACTGCTTAGGCCGGATACCATAATAATGAAATCACGAGATATGACTGACTAATTACCTGAACTGAAGAGTTGCAAGATGCCGGATGCCAATGCACAGGGGTTGTCTTTCGAATCTGTTGCGATCCGCTCGCTATCCGTTACAGATCGACAATAAGCACTCTCCGTCTTTCTTATTACTGCCTTATCTCGTACAGCCAGTAACACAGTCTAATACTTAGTCTACCCCCTGCATTTTGCTGTTAATAACAGCCACAGCTGGTAGAACAGCGCTAAGATGCGTGTAAGAATCCACATCAGGAAGACGGCAATTAATCCTAGTCTTATGTTTTAGTGGAAGGCTTTTTAGAGGGGTAATGTGTTCTAAGAGGATAAATGATGGGTAGCTAATTAAATGTCTAGTTTGTTTCTGTGTGTTTCTATTAAAACATGACAGCCTGCAGCTTTGAGACTGCTGTGGGAGCTTTGGAGCCTACTGTGTAGTAAAGAGGTTGAAGTATTCTTATGTGGCATTTGGAAGAGCAACTTTGAGAATGCCGACCTCCTCAACGAGACTCGGTGCGCCCACGACTTGTCACTTGATCCCGACGATGCCGACAATAATCGTCGCCCCTGTCATCCGCCAGCTGGCAATCCCAAAAGCGCTCTGGAGATCATGTTATAAGACCCCCCGGAGAATCCCGAACAGCATACTCGAGGGGAAGAACGCGAGACCCAGGAGCCACCAATTTTTCTCCCAGTCTCAGTCTTCCTTATGATAGATCCCCCACGCCTCGACGATCGTTGTTTCCTGCGGCAGGAGGCGGCCGCGCATCCTCTTCCGAAGCTGTTGCGGGACCAATGTCGAGTCGGCCGGGATGTCATCCGGGTTAGTGAAGTAGTCCATCATGAGACGTAGCCCGACGGGAGGTGAGAGCCTGGCTGGGATCGGAATGCATCAGTACCCTGTCCCTTGCGGCTCCACGAGGTCGGTGAGTGGCGGGCATTTGCAGGGCTTTGCCAACTCGCAGATGTCTTGGTGACACCTGGTATTGATATGTCGAGCACCCCCCGTATCCCATCTGGAATTGCAGAGTATTAGCACGAGCGGAACTTTTGCCAAGGAGTTGATAGACGTATCTTCATAAAGTCTATGGAGCCGATGGTTCTTAACGACCAATGTCGCCGAGTTGTCCCCCCTGTGCTTCCGATAGCTTTCCAGCAAGTTGCGAAAAAGCTGCCGGTCGTCCACCACGTTCTTGACCAGTTCTTTAATGGGTTCGGTTCCGTGTCGTCCTCGTTCTGCGCATGCCAGAAGACAAAGGATCTCTGTGTCCAACCTACCTAGTTCGATATCTTCTCGAAATTGACTTTTGTCTGGCGGGTCGAACGACCTGCGGTTTCTGATCTGCAACGTCAGCAGATGTAGCACCTCAGCTGATAACACTGTGACTACCATCTGATACAAGCTCTGTCGACGTCCCGCCCTCGCAATCGGGCTGGTCGGATGCGTCGGACGGAATTACGGGATCCGTGGGGCAAGTATCTTCCTACCCGTGACCTGCAGGAAATAGCGAGGCATTGAAAAACAGCGCCGGTGCCGTCAATGTTGCCGCCGGCCCAAGGGGGGAAAGAAACCTGAACTCGTTTTGAGTCAGAGTAAGAATCATGTACTGCTGAGTCGCTTTACTTAGTATACCAAGTTCGGGCAGGAGGGCATGCTCCTCAAAGAAACTTATGATAACCCTATAGCTAGCTCTCCTGAAACCCGAGAGTGCCGAACCGTTACGGTGCCGAGAGACAAGCCTTGGCAAACTCATTGTGCCGATTAGCATACCTGTTAGTAAGTTTTACTCCCAGATCAGCATCGGAATGCTTGATGGGCGGCTGTGTACGACCGGTAGATGAGCGAGCACCGTAGACCTATAACGTCTCGAGTTGAAGCTAGATTCGAAATAGAAAAGATAGCAAGATGAAGCTCTCACAAGTCATAATAGATCACTTTAGTCTGTTTCCCCAAGTGCCGCCCTGTTTCTGTTGACATGAACCAGTTCCAGACCGCCGTCGGAGTCTACAAATCTAATATCCAAACGCCTCGCTTCTTCGGCGATCCGAGACTCGCCGTCACATGCAGCTTGCCGCAGGACCGCCCTGGAATCGTGGTTGAGGCCATGAGCGAGAGTCGCCAGGGAGCTCCCTTTCCATACCGGGAGCGCCAGCCCACGAGTCTCCGAAATCGACACCAGGACAGAAGACGCAACCCCCAAGAAGCGCTCCCAAGGGCAGTGATAAGAAAGCCCAGTTGACCCTGACTCGAACCACCTATTGTTTGGACGTCCCGACAAAAAGCTCCGTCTGTAAGGAGCGGTTGCGCATCCACTTGGTTAGGCTGGCAGCTACGTTTTCAAATGTTTTTGTGATGTTGGCCGAAGTGGCCAGGCCTTGTAGCACGGGCGGCTCTCCCCCGTAAGTTGGATATGCAAGCATCTCGTTTTCTCGCGGGGAGCGATACCGGGAAAACTCTTCCAGAACCCATCTTCCGAGAGAACCAACTGTGTTGAAAGATATGTTGAAGCGTTGGTCATCCTCCTTATGGAACCCAGTGGTGGCAGCGTACCTCTCTCTAGGAATGATCAGTTGTAAGTCCGACCTCACCATATCCCGTGGCCCGGCGTAGAGAGAGTAGTTGGTGTGCTGATTGTAGGCTTTGTAAGCATCAATGTGTGTGTGATTATCCGGGGTAAAAGAATCGAGATTGCGGGTTGAACCCGAGTCCAACAGAGTTTCATTCAGGACGCCTTGTTCTACGATGGACCGATAAGTGTTGGTACAAAAGAACAAGGCACATTCTCTGGCGGTGACTTTGCTCTGTTCCCAGGGTTGGCGTCTTTCACGGTACTCCATGCTTGCTTGCATGACCGCGATGGAGATCAGAAGCGTCTTTGAGTTCGTAAAGGAAAGTGTTTGGCCTGGATTGCACGTTGCCCGAGCAGTCAACTCCGCTCCAATCATAAAGTCTGAGGCAGCCTGGTACTCGTCGTCCCGTGTCTGGTCGCCGTAGACGGAAGATCGGGCAATCCCATGGTAGTTGGATATGCTGAGGTCCATGCCAGAGATCTCATACCTAGTGTATGGATATGTGTTGTTGTCGACGATGATAGTCATGGGCGGCCGATGGAAAAGTGTGACGGCGCTGTCATTCAGGCCCGCCTTTCCGCTAGACTGAGTGATAAGACCCGACACATCGTGGCAGGCACTGCAAACCGCCAGTGATGCATATGAATCCCATGTGCAGTTCCCCGTAGGGCAACTGGATCCTGCTGCCAAGGTTTGGACGGTGCTCAGGTTCCAAAAGCCTTCCCAGACGGCTGCGAGGGTGCCAAAGTCGTACTCGGACCGCATGCCCTGGAGAGCGATTTGAGGAAAATCAGGATGCGCAGAACTTCCGGTAGCATATCCGTAAGTATGGATCCCAACGTCTAGTCTTTGGGTTCTGCCCATTCCGGCCACGGCTGAAGAGTCCCTGACATTCCATTGCTTCCCCCGAGAACGTGATGACAGCTTGGAGGAAAGGTTCAAACCCCACCAGCGAAACGGCCGAAATAGCCCCCAGTGCAGTCCAATTTCTGCGATTTTTGTCAGTCAGAAAACCACGAGTAAGCCAGAAATGAGAGTGCAGTAACAGTATTACCTCAGTTTAGACCACCATAGCAGGCGAACGCTTCCCCAAGGACCGCGGCTGGCCTCTTCGAAGCGGTCGAAAACCATCGCGTCGTCATTCCTCTTCCGATACCAATTCCATTTCCCCTGGCTGATGCAAGCGCTGATTGTGAACCCAAGGGTGGCTCTAGCTGTTGCTCCCAGGATGGAGACCATGGCGTTGAACGATAGAGGAAATGACCACTGCGTCACAGGCTTGTTCTCAAACAAGGGCAGGAGAACAACAATGGCAGCGAAGGAGGCGATACTGAGGACCATGGCGGAAATTTCCAACGTCCAATTGTTCCCCCCTCAGGCGCGAGAATCCGACGCAAATCCTGTTTTCTCCCGGGGTCCTTGAGGATGTGTCTTCGACGCAGGCCTGGGAATCTTTCGACAAGTTACCGCCAGAGATGAGTCTCTGGCATGCAGAGGACTCTGGAGCGGGGACAGAGGAAGCAGCTGTTTCAAGCATTTGATTGCGAACGTTGCTACTGGGCGATGAAGCTGAAATTAGAGGCTCCTCGAAAGACGTTCGATACGAGGGAGTGATCTCGCCCAGTTCGAGTAGCGGGCCAACATTGGCATCGTTGACGCGGCGTTTCGCCGACATTTTGTATTAACTGGTATTATGCTTTGAATGGGGCCCAGGCGGGATGAGTGAGAAGAGGGGGAAATTTTTTCAGCAGCAGTGGCGATGATTGTGTGGTTTTTTTTTAAATAGACTGGCTGACTATTAGGTTGCACAGCAGACATTGCCGTTTGACGCGTCATCTGACCTGAGATCTACAGGAACACAGATAGCGGCGCCGCAGGACCTGAGCTGGCCGCCGAGCAGCTACTTCATCAGCTCGAGCCACAACACGTAATACCTTCCAGGAAACCAGCTGTCGACCAAGTCGAGCGCCGAGGCGTACCGGGACGTGCTACTCCGCGGTTGCCGCTGCATCGAGATTGACATCTGGGACGGCAAGGAGCATTACAAGCCCGGGTTCGACCCGGACACAGCGGCGGCGGATGGCGGCGGCCGGCCTGAGAAGATGAGCCGGAGTGGGCCATGAACAAGCTCGAGCCGGTCGACAGCCCAGACTTTGGCGGCGACGAGGTGGCTGAGTTCCTCGGCGTCGAGGGCGCCGTGCCGGAGCTGACGTTCCTGTCGTTCGTCGTTATGAACGACGTCGTCGGGCCGGATGTCACGGCGGCGTGGGCCTGCGTTCGTCTCTCTCCCTCTATGGGTGTTGGTGGTNCCCCCGACTTGGTTCTCGCGAACAGATCCAGTTTCCAGCGATGGAAAATCCAGTTGAGTGATGGGTAGCTACGAGCAAAGCTTGGGATGGCGGTCGACAAAACCAGACCAGAGCACGCACTCGATATAAGACACCCACCCAACCAACTACAACTAATTACTCCTCCCCCATACGATGATGGACGCAGCGTCTAGTTGAATACCACCATCGACGAAGGACCCTGAGGAACAATAACGGAATGAACGACGCTTCGAAATTAAGGAATACTGGAGCTTCTTATTAGTGCACAGAACCGATGTGCTCGCTCGTTGCCGCGGCTCAATGCTTTGGTAGCCAGACCACGGTCAATATCTATCCTATCTCCCTCCCCCCCTTTATACAGTTGCCCAAGTCATACCGAGTCGCCGGTCTGTTTGACGATACCCTGTTCCCACCGACCCGTTGCCGCCAGGAGACCCAAGACCAGATGCCAAGTCTTATAGTATAAGAAAGATAGAACCTCGGGGGTCGAGTGCTTCCCCAGAGTCTAATAGTCGTCTTCGTCCCCCTCGTCGTCGGACTCGCCCTCCTCCGCCATGTTCATGAACATGCCGTTCTCGTCGTCATCTTCATCGACGTCATCGTCGGACTCGTCCTCCTCGTCCTCGTTCTCGTCGATGACGCTTCTCCCGGACTCGCCCTCGGACTCGGACACGACGGGGTTCCGCTTGCGGTGCGTCATGAGTTGCTGGGCCAGCGACATCTTCTTGGGCGGCGCCGCTGCCGCTGGTTCCTCTTCCGAGCTCTCCTCCTCGGACTCTTCTTCCGTCTCGGATACCGGGTTTTCGCGCCGGTTGCGGGCGAGCTTCTCGGCGAGAGACAGAGACTTCCTATCTGTGCCTCCTTCGTCGTCATCGTCGGAGTTGACGAAGTCGCCCGGGCCGTTGGGGATCTCGGCGTTGCCGACGTCTGCGCCGCCCTCGTCCTCGTCCTCATCCTCGTCCTCGTCCTCGTCGTCTAAAGGGGGCATCCGAGCACGCCTCCTGGCAGATCTCGCCGTCCTCGCCTCCTGTGTCTCATCTTCTTCGTCTTCGTCGTCGTCCGAGAGCACGACGCGGACGCGGCGGCTGGTGCTCTGTGACGGCCTCTCCTCAACGGCCTCCTCGTCTTCGTCGTCGGATATGACAACAGGCCCGCGCCGGCCTGCGCCGCGCCTCGAGTCGCCGGCCTCCTCCTCTTCCTCCTCTTCCCCAGATTCTTCGCCAGAAGAGGATGCGACGTGCCGTGCGCGTCTACGGACTGTTCGCGTTCGGTCCTCGCCGGGTTCCAGTTCCGGACTCGAGAAGTGAGCCGCGGGGGCCGAGCCGCCGTCGATTAACATGCCGCCGTCTTCGTCTCTTGGAGGACAAAACCCGCCAAAGTCGGAAGCGCCACCGTCTTCCTCGTCGTCGCTTTCTTGGCGCCGGTCGATCAGCAAGTCATCGTCGTCGTCCTCCTCCTCGTCACCCGACTCGCCGTCGATCGTTGCGTCGTCGATGCCGTCGCTCTCATACTCGTTCTGGTCGGATAGGTCGTCAGACTCATCTGACCCTTCTGATCCATCTTCGTCGTTGTTGCCGTCAGAATCGTCATCAGCAGCGGCGGGCATATCTCCATCGGCAACGCCGTGCTTCGCCAGCCACGCTTCGAAGCGGTCTGCGGCATCCCAGCCGAAGCACGCCAGCTGCCAGTAATCGATCTCGCAAAGCCGCGCAACGTCCTCGTCGTCCATAAAATCCGGATCCTCCTCTCTTATCTCGGCGATCTCCGTCATGGCGGCCTCGTAGACTTCGGCCAGCCCTGCATGCTTCTCCGCAAACTCGCGATGTTTGTCGACGTCAGGCCAGCAGTAGACGAAATGCAGATCCTCGCCGGTGTGGACGCTCTCCCGAAGCTGCTCGATCTCGTAATAGTGCACCTTGTCCGAGGCGCACCACCGCAGCCTATGCGGGATGCGTCTGTCGTTGTGCCAGGCGAAGTCGAAGACGTTCTTGAGATCGGGGAATGCGAGAAACAGCCTCATCTGGCGGGGGTCCAGCTCGGAGGTGTCGAGGGCCAGGTTGACGACGTTCTCGGAGAAGCCCGGGACGCTGATGTTGTGTTCCCACGTCTTCTTCTGTCCGTTGAGGTGGACGACGTCTCTCTGTTTGTGAAAGCGCACTATGCGGCGCCCCTCGCGGATGGCCAGGGTATCCGGGAAGGCCTTCAGGGCGAGCTCCCGGCTCTCGCGGTGGACGGCGAGCATGGCGCTCGCGGCGGCGATCTGGTTCTCCAGCGTCGCGCTCTCCCAGATGCTATCCTGCTTCGGCGAGCAGACCATCTGGAAGGAGAGGACGCGCGGGAGAAGGGCGAGGTCCGGGCAGAAGAACTGCCAGATGCGATGGCGCAGCTCGATGGGGAGCCTGCGAAATTCTGGGAAGAAGGCGCGCGGGGCACGACGACGACCCTCGCCCAGGATCGATTCCTCGTCCGAGTCCGAGTCTGACGCGTCGTCCGAGTCGCTGTCGCCCGATTCTGAGGCTTCGACGTCGAGAAAGCCGGTGCCGTTGGCGTTGGCATTCTCGGATCCGGAGTCGCTGCCGGAGGATTCTGAGTCGGAGGCGTCGTTCTGCACGAGACCGACGCCGTCGGGGCCTGACTCGTCTGATGAGTCGGGCATTCTTGGGAAGGTTCTCTTCTTCTTCTTCTTGGAGATGAGATGAGCCGAGTTTCTGGATGTCGAAGGTTGAGGTTGCCGGATTGAGTACAGGTGAAAGGAGTACGAGCGAGCGAGCGAGTGAATGCGGATGAGAATGAGAATGAGAATGAGACTTAGAGTGAGACGCGACTAGCCAATCGCCTGCGCTGAAAATTGATGCGCACTCACGTGGGGCGGTACGTACTGCAGCAGGGGTCAGCCCGCTTCTTTCCCTCCGAGTCACCGAGACAGCCCCACAACTCTTCACCGGGGTCCCGCTCTCACCGAATTCTTTCACCGAATTCTCACCGAATAACCTGCCAGATCCAACACAGCTAAGGGGACCCAGGAGAGAAATCTTGGAACATAACACGAGAAAGCTTGATCGTGCGGTTTTAATAAACGCAGCAGCCCGAAATAGCTATATACACCTGCGTGACGTAGTGGCATGCGTCTGGCAGCGTCTGTGCGCACTTTGTGCGCGCAGACGGTCGGTTCGATTCCGACCGCAGGAAGCCACTTTTGCAGAAGTCTGATTAGCCACCAGAGTCCTGCAAATGTGGGGCCCTAGGCCCCACATGCACAATAGGGCTCTGACAACAGTGCACCTCCTGACGTATTATGTTTCCTTTGTATAGAAATACCCCTGTACTAAGTTAGGCAAAAACAAGCTAACCTTCTAATGTTTAATAATAGAGTAGTTTTCCTCCTACATAAATTATAGGAGGTTTTTCTCTCTATGTATAGATTAACTATATTATGTATATAGTATAGTGTAAAGGAATACCTTACTTATTCCTACTTAGATAGTGAATAATGTAAGACTCCTCTTGTAAATTAATAGCTATATACAGCTAATGAATCGCAGCCATATCCCCTAAGCTAAGAGCAGCTCTAACCCCTGTGCTAGCCGCTGGCCCGCTGCACCACTTAGGCGTTCCAGCAACCGTACACATACATGTTCATCTCCCTCCTCCAATATTTCACATCTTAAGAGACGGCACTTGTAATGCTGCAAAACATGCTTTCTTACCTCTATCAGATCAAAACCGGCCGGACTGAGGCGGGTCTCCCTGCGCCCCGTAAAGTTTCCCAAGCCCTCGATCTTCTCCACACGCAAGCGATGGTCCACATCGTGAGCTCCATATTGTCAAAATCCGCGCAGGACATCAACTCACAGAGACATCACATCTCAACATCCCCGATGGCACAATTGGCTAGCGCGTCAGACTGTTAATCTGGAGGTTGGTGGTTCGAGCCCACCTCGGGGAGATTCAGNTCACATCTCAACATCCCCGATGGCACAATTGGCTAGCGCGTCAGACTGTTAATCTGGAGGTTGGTGGTTCGAGCCCACCTCGGGGAGATTCAGTGGTTAGATTCCACGCCTCAGTTGAGACATTTCTTTTTACCTTTTGGCGACATTTGCCCGATGCTACACAAGAGGCGGTTTGTCGTCTGTTCATTGTTTTTTTTCTTCTTCTAAAGGAGCCTTTCGTACTTGGTCTTCGCTGGGCAATTTAGAGCCGCTGGTGCGACTTTCTGAGATTTTGATGGTTGTGTATTCGATGTTATTTACTTACATATGTAGTTACACCTTTTCTTCCCTTTGAAATTTGCTCTCGTACTTGACAACTCAGTCCAATAAAACACTGTGATGTAGGAATAACGTCAGGACTTACAGCTGTTTGAGCTTCGACTCTTGTCTCAACAATCTTGATACTGGTCGTGGACAGATTGGACCACTTCACTAGCCCAAACACGACTCTATACTGCCAACAATCCAAATAGTGTAAGTGAACAAGACACAAGCAACAGCGGTAGCAAGACGGTATCAAAGGACAGAAACAGACCCAACTTGTGCCCGGTGCATCACAATTTCACAAACAGCGGAGCACTGCAGCATTCTTGCAGTCCATCACAGTTTGGCGCCCCTGCCCACGGCGGCGCCAATCTCCTGCCGCACAGCCAAGTCCGAGATGATCTCCTCGCTGCCGCCCCCGACGATGTTCACCCTCAAGTCCCGGCCGATCTGCTCGACCCTCGCGCCGACTCCGCCGCGCTGATACGCCGCGCCGCCAAAGACCTGCTGCGCCTCCCTGTTCGCGAGCTCCAGCAGACGCCCGCCGTGGACCTTGGCCAGCGCGATCCTCGACGCCAGCCCGGCGCCCATGCGCCCGCCGTCCGCCTGCTGGGCGTGGTACGCGATCTGCTCGAGCCAAGCCCAGTGCGACTCGACGTAGCGCGCCATGGCGACGAGCTTGTGGCGGATGCTCTGGTGGGCCATCAGGGGCTTGCCAAAGGTCTGGCGGTCCATGGCGTATGCCCACGCGTCTTCGAGGCAGATCCGGGCCTGCCCGTTCATGAGCACCGCGAGGAGAAAACGCTCTCGGTTGAAGTCTGAGAGGAGGGGGGTTGTCAGTGAGTATATGAAAACCATGAAAAGGGACAAAAAGAATAAAAGACAAAAAAGAACAAAAAACACGCGAGCGGTCGGGACAAGGTGAGCAGAGCATACTTGTCATGATGTAGCGGAATCCGTGATTCTCTTGCCCGATGAGGTGGTCCGCGGGGACTCTGACGTTCTCGAGCGTCACCCATGTGCTGTCCCCTGCATTCCAGCCGGTGTTTTTGATCTTGCGCCGTGAGATCCCTGGGAGATGGAGGGGGATGACGAGGACGGAGATCCCGCCCGTTCCCTGCTCCCCCGTCCGTACGGCAGTTGTCATGTGAGTCGCTCTCAAGGCGCCCGTGATCCATTTCTGATCAGCAGCCAGGCGTCAGATCAACAACCTCTTCCGACATGGCGGTCTTGGCTTACCTTGTGACCATTCACGACGTAGTATCCGCCATCCGCCGTCCGGACCGCCGTGGTTCTTAGGTTTGCTAGATCTGACCCACCTGTACAACGTTAGCATCTCTGTCACGAAGGCTCAAGACTGTTTTTTTGATTAAATTAACCTGTGGGTTCTGTGCAACCGAGACAAAAGCTTATCTGCCCGGTAAGGATCCCTGGGAGCCAACGTTTCTTTTGCTCATCGGTGCCGTGGTGGATGACCGGAGGGACCCCGATGGTCGTGCCGCCGGACAGGCCCGCTGACACGCCTGCGGCCCATATCTTGCTCAGCTCATAGCCCAGGACAAGGGAGTGGAAAATATCCCATTCTGAGGACAGGATTGCCGTTAGCACAGAACATTCCCCAGCCAACCCCCCCCCCCCCCCCCC
>NWBT01000042.1:1372555-1387667 GCA_003386485.1 Colletotrichum lentis | reverse complement strand
CCCTCGGAAACAAGAAGTCACCTTCGATAGGAACCCCGCCCGGCAAGGGCACACTTCCCCGGTACTCGCCCGGCAGCTCGGGAAACGCCAGGCCCGCCCGGGCGTACCGGAGCCTCGCCTCGTCCGGCACGTGCCCGTTTTCCTCCCACTCCTGGATATGCGGCGCGATGTGCTCGTCGACGTACCGTCGAACGTGATCGCGCACCCGTCGATGGGTTTCCTTGTAATACGGCGAAGCCATGGCGTTGTACCAAGACGGTTCCGCAAACGGAGCGCGGTTGCCAAACGGCTCCGCGACGGCCTTCTCGGAAAGCATAACTTTTCTTTGGAGTTTTCTCTTTACATGTTACTGATCCGCTTCAGGGTCGGGAGGGGAAAGGGAGCCGATGCTTGTGAAGAGATTCGAGGAATCGCGGTCCAAGACCCCCCTTCGATCCGTGATGACTTTGCTGTACAGTTATGCAAACGACGGGCCGAGGTTGAGGGCGACATGTGCCCCGCGCGCAGTGGACGAAAACGATACGAGCTTGCCAACCTAGGCACACTAAACTTGACTTGACCCCGGCCTGGCAATTCCAAAAGCGAGCGGACAGACAGTTCAGTCCTGGTTCGAGGCCCGGCGTATCGGCGTATCGGCTTATTCTATACTTGTAATCATGTCTTTGTTAGGAGAAATATGTCTTATTCTGTTTGGATGGGCTCCAGACATCTTGACTGTATGATATGGCTACACGCCCTACGCCACGAAGGGCTCCCTGCATGCACATTCCACCAACTAAGCGCTTGCTTGTTCTTATCCTTATCCCCGTCTAAATCAGGACAAAGGTGGCTACCAAACGTGGTCCCAATTTCCAGTCCACGCACCACCTCTACCTCGCAAGTGGGCAAACATCTCGTTCCCAACACACCATCGTCCTCGGCACGGCATCTTGTTCTTCGAGTCCGATACGCGCGTTTCCACGGGGCCCTGCCGTGATCGATGGGCCGTTCAGTCTGCATATCCATCAATGCTCGCTCTCGTTAACCGCAAAGGAGGTCCCGTCGCCACAAGTCGATGGGGAGCCTTTCGACTATGCTCGAGTCAGTGTTCCTGGCGGAAAAGTGGGCAATGCGCTCAACGGCAACAACCTTGAAGTTGGGCTTGGCTCCGGCTTGCTTTGTCGCACCAAGAGTTTGACCCTCGCGGCCTGCCACGGGGTTGGCGTCTACACAGTAGCCGTCATGCGTGATACCTATCCCTATCCCCTGCTGTTGCGTAGCGGGCACGAAGCTTGAAGGAACGAGGAATACTACAGGCACGAGCTATGCTGGACCTTGGAAAAAAAGAGTCTTTTAGAGTTGCAGTTACTAAGTCTGACTTGCGAACTCGGATCTGCACCTTACTGGTCAAACGGACAGTGACTGACTTGGTGACGATGCTACCGGCAGGACCAGCCGCAATCAAGGGGTGCAGGAAACTATCACGGCTTCCCCGGCCCCCCTACGTTCTGTTCGGCCTTGATGTATTCCTGTTTTTAACCTTTTCAACAAGGCTGAAAGCACTGACATCACAGCAGATGAAGTCGAACCTTGGCCAGGTTCTGCCACCCATCACCGTCCTTTTCGGTGCCTCGTCGCGATCCTCGCTCAACTCATGAGACGGACCCGTGGGAGACGCCACGCCTTGACACCATCGCGTGGCTGAGGTTGTGCTGTACATCGCTATCTTGCCCACCTTCTTTTTGCATAGACACGTTGCTAGATGAATCAAGGTTCTCGTTACTCTCTACTCGCCAAAGATTGGTACACATGTAAGTAGAGTTCTTCGGCGGAAACTTCATTCATGCCTTGTGTCGAACTCTGCTCATGTTGGAAGAGCCAGACACCCAACCTATCTGGCGCGACGTTTCAGAACCCTGCGGCCATTTGTTCGGGTCCCCCCGCTCCCCTCGAGAGGGCAACACTCGTATTGGTTCTAGAGCCCTTCTAGTGCCATGGCCTCGGTATTTTCTGCTCTCCGCGGCCGATCACGATTCATTCCTTCGCTCTGTTTTTGACGATTCGCTCGCTGTTCACGAGACTGAATCCCCGCCCACGTTGATGGGTCGCCCTCTCCAGACCTCCAAGACATGTCTCAAGGCATGCTCGGCATGACGCCGGAGGAGCAGGCTGCCTTCAGAGCCGCGAACCGATCCGGCGAGGTCTACACGATCCACGGCGTCTTTTTCGGCCTCGCGATCCTTTCGGTTTGTGCGCGGCTCGGCGCCGCCAGGCACTCGGGGCGGAAGATTGGCCTGGACGACTGGCTTGCCGTGGCCTCGTTGGTGAGTAATGAATGATCTGTCAACTTGGGTGACCATCTCGAACCTTGTTCATATGCGTCCTCTCACACTTTTGTTCCTCTTGACGATGGTGTGTTTCTTCCGGGGGCCTTCGACAACTCACTGACTGGCCGCAGATATTCATCGTTGGGGTGTTCACGGGCACCATGTTCTGGCTCAAGTTCGGGCTGGGCAAGCATGAGGCCGTCGTCCGAGAGGAAGACCCCTTGAACATCATGCGTTTTTATCAAACCATCTACGCAAACGAGATCCTGTACCCGATGGGACTGGCGACCGCGCGGCTTTCCCTCGTGATTTTGTATCAACGCATCTTTGGACTCTTCAGCGCGCGGTACTATCTCCACGGCCTCCTGGCCTTCATCGGAGCGTGGGCGATCTATGCTGTGAGTCGCTCCGCCATCTCTCCCCCGCATGATCCTGCGTGGTTCCTCGGCGGGTTTGCGTTTTATCAAGACTTGTTCCGTATGATATGCCCCTTGCGGGTTCATGGGCGGCAAGCAACAGTTTGCGAGATGCCACGGCCCCGATGCTGACACACCTCCATCGCCTGTGCTAGACCATACCGACGATCGTTGCGTGCACCCCCGTGCAGAACTTCTGGACGACGCACAAGAACTGCATTGAGCTCTCCAACCTCTACATCAGTATCGCGGTCGGGAGCATCGTGTCCGACTTCGTACTGATAATCATCCCGATACCATACGTGATGAGGCTGACGATGTCCCCGATCAAGAAAGCTCTTCTCATCTCGTCGTTTGTGTTTGGAGGCTTGTAAGTGTCGTTTGCTTACCCATCCACGTCGACAAGAGAGAAGCGGAGAGCCCCCTCCACCGCCAAGTACTAAAGACCAAGGCTTACTCTCGTTGTTGACGCATAGCAATTGTTTCATAACAATCATTCGACTGATCAAGGTGTCGACGTTCGATTACAGCGATCCCACCTGGGGAACCGTGGATCTGATGATATGGACTGGTCTGGAGGCCTACTGGTAAGGCGGCCGTCCCTAGAGATAATCAGACACAAAGATGCAAAAAGAAAAAGAAAAGAGAGCCCCAAGGGTCACATAAACTAACTTGAGCAGTGCCGTCATCTGCTGCTGCTTACCGACTCTGAGGCCTTTGCTTCACATGTATCGCTGTGGAGGCAGCTTCAAAGACAGTGAACGCAACCCCGGAGAGATGGGCCACCCCGTGTATCTGAAGATGCCGCCCAAAGTGGCCTCCCGCTCGTCTGAAGAGGCCCTCGAGGAGTACAACTTCGTCAAGATGAGCCTGGCCGATCTTCAACAGTACAGCAGGCGGTTGACCCTACAAGCTATCCCTACCCTACCGAACCTCCCTACCATTCCCACCCTCACTACCTTTTCTGAAGACCATGGTACCGTGTTCAGCAGTTAAACATGAGCCAGCCTCATTTCTCATTGCTAGAGATATTACTAATAGAGCTAGTGTTTAATATAGACCATAAAGGGTCAACATTTCGGATCAATTTGTTCAAAGGAGAGTGGGGGTACATGACGAGGCCGTGTCTTAACAGAACAGATTAGACGGGAACGGCGAGTTTCTAATGGTTGAAAAGCATTCTGATATCCGATGTCGTCGGAAGAATCTGTTTTACACGGTTCATTCCTGTATCCGCAGCATCTTCTCAACGGTGCCATCTTGCTGTGGTATTTTTGCTTCTTGTTACTCGACTTTTGTCTGACCGGCTTATGGCAGACATTTTGATGGCAGGGAAAGTCGTGAGCCACAAAGGATTTCATCAGATTCTCCAAGCATTTGTACCCCGAATAACGTGAGTATCAAAGATCACACCAAGGACATACTTTTTATTTTTTGGGTTTATGCAGTTGAACTCGTGTAGGGGAGAAAATTCTAATTCGACTCAACGGCATCTCATGGGTCATCAGGCAGTCTAAGCGTGAATGTGGGAACTCCTTTAGCTGTTGGGCGACATGCTCGATGAGCGGAGTCTGGCGGAGGATGGACGTCTGTAACACCGGTGATGTGGATATCTGCCTGTCCATCAGCTTCTAATCGTATTTGAATCCGATCTCAGGACAGCTGCGCGATATACAAAGGCACAAAACACAAGTCTTATATGCCTGTAGTGCCAGTAAGTCACCCCCTTGGTTATAAAAACACAGGACGTAGAAGCAGCCAGCAATCAGCAAAATCCGGTTGATGCATCTTGGCTGAGGTCTGAATACCCTTGTGTGGACTTGACGATGGCGAGGTTGTAACCGGAGTGCTGCGCCGTAGGCTTGCATGAGGTAGCCAAAGGTCGTTGCGGTGCAAGAAAAAGCCTGATCGACAGGCGATGTGACCAAACCTGAGGGGGTGCATGATATCTAACAGCAGGTCGATGAGGGCAATTCGGCAGATGGTGAACTATGCTGGGCGAGAGTGAAAAGTAGTGACAGAGCTGTTAACCATGCGGTTTCTCTTCAACCTGCCAGTGCTTGGTGAGGATCTAGACACGTCTGGCAGGATGATCAGGAGGCTAATAACTACGTTAATTGACAGGATGATAAGCTACTCAGCAATAGCAACAAAGCAGCCCATTCCTCGCAAACAGACCAAAAATGTGCCAAACCACCCCTTCAAATCTCAAGAGTCTGTTGTCAAGGGGTAGCAGTTTCTGAGAGACGCGGTTGGTGCGCCAGGCGGCCCAGGCCTCCTCGCTCCCTCCCGGTCCCGCTTCTCCCTGGAGCCGCTGACGGAAAAGCGCCCGTCGTCCGTCGACGGCTTCTCTAGGCTCTTTTGTTTTAGGCCGCAGCGGCCGTGCCCGGCGACCTCCCGCCCCTGGGGTGTAGCTGGCCAGGCGACTCATGACGGTGGCCCCCCCCCGATATCTGCCGTTTGTGCATCCCTCTCCCTCTCCCAGATCCCTACAACGTAGATTTATCCCTGGGCCAAGAGAGGTGGGACTAGAGTTTTGGCCAGTGAACAAGCAGTGGGGGGTGGTTTGACGAGTCTGGAGCTGGAAAAGCCCTTGGCCGAGGCGGTTTTCATCGCGAGGCGTTACGTAGTATTACTGCGCGTTCGAAAGCCTGCGGATCAGGGTGACGCGAAGAGAGGTTGCGACGGTTACTTGCGACAGATGTGGATGTTCAGGTAATGTTGTCTCGTGTTTAAGTTCCTACTCGTAGTAATAGTCGTTGCCTATCCCGATGGGGGTACGAGTATGACGCCCAACGTTCTTTTTTTTTTTTTTTTTTTTTTTTTTTTTTTTTTTTTTTTTTTTTTTTTTTTTTTTTTTTTTTTTTTTTTTTTTTTTTTTTTTTTTTTTTTTTTTTTTTTTTTTTTTTTTTTTTTTTTTTTTTTTTTTTTTTTTTTTTTTTTTTTTTTTTTTTTTTTTTTTTTTTTTTTTTTTTTTTTTTTTTTTTTTTTTTTTTTTTTTTTTTTTTTTTTTTTTTTTTTTTTTTTTTTTTTTTTTTTTTTTTTTTTTTTTTTTTTTTTTTTTTTTTTTTTTTTTTTTTTTTTTTTTTTTTTTTTTTTTTTTTTTTTTTTTTTTTTTTTTTTTTTTTTTTTTTTTTTTTTTTTTTTTTTTTTTTTTTTTTTTTTTTTTTTTTTTTTTTTTTTTTTTTTTTTTTTTTTTTTTTTTTTTTTTTTTTTTTTTTTTTTTTTTTTTTTTTTTTTTTGAGACGTTGCAACGGGACGCCGATCGCCGTGCTAAGTAAGCATCTCGAGCACGCAGTGGGAGAAGAGCTTTGACAAGGTCGAGAAGAAGCAGGATTCGGTCGTCGTCTCCTTCGACGACGGCTCGTCGATGGCCGGCCGAGTGCTCGTGGCATGCGACGGGGGCCCTTCCCGAGCCCGGCGGCAGCTGTTGCCGGACCAGCACGAAAGGCACCGGATCCCGGCCCGGCTGCTTGGCCTCAAGGTGCTCCTGTCGCCGGACCAAATGGCGCCGATTCTTTTTCCCTGCAGGGGACATCGTCTCGTGATGATACGTTTCTCTATCTCAGCAGTGAGTTCTTCTTGATCCTGTGTTGGAATCCTTTTCGCATCCAGTCGCCCCGCAGCAGCCAAAGCTTTTTCAACAACCGGCCGGGACGGGACCGGGGAGGGGTAGTACATAGTCGATCATTGTGTGTCCGAACCGGGGTAGTCCTGGTCCCAACAACACACTCCCTGCGCTTGGGAAAAGTATCGATGCCTCCGTCGGGTTTCCTCCGCTTGCAAGTTGCAAGCGACCTTCCCGGACGGTCCGGAGAACAGCGGGAAGGAGAAGCAGAACAAACACTAATCAAAAAACGAACTCCACGCGTTGCAGTGCTCGACGCCCCCGGAAACAACGACGAGAGCACGGGGGAGTACAGCTGCCAGATGTGCGTCTCGTGGCCGGACCGCCCGGGGTTCCTGGGCAAGGCAGCGCCGATGGGCCGCCCGCAGACGAACGACGGCAGGATCGAGCTCATCAGGTTGTTCGCCGAGGGCTGGTCGGAGCCATTTCGTGGGCTCGCGCTTGGTATTCCCGCCGGTACGGACGTGAAACATCTCGACCTCTACGACTATTACGCGCCGCCCAAGGGACTGAGGTCCAAGGGGAGGGCGGTGTTGATAGGTGACGCCCTCCACGCTATGGTGATGCGTAAGTTCCTTTTCTTAGGCTTTCTCCTCATGACTCCCAGACTGGTCCAAGATTGATGCCACTACATGACTTGACCCTGCCTCTGGGATGCTGAAACCTGGCATAGAGAGGGACGGAAAGCACTAGTGATGGTCACTGGCTGAAAAGGTATATGTATCCAGGCATATGGTGCCTGACGTTGATCCATGGCGAGTAAAACTTCAATTTCACAAGGCGTGTTGGAAAGGGCCGATCATCGAGGGGTTTTGCTCGCCAGCATCGAACCATTTGCACCAACGCAAGGTGGCAAACAGGTTGTCCTTGCAATATTGAGTCGCGCGGCCATGTTGTCTTTGCGCTCTCTTGCGAATGCGTTGCCAAAAGGCTATCGGTCTAAGCAGATGGTAATGCAACCCTGGCTTAAAGGGCCAAATTCAAGGCTTTAAATCAGCGGTTACGGGCGGCCTGGTATATCTCCGCGCGAAGCTGGGGAGAGGCCTACACACGGAGGTGCTTGAGGCCGGCTGGAGCAAATACTTGGTTGTTCTGGAGCCGAACCAACAGGATGGATGACCCCAGTCCGGTGAAGCTATCGTGAAGTGACCAGGTCCACTAGAAATCCCCGACCCTTGTGGTTGCATTGCGTTTCAAGTCAGCGGAAATGTTGACAGCATTGCTATGAAGCTCGACATCGTCTTCCAGAGCCAAGATGAGTTTCGTTGTTTCGAAGCTGGGGTTCGCATCAACCCAAGATCCTTGCCCGTCTAGTTGAACGAACTATGAGCAAGCCCAAGGACGTACCTGGGCCCATTGTCAAAAAGACAGTGAAACAACGACACAAAGACTACAAACACGGGCTTCTTGAACATGCAAGAATCTTGCCGTGTCCCTGCTTGAATCCTGGGCCATTTTCTCCGCCACTTGACGTGGGTTGTTCTGCGACTTAGGCCGAAGTCTGGAAAGGGCGTCGTTGCACAGCTGGATTTCTGATTGACAAAAGCTATGCTTAGAAAACTCCAGGCTTGCTAGAAAGCACAGAGAAAACGCAATGCAATGCGTGAGCCAAAAGTAGCGAAGGGGTAAAACGGTATGAACATGCATTGCGGTCTCACAGTGTCGTAAGGGGCCAATCACCCAATGCAGTTACAGTAATAAGAACAAGACCAGCATGGGTTTCTACTAGATTGAATCACACTGGATAAAGAACCAGGAGTTGCATCCGGCTGAACTGGTGATAACTATTCCATGTCTGCTATGCACTGATCCGAGTTATTCCCTTAGACGCGGCTTGACAACTGCCCCCAGTCTATTCTCTTTTCTGTTATTACTTTGCAAAGTAGAAGACCGCAATGCAACTGCAACTCCCCTGCTTTTTGTATGTAGACAGACACTACAGGTACCTTTAGCTTAAGCAAGTCTGCTAGAGGCTAAAGTACTCTACATGATTAGTTTTATGCTGGTTGCTAGCTGGCTGCTTCCCCGCACGTGTTGTTGAACCGCGTCCAAGGGGGATAAGCTCGACCAGACAGGCATATATCAGAAATCACTTAGCACATGCACTGCAACTTTGGTCAACTGGACTGCGTCCTGTGGGCGATGGACATACCCCGCCTCCTCCGATCCTTCAGAGCGATGCCCCTTGGCCTACCCGGGCCTTTTTCCGGCCACGTACCACCAGCGGGAGGCTGGAGCCGGATAAGTCGCAACGGCGCGCACCGTTGCATCTGAGGCTGCATCTACCTAGGGTAGCGACGCAAAAGTCCCGATTCCTTCGCCAAGATCATTTCCTACCAAGGCAGGTAAACAGCCGGTTCTGAGATCATGTGTAGTGGAGCGGGCCACCGCCCACCTAGTCAAATCCTGCCTCCTCAAAAAGGGAATATAAGCATCTTTCTAATGCGATGCTACGTCGGAAAGAGGCAACAACAGCCCCGAAAGACCCCCTACCAATCGGTTGCGGAAACGGAGAGTAGCCACATGGTCGTTGTCCGTCTTCGCCATGTCTTGGGTATCTTGGCTGCGGGAGGCGTGAGGTATACCGTATACCCGTCTCGTCCTAAAACTCCTTCTTGGTGTAATAGGCGTGCAAGTAGAGCAATTTGCGGCTGCCTAGCTTAGCCAGCTTGGCCTCTAGGTCGCAGTTCTAGCAGACGAACCAGCCAATCTTCTTGGACGAGGGGGCCTTAGACGCCAACGTTGAGCTCGGGTTGCATGACGGTCAGCAGTTTACTCACAAATCTGCTTTCGGAAGAAGAATAGGCTGTAGCAATCCTCATAAGCATCTATAAAAGACCGTCCGCCGTCTCTCCCAAGCTCTCCTGACTATTGGCCTCCATCATCTCATTCTCATCCTCTCGATATCTTCAACTTTGTTACTTACAGACTTGAGACAGTTCTCAACCGTCCCTTCTCAACATGCACTTCTCCCAGATCCTGCTCGGCTTTGCAGCCGCCGTCTCCGCCACCGACCTGTACCTCCACGTCGTAGGCGGCTGCGGCGGCAACGCCATCGCTTGTCTCAACATCCGCCGCGAAACCTGCTGCGGCACCAGCAGCGACATGTTCCCCTCCCTCAGCTTCCGTGGCTTCCCCTCCGAGTGGAACCTTGAGGCCAGAGGCTACTCGGGAGGCACCTGCAACTGGCCGAAAGAGGTCCAGCCCGTCCGCGACCCCAACTTCGTCTGCCTTTCCTCCGGCGGCTTCTCCGGCGGCCGCTGGGGCTCTGCCGGCCTCAGTCGCGACGGGTGCGCCAGCAGCGGCAGCTGCACCTCGTTCCAGAAGCCCAACACCCTCCTTCTCGAGGACGGCGGCAAGTTTAACATTGCCGACTTGGAGGATGCTCCTCTTAGACAAATGGCATGTGTTGATCGAGCCCCCCCCCCCCGACATTCTCTGAAGTCCATGCTCTAACACATTTCGATAGTTAGCAAAGGAACCTCCTCCTCCTTGCCCCTACACCAGTCGAAAACCTCGTGTTCTCACCTGAATAAACACCCTGCTCGATTTTTAATTTTAGTTTTGCCAGTTTGACTAATCTTCTGCCCAAATTCCAGCCTCGAGATCGCTGCTGCCGGCGCCAACTCCACCGACATCCCGGCGCAGTTCAACGCCTACAAGATCACCGAGTAAAACATTGGGCAAGCAACTTTCCGGCCGTGCTCTGGCTGCTTATATCGGGGGAGATGCACGGATGGAAACTTACGCACAACATCGTTTGCCTCGGGATCCATTGCTGGGCGTTTGCCGCTCTCGCCCTGAGATTACGTCCTCACTTGGACCTAATTGAGTACAGTCACGTTATGTCGCCGGTAACCTGGAAGAGCGTCAAGCAATAAGTAGTCTGTCAGTCAACCCATGAAACTTAAAACGGTCTATTCGTTTGTATATGCTGTAATAACTAGTCCACCAGCTTGTCATGACATCTTGTGAGCATCTGTAGCTCTAGCCACAGGAACACCGCGTGTCCAATCGCCCATGCCTGAGCAGCCTCGCTTCTTGCCCACAACGTGACCAATATCATTTATGACACCACAGTCTTTTGTTGTCGTCTCGCAGCCATGCTCCTTTCAAACGTCTACTACTTCCCAAACTGCTCCGACGAGCTGGCTACGCGGTCAATACCGAGAGACCTCCTAAGATGTTGAACCGCGTCGAAGGACGCATTCTAGCGTGGAACAAGTGGTACAAACAGTCACCAACACGCCAATAACGGCTTATTAACTTCTAAAGCTTGGCGGCAGAGAATCTTTAAAACTAGAAAGAGCTAGCTAGTTAAGGAACTACGCTGCATAGACAGGATATAAATCTGCAGGTTGAGACAGAGGTAGTGTGTTACTGCTACCCTTAAGACTATTGTGACATGAACAGGTAAAGCTAGGCTTACAACTATTATAAAAATAATGCTATTACCTAGATAGTTGTAGGTAATAACTAATGCCTTGTCGTGATAGGTGCAGGTGCCCTATACAAGCCAAAGTTGCAGCACTGCAATTGTGGGTCCACTTTTGCGCCATTCATCACATGCCTTATATCTTGTGATACCTACGCCTAGAATTAGAATTTTACCCTAACTTAGAGCCTAAAACTGAAAGGAAGGTTTTAAACGCTACTGGAAATAGTAAAGATTGGCTAAAGCGGTGATTAAGATTCTTATACGGAGAATAATCTGGATGTCTACACGTTATGAAGAGCTCCCAAAAGACAAAAGGTCTGCCCGAGGTGGGCTTGAACCACCAACCTCCAGATAACCATCGCTGCTGATCACGTAGATCAAGTCGGATAGTAACAGTCTGACGGGCTAGCCAATTGTGCCATCGGGGATTATGTAATGTGTTGACTGACCATCGGGGGAAGCTGAGTTGGCGTTATGAATGGATCAGACAGACGGGGGGGTGGAGATGTGAGCCGGGCTGATGGGTCTTGTAGGTCCATCGTGAGTTCTTCGGCAATAAGTGCACAGCGAAGTCGGCCGATGCCTCTCAGGGAGTATCCGGGAGTGGGAAATCAAGTCCAGGCACACTTACACACAAAACAGATATGTAGTAGAATGTTGGTGAACTTTCATAAACAAGCAAATGACAATTCGTCACTTGAGGAATCGAACAGCTCATCTTCGACAAAAATGCTGTTGCAGTTGCCGAGTTCCAAAAGTCCTAGTGCACATAGTTAGGTTGGGTTGAACAACCAAAGTAAGCGAGATTTGATATCTTAAAGGCCTCGGCTGTTGCAATTGTAGGTAGCGTTGGTGGTTGGTCACTCCAGCGGTAAGTAAAACTATGCAGGTGTATCATTTCACTGCAGGCTTGTTACTGTCATTCTATCGACTCGTTGTCTGATTCCAAGAGTAGCGTAATATCATGCTGCTATCAATCTTAAAGGCCTTCTGTGCCTCGGATGTCTAGCAAGCTCAATAGAAGGGGTTAACAGTTTCCTGGAGAGTACGGACAATGATAGCCAAGACAAGTGATATTAGCATGCATACACCTCGGCTCTTCACATCGTCAGAAAAAGAAAAGAAAAAGAAAAAGCCCAACAGATCACGGTAACTTGTCTTTACTCCACCAGGCATTACCAAGCTAAACAATCGCCAGCAAGCCAGTGTTTGGATGACAGCCTACGTATTCGAAAAGTTGCTGCTCCGGCTTCAGCACCAGGACTTCGTGGAACAGCCTCAGGGAAACGTTATTGTCGAGCTTTTGGGCATACTGCAGGAACCCCCCGAAGATCTTCAGGTGTGTCGAGTGTTGCTTGGCCCACGCCTCGAGCGAGCCGAGCTCGTCGAAGAAGGCCAGTCCGAAAGTGCGGTCCTTGTCTGCCTTGCCCGTGGCCGGGTCGATGAGGTCCATGAAGCGGCAGCTGTGGCATCCGACCTCGCCACCTTGATCCCGCAGGAATTCCATGCCTTTGATCAGCACGGGATGCATCGTCTCCTGGTACAGCTTCCGCTCCTCGGGCAGAGTGGCGGACCAGTCTTGGCCGGAGCGGATGACGGCCAGGTTCTGCTTGCCCGGTACGCGTACCCTGCGTGGTGGCTGCGTTTCTTCTTGTCCGTCCGCCGCGGCCTCGGTGCCATGCCCGTTGACGCCGTTCGTGTTGGTGCGCTCGACCTTCTCTCCCACAAGCTCATCGTTCTGGGCGGCCGCCATGCGATCGCGCATGCTCCCCCAGTACACGTGCTCCCTGATGGGACCGATCACCCGGTCTCTCATATGCGCCGCGCCCTCGGGGACCTCGTTGTTGGAGAAGACTGTCTCAAACCGGTCGATCGTGGGGAAGAAGACCTCGAGGAACCACCCGTGGCTCTGCGGTTCGGCGTCAAGGCCGTCCCACCATTGCCGGAAGCCCGAATCGCGGGCCCACTTCTCGTACGCCGTTCTGCTGGGCCAGTACGCAAGGTGGGCAACGTTGTAGTATCCTTTGTTGTCGGTCACGGACGCCCACTCGGCGAACTGGGGGCGGGCTTCGGCGTCAACGGCCTTGGAGGTGGTGAAGTGCGTCAACTGCGCAACGGCAGCCCCGTCTGGCCTGGCAGCAGGAGCGTATTGAGCACCGATAACGGCAAAAACAAGGTCCTTTGTCTCTTTGGGGAAACCGGCACTGTAAGCAGGGAAAGGAGGGTTGAAGTCGGGCGGTGTCTGAGCAGGGAGCCTGCGGGGGCATTGCAGGTGCTCTGGGATCGCGGAGACAAGCATCTTGAATATCTATTAAGGTGGGAGACAGGATTGGCAGCAGGGGAGCAACAACTGACAACTGCATGGTCAGACTCGGGGGAGCATGCTTTTAAGCCAGACCGGCCGGGACTACGAGTATCTGGGCGGGTGTGAAGGGTAGTCGGTTCGGTCGACTTGCGGCGCAGTAGTGTAGTAACTCAGCAAACATGGCGGATTCATCCGCCTTGTTTGCGCAACCTGCATGCGCAGGGATTCCCAAACAAAAGAACAATGGGTTAACATTGTCTCCCCAGTTAGTTCCTACTATGTAAGCCTTATCGAAGACCACCCATACTCTGTACATCCTTGGCTGACGACTCCGTCGGCATCCCAGTGTGGAATGGTCCGGAACGAGGGCGGCATTATGGGATGAACGATTCGAGGGATCCGACTGGTCTCTGGCGAATGAGCATGGGCTCGACTCACCACGAGGCGACGAGGTCCTCAAACAAGGTTTTTCATCTGTCTTCTCCACGGGGGAAAAAGTGTAAAGCCAGGCCTCGGCTGATATTCCTGCCCCTGAGCACTGACGATGCCTCAAGCAAATGAGGCTCCGGTCATCGTCTACGCCCTAGAGGTACATTCTGCAGTGGGTAGTCGACATCTGAAGGAGACAAGGCCGGCGGCATCTGCCTCTTGTGCAATGTTTGACGGGGGGGGCCCTTCGCAGGGATTATGGATGACCGAGAACCCGAGTAATGGTCCTCGAGACGCATTGCCCCCGTCTGCTGGGGCGAAAAGGGACCAAAGCGGCGCCTTTTCTCACCTCACTCTCCGTAGCAAGTAAGTGTAGCCACAGTTCGCGCAAGAGACACGCGCAGATCCATATTACAATACCGGCACTAGGGAAACAAACCTTTCTCTCACGACTCAGGCACGATGGAGAAATCTGCGAGATTTCCCCATTCCTCTACTGCAATAGGACGACGGGACGCGACACGGAATCGCAGAATGGCCCCAGGGACAGAACTTCTGCCTTGGACTGGATCGCGCTCGACTGCATGTACATAGTATAACTCGTGCCCAACCCCTCCCCCCCCCGGCAAACTTTGGTCTCCAAGAGACGAGAAAAAAAACAAGACAAAAGGAGAGGCCACACCATAATATCGAAGAGGGAAGAGGGGCAGCTTTGCGGACGAGAAACCACCGCAACTCCATCGCCCGTCCGACACAACCCCACCACCCGACAAGTTCACGAGTCTCACGATATTGACACCATGGCGACGCCGTTTCAGGTCGAAGCCTGGACCGAGTACGCCGTCGGCATGCTCGTGCTGCTGATACGCATCATCTACCGGGTCAGCGTCGTCGGGATGAACTGGGAGGGTGATGATTACTTTGCCGTCATCGCCGTCTTCTTCTGGACAGTACGTGGTCTTTATGCACGCCAGTGGCTGTCTCTGTAACGATGTAGTCAAACTAACCCTCTGGCTTCTCCAGGGCGAACTGGTCATGTTAGAGTTGATCGGTGAGATTCCTTGCGATCCCACCCTCCTTCCATCGGCGAGGGGGGACTCGACCAAAGCTTAACTGACTTTGTGTCCACCGTCTGCAGGTCAATATGGTAGCATCACCGGAATGAACGACGCGCTCGCCCTGACGCTCTCCGACCATGAGAAGGAACGAATCATCATCGGCAGCAAGTGCCTCGTGGCGGGATGGGTGCTCTACGTCACTCTCATCTGGTGCCTGAAGGCGTGCATGCTGTTTCTCTACCGCCGGCTCACGTATGGTTCAAGAATTTCCCTTTTTTTTTTTTTTTTTTTTCCCCTCTGTCACATGCTCTAGGCGGCTTGTGGAAAGACTTTTGCTAACAACTCGTTCTGCCGACTATTCAATAGGCTCAACTTGCAGCAGCAGAAGATGGTCCTCATCACAGCCGTCGCCTGCGTACTTTGTTACCTGGCGACGATCCTCGTGATCCTCACACGATGCATGCCGTTCCACAAAAACTGGCAGATTTATCCGTATCCTGGAGGTTAGGCCCCTCGTCAAATCCCCCCCCCC
>NWBT01000042.1:1340081-1358914 GCA_003386485.1 Colletotrichum lentis | reverse complement strand
AGGGGCAAGCAAGTCGGTTGCCGGTGACCCGGCTGGCGTCGGGGAGGTTCGTCGGGGAGAAGCTTTTTCCCAGTTTCCAATGTTTATCTTCCGATTCCTGTCTATGCTTTACGCTCGGCGACAGCACTTGTCCCTCGTCTTGTTTCGTCCGAGGACTGCAGCATGATGTTACTACCCAATCCACCGCCATGATCTACACTAGACTTGGAGTCTTTGCCTGCAACCATCTTCTCCGCCTTTCACAGCTAGTATTCTTCTTCTTCTTCTTCTTCTTCTTCTTAATCTGCTCAATGTTGAAATATTCCATTGGGCTCTGACTTGTTCGTCGCAACAAACTATTTTCATCGCCACGCTTTGGTCTCTTGTCCACCACCCCCCCCCCCNCGCCTTTGTGAGCACTACAGATGGCCATTTCCTTCGTAGATGAAGGGCCTGATGTGCCGGATGACGAATCACCGAGCACAGCCACGCCATAATACTCTCGCCGCAGCGTGGCGATGACGATGCGCGCGCCATCCAAGCCATCCTTCACTTCCCCCGACCCCGGAACCCTTCATCTCAACGCCTGCAATACACGCAAGGCGTCAGTGATGGTGGTTTGTCAGATCCGAGCCACCGCTGCAACGTATTTCAGCCACTGCACTGTCACCGCTCGGTAAATGAGAAAGAAGTTGATAAAAGAACTTCAAGTAGATGAGATCGCTGGAGCGGAGTGCGCCTTGGCTTGCGGCGTGCTCCAACTGCGGTTATCATCAAGTTCCTAGTCCGCCCCCTAGTTTTCCCTGATGCGGCTCCTTAAACTGCCAGACCATCACATGGAAAACAAAACGCAGGAGAAAAGGGCAGAATCCCCCAACACTCGCGTCGTGCCGACTACTGGTGACGTCGTGCCTTGGCGGTTAAAGCGAACACACCTTGGGGTTTCCCCTGTCCATCAAAATAGCACACGTGACATGGAAAAAAATAACCTAGGGGTTTATTCATAGTTTTCGTTCTAGGTGAAACTCTCTCCAGGACCAGGCGGAGAGAGGCATCCCACTCAACTTTCAGTCGATCGATAACAACAGAGCCGAAAGTCTTTGTCGCCATGAGAGATACCGGAATAACCGTCGAGGTTAAGCATTCGACAGTTGCTTTCTTCTTGGCCGTAAGCACCTATCCTGCGAGATGGCCTCGATCTGTTATACCTGCGCATTAGCTTCTCCCATCTATCCCACAGAACCCAGTAGCATACTTTTCATATACGACTAATCTCGGTCGCTGTCTATTCCTCTTGAAGTCCCTAAGGCTGCAAGTAGAATGTGCTATTTTTAGAAGTGTCTATCTTGAACAGCCGACAGCGTTAAAATGAAAGCTAAACTAAGAAGAATCGCTGGTGCTTGTCACATTGCCACACCCAGTCGCCAAGTTCTCTGATATCTCTTTGCCAACTTACGACGTAAACTCCCTTTGGCAGTAAAAGCTCGATGGTTGCGGACGGTCTCACGGTCAGCTCTTTCCCATCCGCCAAATGACCGACTCGCTCGCCTCGCCATCACACCGACTCAGTACTATGACATCTCCTCGGCCAATCTCCCCACCCCCTATTCATCAACACACTAACAGGCTAACAGGCTGAGTCATCGGCGAAAGCTCACCCGGCAATGCGGCCTCTACGACTGTGGGTCGGACCATATCGTAGAACTGCCAGGAATAACTAGGGGTAAAGTAAAACATCCCCATTGTGTTCGGAGTATATCCCCGCATATAACATTATGCCTTATAGAATTACCGTACATCTTACAAGGGGGAGGAGTTGACTATGTGACTATCAGGTCAGCAGACTGCCAGAACGTACAGTGCTGTTAGTGGGGGTGTAAGGGTTGGGTGGGTAGAAGCTTAGAACGTACGTGGTAGGGATCTTTAACTTTCGCTACATAGTAGATACCATCGTATTACTATGTAGGTGGGACTGAAGGAACGGGATACTACGTAAGACAACGAATCTCCAGAAGGATGTCTGACCAATGATGGAACGGCCAGTGACCTCGTATCTTCTTGCTCGGTATCACGCCCCCATCAACGATGCCGAAAATGCCCTGGCGACACAGGGTTGAAGCCTAACGCATTGGTTTTACATAGTACCGGAGCTCGGGTCCGGGCAGTTGGCTCAGAACCGCTGCTCTGTTGCTGGCCCACTTACTGGATCCTCACTGGATGACGATCTGCATCTGCGAGTCAAGGATAATACAACCTTAGGGATTATGCAGACTGCTAGCTGATCCTCTCGCCTCTCAATCTACTACACTTCTAGAAATCAGCTGACCTTTAAGCTTAAGAAGCGTTCATGGAAAGGAATATTTAAATAGATCAGCAGCTGCCCAAGTCCAAGAATCCTCTCGCACCATCTGCCTTGACAACAACGTATCTTCTACTCGTGCACCGTCTCGACTTTCGCAGGCTTTCTTAAACCCAAGCAAACCCCTCGCAGCTCACAAAAAAAAAAAATGAAGCTCGCCGCCGTCGTCGCCGCTTTTTTGGTGCCTGGGTCCCTGGCGGTGAAGACATGGAACATCCAGGGTTCCTGCTCCAAAGATTTCACTTGTGAGATTGACACCAAAAGAGTCGACCCGAAAACCGTCTGCAGTAAATGGCCCGGGCAGTTCACCGGCTCCGGCCACAACGGGAGACTAAGCTGCACGGGCCCGGGAACTGAGTGCACATATGTCTACACATGCTAGGCGTATGTCACCTTCTTCACAATAAAATAGGTGAGAAAGTCACGGCTGCGCAACGGGAACCCGCACGGCGATTGTCATCAGATCCTTGAGCTGACGTTTCCTGTTTCCAGGCCATTTTCAGCAGGAATAGAATGGGATGCAAAGCGTCAGATCGAAGGGTTCAAATTCGCTTGCAACGGGATAGATTGGGGTGTGCATTGTTGTTTAGAGCGATGTTGACTAGAGTCGGTCGACCACCGGGCCAGGCTTCGTGCCGGAACATGTGAATACTTCCGGGGCCGACGGGCTATACCAATAAGAGCAAACAGATTGTGATTAAAAGCGGACCAACAATCCGAGAGAGCCCGAATAGGCTATAGCATAACTCGTATTGAAACTGTTAATTTGCGGGATCGGCTGCCAGATCGGAGAGTCGGAGTTAAGGTAGAAATCGGGGAAAGCAGAAAACCAATCGACCTCTGTTAGCAGCATTGGGGTCTAAATATAGGTTAGCGGCCACGCCTTTTCAAAGGCTGGAACCGAGATCTGGATACCGCTTCGCTGGAGTTGGCAGTGTCAAGGATGGCTTCTCGGTCCACGATATCCGCAGACCGATGCAAGATTCTCGGGAGTCTTTCTTCCCGACTCAAATTCATCTGACGCAGTCCGCAGCCTGCAGTCATTTCTTTTCATCAAACAAGCCATGGCCTGAGGGGAGGATTAGGGTCGAGCTCCTGGCGTCGTTCGGGAACCAGATAAACTTTCGATACCGGCAACGCACCCGACAACCAAACGTGCTCGCCGAATAAGCTTTTGAACATCTTTGCAGATCTTGAATGGACCTCTTGAACAGACCGAAAGTCGACAGCGGAAACTCGTGTCGTTACCCAAATGTGAAGCCAATAGATATGTTAGGTTGAGATGGTTGTCCATCTTAAATCCCTCCAGACCAGCATTTGATTCAACTGGTCGGAGATCAGCTGCTTCGTCTCAGCTCGAGGACTTCCGTATAGGAAGCATAGCCCCACCCGAGCGTTTTCATTACTGTCGTCACGGCCGTAAATAACTCTCTCTCCCTCCGTCTGTCTGACGGTTCGCTTACTGTGTGGGTTCGACGGGAAAATAAAATCAGCAAAAAAACAGTGCAACCAACCACGTATTGAGTATTGTCGGATTATAGGGCCCTACGGAGGGCACTTTGCGCGCGCCGAAAGGGTGCGCAGAGATAGGAGTTATCGGCCCGTATCGGTCGGGCCGCTCGGCGGCAACGAAGGGACTGCCGCGGGCTTCGCCCCGGGCAGTGGGCTTCGTGGGGGCACCCAGAAAAGGGGTTGCCAAGGGCCTAGTCGGGCGGCCGGGCGAAAGGGCAACGAAATAGTCACAGTTACACACACAGTCAGGTACTACGCACACAACGCACAATATACGCAATATTGACCCATCACTATTACCCCTGTCAATTCGACAAGTATCCTGATGTTTAGTGATTCCTGTAGTTATCTAGACAAAAACAAGCTGCCTTTTAATGTTTAATCAATAGGGAATTTTCCTCCTCTTAAAACAATAGGCGGTTTTTGTCCCTACCTAAATAGGTTAGACTTAGTAGAGTGGTATTTGTATATAGTGTATAGGATAGTGTATAGGAACCCCCTTGCTTAGAAACAATATAAGTAAGATTCCTCTTTCCAAAAGGAAGAAAAAAATTTTTTACAGGTCCTTATGAGCGAAGCAAGCGAACGCGCGCAAATATCCACCTACTTAGACCCAGTCTGTCATTGTCCTCGGCACGTTTGCCCGAAGGTCATGACCCAGGATTCATGTGAGCAACACCGCGGCGCAGCCAATCAAAGCGGAGTGGGTGAAAATATAGAAAGTTGCCATCGAGGCTTAGCTTTTATTTGCGTCCACGTGGGAGTCTCCCCTACGTGATGGCAACATAACTCTCATCCTGTCCTCGTCGACAACAGCTACGCCAACATCTTCCCAGTGGTCCCTGCTATCTAGGAAAAAACAAGTCGTCGGCCTGACATATTTGGGGGTTACCAGCAGCGCAGTCAGTAATCATACGCACAGTGAGCGGTCTAGGGCCCCATACAGCAACGGGAGTGGTAGGGACCACTATATATTAGTATCTGTTGCTGAATGGATCTTTGTCGAAGTGGCGTATCCATTCCGTGTCCTCAGATCAGAAGGTGACAATCCTCGTCTAATGAGCTGAAACATCATGAGCGATCTCGATCTCGCGCTAACCTCAATCCATGATCTATCAGTATACGATGGTATCAAGCAAAAGAAAAGCTCCCCTGCCAGGGGCTTTTCACCAACCCCAACCCTCACACCGCCACTTATAGTACTTCTAGTAACCTGTTGGCCTAATGGTCAGGTTTTTCACTTCCCAATATAAGTTTGTGTACTCAGTAGATGGTGTTGTGGAGTCTGACATGGGAAAAGTCAATATCAATAGCGTCGTTGGTGATTAGTATGCTTACTATGTAAAAAGAGACCTCGTCAAAGATGTCGCCACGACGATTGTATAGATGATGTTGTGGAGTCTGACAGTCTGACATGAGTAAGGTCAATAACAATAGCGTCGTTGATGACGAGAATGCTCGAGAAGAGGCCTCGTCAAAGATGTCGTCGAGACGACAGACTGGGACATAAAAGAGACGAAGCCGTCTCCTCCTGCTACCGATTCTTTCATCATCACTGTGACAGTCTCTTCACTCAGAACTACTCTCGACGCTTCAGAACAGCTCTTCCTATCATTACCACCAAATCCTCTTTTTTTTTTTTGCAGCCACGCAATCCAGCTCAAGTTAAGATACGCTTCAGTCGACGAAAAAATGCAGCTTAACCTTGCTACTGGCATCGCCATCCTCCTGGCCATCCAACCGGCTGTCGCGAGACTTTGTCCTCTCAGCGCCATTGAGTGCACCTGTAAGTCGCAGGCCTTGGGATCCATAAGATGGCATTCCTGCTAAACGTATTTCTAGACAGCAGTGGCCAACGCTGTGCCAAGTGGTGCCCGCAACAGGTTGATTGTGAATGTGCCAATGCGAAGGATGGTTACGGCACCCTGGCGTCGGCGAAATGCGTCACTGAAATTGAGTGGGCGGGTCGTCACAAGTGCGGCTAGATAAGTAAAGTGTCACAGGAAAGGATGAAAGGGACGTCCGTCATCTGGGAATCTGGATCTCGGCCTCGTAGCTATCGGCGATACGCATCCCTTGGGTCATCCCTTGATCCAAGAACCTGTAAATAGGATTCCTATAGGCTTGGCCTACGAGATAGACTTAGGAGAAACAACGCACTTTTCGGAGCCAGGTATGTGATTCTGTGCCTCGTGACATAAAGGCACTGGCCGACTAGGTTACGATTGGACATGAACAATAATATCGTTCGAATAACCGCCAGCTTGGAACGCCTTGAAAGCTGTGATGGAGACATGTATTTCAAGTAATTGGTCACCCGGTGATACTATTGTGGCAGTATGCTAGGCCGCTATCTTTTCAACAACGTTCCATTCTAGCAAGCTTGTTGTAAGTGTTTGTGGAACTCCCTTTGGCGTTTCCGACCCATGGTGATTTGTTTTTGTCTCACATTGGTTATCGTGAAATAGGACTGTTAAACTACAGATGTTGCTTCCAGAGATCTAACATCAAGCTATCCCGCAACCTTACAACCACTATACTCTCGGCATCATGGAACCCCATTAGGAAGGACAAGACTGTGACAAGAGGTAAAATAAACTCATAATGGCCCCGAGTCTCTTGAGGCAAATTGAAACTGGAGAACGCACATTCATGAAAAATACAGTAAGCATGAATCTTTTGCTCGCTGTCAGGACGCTTTTAGTAAAGTCGATCAACTCGGCTTCCCACAAGCAACACTCTTCGGAGCAGTCCTTGTGGGTGGGTTCTCAAGACTTACAACCGGACGCGGGCGACCCAGATGCTCTGGCATCGGAGCCGTGCTTCCGTCTTCGCTCACCATCATCAGCTAGTCCGCCGAAGGCTGTGACGCTGTGTCTTTTGCATTGTGAAAGATGTAACGCAGAGAGCTCCCGTGTTCTGTCACAAAAACGACGCCGTTAGTTGTGGGCAACAACTAACGCCTTATATCTCGTGACATGTTCTCTGTGGGCGTGGCTCATCATGGAATCATCCGAGGGCTGAGATGTTTTATTTCTAATTTCAAAACTTTTGTTATTAATTTTGGGCTATCAGAGCGAGCGCTTGGTTTACCAACGCCCGTTCCAGCAGACGTGGCATAAAAGCCCAACCAACGGCTATATAGTAGTGTCCTCGCCCACCTGACTTTGATTGCAGTGTCATTATGCCAATCATGCGGGAGCACGGGAGCTTATCCCCCCTTCATTATAGACAGCAAAAAAAAAAAAAAAAAAGAAAAAAAAAAGAAAAAAGGGTTTGATCGCGGGGTAATGGCCACACTTAATATCTGTCCAACGGCAGAACGGTGAAAGGCGGGGTTTCCCAGATATCCCAGTCCCCTGAGACCTCTGGGAGTCCAAATGGCCTCAAACCGGCGATCCTGAATCTGTTTGCCGAGGTCAGTCAGTACAGGGGCTTCAACCCTCGGCGGTTTCCGGGACGGATATCTTACTTGTACGAGCCCGGCTGAATGCGGGACCCGTCGGCGAAGCGTCCGAGCCAGTTATACATCTTGGGCTTTCCCCGGGGCTGGGAGTAGAGGGGGAAAGATAAGATGTCGTTCTCGTTGTTCCGACTGGGATCGAACGCGGAGAGGCTCGCCGTGCAGTTCCAGCTGGTGGCCGAGCCGACGAAGCCCTTCTGGCCGGGCACCGGCGGGTAAGACCACTGGGCTTCAGTGTAGTTCTCGGAGAAGACCTGAGACTGCGGTCAGCGTTGTGTCTACTTTTCGAACTAACCAGGGAGGATGGTGGTTCGGCGTACATCCCAGCGGAACTCGGTAGTTCCCCAAACAAACATGCTGTTGAGCCTCGGGAAGTCGCGTGCCTCTCGGGTGAGGTTGAATGTGAAGCTGGTTATCCCACGTCAGCTCGTGAGGTCTGGCTGTGTGGCATCCGGAGGGGGGGGAACATACTTGGACTTTTGTTGGATCTTGGTATCCGTCACGCCGGACACGATGAAAGGATATTGCCATCCGTAGGCCCATATGTTCTCAATGGTCTTCCTGAGGTCAGACGCGACGCCTGCGGGTGCGATAAGTCATTGTTGAGCTGCAGAACGGAGCGTCGTAGGAAACTTACCAAAGTAGGGAATGCCCAGCTCTTCACCATTGCTGCCGCTGATGAGGACCTTGCCGCTGTACACTGGCAGGGCTTTCTGATTGGCGCCCTCTGGGACGCTGAACGAGAACCTATGCCAACCGTCAGACCACACTACGAATGCTTGGATATGGGTAAGAGGCTCATGGGCAAAAGGGGCATACTTGACCGACGCGGTCTCGCCCGGCGCCACAGTGATCTCCTTCGGCAGGGAGACGTTGGGGGTAAGCTTGATGGGAATCGTCCCGGCGTACGGACGAATGGCCGGGACGGAGGACCGCGGGTGGCCGGGCGTGGAGGGCTCGTAGGCCTCGTACCCGCCGGCGTCCTGTAGGGAGAAGGTGTACGTGACGGCTTGGTCGGCGCGGTTCGTGATGTCCACCGCGTGCGTCCCCTTGAAGTGCGCCGTGTCGTTGAGCTCGAACTTGCGGCCGTCGAAGCCCAGCTCGGTGGTGTACCCCAGGACCCTGCCGGCGTCCACGAAGCCGCCGCCGACCTGGGTCGTGGGCGCCCAGAACCCGTAGTCGTTGGCGCTGGTGGACCAGTCGGCCCAAGGGACGGCGCGGGCCGTCGTCGAGATGCGGGCGATGAGCCGGCGGGCCCACGCCGGGTCGTCCTTGTGCGCCGCGCGGCCGCCGTACCGGCCGACCCAAAGGGCGGCGATGCCGGCGATGTAGGGCGTGGCCATGCTCGTGCCGCTGAGGACGCGGTAGCCGTCGGTCGGGTACGTGCTCAGGATGCGGGTGCCCGGGGCCGCGACGTCGGGCTTGAGGGCGAGGTCGAAGGTGCTGCCCCAGGACGAGTAGCTGCCGGGCCGGCCACCGCCGGCGTTGCGGAGGCCGACGTAGTGTTGCGTGTCGACGTTGAAGGAGGCCTTGACGGTGCCCCCGGCGAGGATGTTGTTGACGATGGCCTCGCCGGCGGCGGCTTCGACGATGCCGGCGAGCCCGACGCGGCCGGAGCTGGCGGGGCTCTGGTAGACCCCGCCGTCGTTGTAGAAGAGCACGAGCTGGGCGCCGAGGGCGGCGACGTTGTTGTGCTTGTCGGTCGTGGTGCAGCCGCCGAGGCGGACGAGCACGATGGTCTCGTCCAGCCGGCGCGTGTCGTTGGGGAGGGGCTTGCATGCGTCGTTCTCGATCGAGGCGTTGAGGGAGATGGGTGTGACGGTCCAGTTGACGGCAGTCTCCGGGAAGAAGCCGGAGGCGGGGACGTAGGCGATCCGGGTCTTTTTGGATGTGCCGTTGAGGATGAACTCGGCCGTGAACGCTTGGGCGGGAAACACGCCCGGGTCGGATGCGCCGACGGTCAAGACGCTTGTGCCGGACGCGCCGTTGGACATCTGGAACGGGCCGTCCTCGCCGGCGTTGCCGGAGGCGAAGGCCACGACGACGCCCTGGTCGACGATCCTCGAGGCTACGACGGCGAGGGCGTTGGTGGTGAAGCCGCTGCCCTCTCCGACGCTGGCGCTGATGATGTCGGCCTGCGACGTGTGTGAGGTGAGTTCAGTTCTCAAGACGTGTGTTGTTGTGGGAATTGTCTTTGGACTTACACCAGAGTCGAAGGCCTTGAGGAAGCCTTCGATGACGGTCTCTTCGTTGGAGAAGCCGGTGCTGCCGAACACCTTGAATGAGAGCAGCTTGGCTTTGGGGGCAACGCCGACAAACCTGGGTTGCGTCAGCTGCCTGCTGTTCGGAGGAACGACATGGGGACTAGGCTGGGTCCTTTTACTTGTCACTCTTCCCGGCAATGATGCCGGCGACGTGGGTTCCGTGGCCGTACTTGTCCATCGGGTCGTTGTCCGGCTGGGCCGGCACGTCCGGCCACGCATTGCCGACGAGATCGTAGCCCCCGGCGACCGTGAACTCCGGGCCCAGGCCGCCCCCGAGCTATCGAGAGTCAGTTTTCGTCCTGCGTTGCCAAGAGTCGAGCATCAGTCATCGGTTTCTCAGTCTCGGGAGACACATACCGCGGGATGAGTGTACTGGACACCGCTGTCGACGATGGCCACCGTGGCCCCCTCGCCAAGGATGCCGTCCTCGTGCAGCTTCTCAACTCCCGTGAGCCCGTGGACCGAGTAGTTCACCGCGGCGGCATCGTCGCTGAACGACTTGCCCTCGTCCGTCGGCAGGATCTGCAGAACCTGCGTATTGTACACCGAGGCGACGACCGGCTCGCCGTCGCCGTGGCAGTCGAGCGCCCGCTGCACCAAGCCGGGGTCGCACTCGCTCTCGGTGCCGCGCTCGCATTCGACGGTGACGCCGGGGAAGATGTCCGAGTGGAACTCCTTGACGACGCGGATTCCGTGCTGGCCGCAGGCGGATCTGGCGGCGATCCTGGCGGCGATCCTGGCGGCGACGCCGGCGACGTGGCCGCGGGATTTGTACTCGACGATGTATCGCTTCGGCGCCGCGCCGCCGGGGCCGGCCTTTTTGTGTTGCAGTGCCTTCGCGGCGCCGACGATCCCGAGAAGCGCTGCGAGAGTCGTCCCCGGGCGCATAGTTGCCGGGTCGGGGGGGGNGGTATGTCGGTCGATGTTGACCGAGTGTGAGGGTATCTCTTTTTGCCCAAATCACCCAGACAGCTGGCTGGTGGTGAGGAGGAGGAGGAGGAGGAGGAGGAGGAGACGAAGGCCGTCCAGTTCACGGCTAGACGCGGAGACTGCTTCTGAAGTACATCGTCATCACCAAGGATGGCAGCATGACCTTCATCTCACTGCCCAATATGGGCTCCGACTAATCCGACTGCAGATTTCGACGTCCTCGACGGAGCTTAATACGGCGGGTGGAAGCGGGAGCGATTCCCCAAAATAGTTTGTGCTGGGGTGGGATGATTGGACGGAGTGTGATCATCCTAATACGGGAGAACAAGGTCTATCAATGAACCTTCGGTGTAGCGGACGAGAAAGGGGCATCTCGGACTTGGCGGTAATTATGAGATGCATCATCCATGGCATTGGGCCTTGGAAGGCCAACAGGGGAAGGTTTTGTCACAAGGAGACCTTCGATATATCAAGCTCACATATAAGTCTCCTCACGTGACTATTCACGGGGCCAGATGTATAAGGGGATAACTAGGCGACGCCCTACCCTCTTTACTTTTCTATAGAATAGGCATCCTTGGCTTATATTCTTTTATGCCCTACTGTCTGTTCTAACTTTTCGGTCTTGTATAACTAGCTTTACCTGTTTGCATTATATTAATAAGTGTAACTAGTGATAATACGCCATCTTACGCGTCTACCTATAAGCTCAACTTCTATGCAGCTTAGTTGCCTAAGTACCTTCTAGTAAATTCCTTCGCTGGCTTTACTTTACAGCTAATGAATCCAAGGGGCGCATTATAGTATATAAGCCGTTACTTGTTGCCTATAATCAACGACGTTGCTTTTGTGATACGTTTTGTACCCCCTGCGCGAAGAGCTCTGCGTGCATCAACAACTCGCGTCTTTCATTTACACGAGAGTCAGCGCCGCCTACGTCATGACCGCAGAGCTGCACGTTGTGCGATCCAGGATGGCGTCTCCAAAGAGATACAAGCTCATCTTGACTTGATGTGAACCTTACCAGGCTGACTTGTGTGCGTGCCTATGCCTGTTAAGCGGGGTCGGAGATCTCGCTGTCCTCCTGAGTCACCGGAAGCCCATCTCTGTCCGCTAACTAATCATCAGCCTGGGATCTAAAGTTTCCTTCGACAAGAATCCCTGCGTAAACCTCGACCAATTACGAGACGGTTTCCGCCGCGGTCATTGAGAAAGAAAATCGATCTGATCATTAAACGCCGTAGACTTGTCCACTGTCTCCTAGCTCCACGAAGCAGATTGAACGCCTTTTTGTACTAGCAGCCCATCAGGCTCAAGGTCATGCTGACCTGTCTGTCCGTTCTCATTCACCGAAACCCCTCACCGGGCTCCCTTGTCCTTCTTGGTCAAGAACAGTTGCTGCCGTGATGTTGATTGTGTCCACAGTCTTTCGCTGTTGGGCGGGTTTCATGGTCATGTCATACACCAAGCTGACTAACAGGAGGTGCCGAGCCGTAACGACACATGCCTAATCAGTATCATCATCTGATGGCGTTGGGAGGCTCATTTACTTCGGGATGCAGGACTCTGTGGTTGTTGGAGATCTCGATCAATTTCCTCTTTCAGCCTCAGCAACTTGATACAGAGACAAAAAGAGAAAGGATGCTGTGTTGGTACAAGAGAGGATGTGCTCTTTTCTAGTGAGATAGATGTCTCTGCCTGCAAACTACCACCGCAAAACCGGCGCCAAAAACGCCCCCCCCAACGGTCGTTGCGCCATGTCCATGAACTTGCCCAGCCACCATCGCCCATCAAAGGGGGCCTGGGGACCCCATAATGAGATGATCCCGTCGCCCCTTCACCACTCGACCCGGAGGCTTAAAAAAAAACATAGCCATCACAGCCCGTTCCAGACCGATCCCCGAAGCACCGAAAAGTCCGCCCGGCGATCGCCGACCTGGACTCCGTACCGTCCCTCCTCCAGCCTCCACGCCTTGGCCGCCTCGTCCCAGTAGCTGCACGCCACCTTGAGCTCGACCTCGAGCACCATCTCCCTCGACTCTCCGGGACGCAGCAGCACCTTGTCGAATGCCTTGAGTTCGCGGGCCGGTCTCCAAGCGGCTGTTCCCTCGGCCGGCGTCACATACAGCTGCACCACCTCTCGCCCGGCCCGGGACCCTGTGTTGGTCACTGTGACGGAGACGCGCAGCTTGGAACCGCCACTCGCAGTAGAAGAAGAAGAAGAAGAGGAAGAAGGGGGAGAAGGCTCGTCGACTACAGCCACCGCGAGGTCCGAGTAGCCGAAGGAAGTGTACGAAAGCCCGTACCCAAACTCCCACCTCGCCCGCCGCGCCGCCTCGGCGTGCCGATATCCCACCCCGAGCCCCTCGGCATAGTGGATGGGGAAGCCGCCGTCCTCGCTCTTCGCGGCCGGGAAGTTGCCGAAGCTGGGCGCGTCCTCCAGCGTCCTGAACCACGTCGTCGCGAGGCGCCCGCTCGGGCTCGTCTCGCCCGCCAGGATGTCCGCCGTCGCCCGCGCGCCCTCTTGGCCCGGGAAGTGCGCCAGCAGGACGGCGTCCACGTCGTCGACGACGGCGCTGACGTCGATCGGGTTGCCGCAGTGCAGCACGAGCACGGTCGGGCCCCGCGAGGCCGCCGCCACGGCCCGGACCAGCGCCGTCTGGTTCGCCGGCAGGCGGATGTCGTCGAGGTCGTACCCCTCGGACTCGTACTGCTCGTTGCGCCCGGCGTAGACGATGCTGACGTCGGACTTGCGGGCCAGCTCGGCGGCTTCTTGGATGGCGGTCTCGTCGGAGCGGTGCTCCTCGAAGCAGAGGGCCGCCGCGTAGGGCGTCGGCTCGCCCTGGACGAGGTGGTCCCAGGACCTGTTGGAGAGCCTGATGGTGTAGGCCTGGCCCGCGTTCATGGGGATCTGCACCCTCGTCTCGAGCTTGACGTGGTTGAAGATGAACTGCTCCGTGGCGATTTCCTTCTGGGGCCCCGAGAGCACTTCGCGCCCGTCCACGGTGAGGGAGAAGTCGCCCGTCGCCCGCACGGCGAGGGTGTGCTCCCCCGTCGTCTCGGGCGTCAGCTTCGTGCTCAGCTCGAAGCGGGAGCCGGGCACCTTCAGCCCGGGCTTGAACTCGCCCAGCATCCAGACCTCGGCCTTCTCTTGAAACTCGGTCAGGATCGGCTCCGGCGCGTCGTCGTTGTAGTACCGGACGTCGATGCCGCGACGCCCGTCGTCCGACGTGAGCTGCGCCGCCGGTGCGAGGGGGATGACCCGCCGCGTGCGGACGCCGGCGTGGTATCGGACGTTGTCGTCACCGGGGAACGTCTCCTTCAGGACCTCGAACGGCGAGTGCAGGTACTGCGGCTTGCAGGAGGCACTCCCGCCTCCGGTGACGACTGGGGTCCCGGCAAACTCGCCGATGAGGGCGATCTTGGGCGCGTCCGCGGGGCTGATGGGCAGGGCCCCCCTCTCGTTCTTCAGCAGCACGATTCCTCCCGCGGCGAGCTCCCTCGCCAACTTGTTCGTCTCCTCGCTGATCTCGGACCTCTCGGGCCGCTCGCCGTGACAGCTCCGTGTCCGGTTCCGGAGGTCCAGCATCTTGAGTGCCCGGGCGTCGATCTCGGCCTCGGTGACCTCCCCGGACCGCACCGCCGCGGCCAGCCTCTTTCCCCTGAACACGGGGAACGGCATCTCGAGATCGAGGCCCGCCTTGATGGGCTCGACGACGTTGTGCACCGCGAACCAATCGGACATGACGATGCCCTCGAAGCCCCATTCCTTGCGCAGGACATCCTCGATTAGAGGGCCGTGTTCGCTGCAGAACGTGCCGTCGACCTTGTTGTATCTATTCATCGAGCCAGATGGTCAGTACCGCAGTCTGCACCGCTCATAATACCCATGGCACTCGTATATACCGCGAACCAACTCACGCAGTCATGATGGCCGTCGGGTTCGACGTCCGGAGCAAGTGCTGCCAGGCCGCCAGGTACACCTCCCGCAGCGTCCGGCCGTCGACGCTCGCCCGCACGTCGTAAAAGTGCCGCAGCGTCTCCGAGTCGTTGCACACAAAATGCTTCGGACACGTGCCGACGCCACGGCTCTGGATGCCGTTGACGATGGCGCCGGCCAGCTGCCCAGCCAGCAGCGGGTCCTCGCTGAAGGCCTCAAAGTTGCGGCCGCCGCGCGGGTCGCGGTGCATGTTGATGTTGGGACCGAGCACCACCTGCGCGCTCTTGTCGCGGGCCTGCTGGGCGAGCTGCTCGCCGAGGCGGCCGAGAAGCGCGGCGTCCCATGTCGAGCTGAGGCACACCGTGTTCGGGAAGCTGGCCGTCGACATGTCTGCCGTGAGCCCGCTCGGACGGACGCCGGCAATGGAGTCTGCGACCTGGTGGTTGTTGTGAATTTTCTTGAGTCGGAAGATTTGTGTTCATGAGCGAGACTTACTCTGATGGGAGGAATGTTCAGTCTGGGGACGCCTGCTGCGGTTGAGAAGTCCCTTCCCGAGAGCAGGGCGATCTTCTCATCGAGGGTGAGCTCCGAGAGCAGAGACGTGAAGTCTCTGTCGTCGGCTTGAGACGTCATGAGGATGAGAGTGAGGATGAGAGTGAGGATGAGAGTGAGGATGAGAGTGAGGATGAGAGTGAGGATGAGAGTGAGGATGCGAATGAGAATGAGAGTGAGGATGAGACTGAGAGTGAGTGGTGTTCTGTCGGACTTTCCAGTGGGTGCTGTACTAGACAGAGAGAATCAGACTCTACACTCTAGGCTGACTCGTGATGATGGTTGAACAAAGTCTAGGGCAGCAGCATGCGCCTTTAACGTTGCAGCAGAGCAGGTCAAATGCTGCGTTTGTCCACTCCGAAAACACCGCCAGAGTATCCGCGTCCGTTCTTCTCCATGTGACGATGCAACAGTCGGCCAGTCGCCCCCCCGAGCTGGCCGACCCCGGAATCCCCCCCCGCCCCCGCGAGATCGATCCCCGACTAGGACGAAAAGTCTCCGTCAAGCCCTACTCGACCCCACATCCAGCTCCAGTTACCTCGGCTTTTCCGAGCGGCACGGGGACTTGCCCGAGCGTTGCCCGGCCTTCCGTCGTCGTCGCAGGAATCTCCGGGCTTCTAGGCGCGCTATTTAAAAGGCCAAGTACGCGGTTCATGGCAGTCGTTCCCGGCAGTTGTCCGGATTGCACATGCCATTCATGGTGGGGGGATTTGTGAAAGGTTAATATGTCACATCTTCAATTTGATAGCCATCAGCCGGACGGACGAAGCAGGCAACAAACAGCAGGACAAGCAATGGCAAGCACCATTGCTGAGGTCTAAAGTCATTTTCACGTTGTCCTCCATGGGCATGCGAGCGTCTGTACGACACTTTCTATCTACGGGTCCGGCTACTGCATCGACCTCGGGTCGTCGAGGGCCATGAACAGCGGGCTCGTCCCCTCAAAGTCGGCAAACTGCAACGCGAACCCGAAATCCATCTCGTTGTCCAGGATGTTGAGCGGGCCCCAGTAGTGGTTCAGCTGGAGCATGGCGTCCGCCAGCGGCATCGCCGGGATCTGATGCTGATGCTGATGATGATGATGATGATGATGCTGCTGCTGCTGCTCTTGCTGCTCCTGCTGCTGCTGCTGCGCCTCAGCCCCAGCCCCCGTCCCCGTCCCCGTCCCCGTCCCCGGTGTCGACGAGGCCGAGAACCGCTTCTCGGCCTTCTCGATGGCCTTGTGCAGCAGCTTCGCCGACCGCAGCGCGACGACGCACTCGTCCATGGTCTCGAGGATCTCGACGGCCATCGCCACCAGCTTCAGGAGCGCCGGAGCCTCCGCTTCCGTGGCCTCCTGCGTCACGTACACCAAGATCATGGACGCCGCGAAGACGGTGTACGTCGTGTTGTAGAACCTGGGGGGGGTGTTTAGTCACAGGACATGGACTCAACCATCTGGGCGCTGATATCGGGGTCAAACATACCAAGTCCTGAAAAAGTCGTGATGCTGGTACGTCTGGTAGATGATTTCGATCGTTTGCTTGGCCGCCTCGAGGCACAGGTGGATGCCCTCCTGGGAGCCCGGGATGGACGCCCTCTCGGCCGACGTCGATGTGAGGATGATGGACCCAAAGAGGAGGATCCTGATGTTGAGGAAGCCTGTTATCCGCATTAACAACGCAAGATCGATTCGCCTTGTGGTGGTTTGGCCAAAGACGGCAAACACTCACGCATCGTCAGCACGAGCCTCTGCCTCTTCATCCACTGCGCCTCCCGGACGCTCTTCAGCGACCGCGGCTCGACCGAGGTCGTCGGCCGGATGCCCTCCGGCAGGTCGTCGGCCCACCGCCGCAGGTCCTGGTCGATCTGGTGCGCCAGCTGGACCGTCTGCGGCACCGTCGTCTCGGGTAGGTAGATTCCCAGGCAGATGCTCCTGATGATCTTGGAGTAGTCCACCATGTACTTGATGATGGCGCACGACGGCGGGTCCACGAGCTCCGAGCCGCCGGCGGAGGGCTCGGTCTCCGCTTCCCCGATGACCGGGAACAGCCGGTTGTGGTAGAGGTCCGCCCCGAGCGTGTCTGGTCTACCCGTGGAGAAGGACATTTCTCTGTGACAGGTCAGCATGTCGGCGGACGGCGTCTGGAAATCGAGCCTTGCCATCTCCTCACGTTTCTAATGAATATAAGCCCCTGGGACTGTTAGTGACCTCGCAATTTTGCTGATATATCGGGGCTTCTTACCACCACGTCCTCGACTCTGCTCTAAGCAGAGCCGGTTCCTTTGTGACATCCGCCCCGGGTTCTCGATTGATGCCCATGGCGAGCGCTGTCCTCACCGCGAGTCCGACGTACATGTACGACCCTGGGCCAAACAACAGGTTAGGAGATCTTCAGGTTGCCTGGTTGAGAGACATGGGGGCGGATTGCTTACAATGAGCGTTCAGCTCGTTCTGGCAGACTTTCGCCTTGAAAACAAACATGTCAGTCTCTCTCACTGGAAAAAAACAACAACAACAACAACAACAACAACCAGCCCCAACGGTCCATCGGCCGCATCAACTCACAAGGAAGAAGTAACACTGGACCATTTCTAGGTCGGTGACCATTCCCAGCTGGTCGCACCGCCTCTTGGCCTCGTTGAAGAACCGCCGGCTCCACTGCAGGTTTCCCACCCCGTCCACCGGCTCGTCGTCCCGCACGCCGACGAGGGCGCCCAGGGACAGGATGCTGTAGTACAGCGCCACGAAGCTCGACGGCTCGCGGACGTCGCCGGGCCGTGCCCACAGCTCCTCGCAGCGGTCAAAGAAGAGCTTCCGGTCGAGGATCGGGTGCACGTAGTGGATGCTGGAGAAGAAGCTCTGCAGGAAGTTCCGGCACTGCGGGTAATGCGTTGTCGGCCGTGTGGAGGACCTGCTCTCGGCCGGGGTGGCGGCAGCGGCGGCGGCGGCGGCGGTAGAGGAGGACGCGTCGCCGGGGGCCTGGGTCTGGATCTGGACCTGTGTCTGGGTCTGGACATGGTCCGCTGCTGGGGGGGACGAGAAGGCCGGGTTGTGGAGGCTCGACAGGAGGGTCCCCGCGTCCGAGTCGAGGTCGGGCGAGACGACGGGCTCGTCGTCGCCGGTCCGCTGCACGTGGGAGAGCAGCGCGACGGAGGACGAGCTGCCGTAGAACTCGACGTTGCGCGTGTGGCGGTTGACGCCCGAGATTTCCTGGCCGGCAGCGTTCCGTGACCGGGCGGCGGCGTTGGAGGGCGACCCTCCGGCCGCGGTGCTCCGGGACAGCCGTCTCTGGAGAAGGCGGTCGTCGGGCGAGTATCCGTCCGGGAACTCTGGGGCGGCGGCGGCGGCGGCGGCGGCGGCGCTGTTGGCAGTGTTGGCGGTCACCGAGGCGCCGTCATCCGTCGACGACGGGGCTTTCACGGACTCGGCGATGGCCGAGAGCCTTTTGACCTGTTCTTCCAACTGTCTCACGTATCTAGAGGGGGGGTTGTTCTGAGATGAGCCATGACTCTAGGTGTTATGTTAACCGTGTTAACCAGGGGTTGCGTACTCTGGAGTGAATAGCCTCCTTGTCATGTCCTGGCCTTTGTAGACACATGTCGCATTCCGATCTGAAGTTGGACCCTGTCAGCCTCACCCAACACACACCAGCCCACACACACACACACAGACACGCACACACATCCCGACGAGGGACTTGACGCATGGCAATCTCCAGTGAAACATACTCTTGCAGTACGTGCAGGGGTACAGCTCATCGCACTTGTTCTTTTTCGCCCTGCAGAGGTCGCATGCTCGGGCGGCCCGGGGGCGGCGGACCTTGATTCCCTCTGCGCCAGCGTCCATAGATC
>NWBT01000042.1:1294935-1322072 GCA_003386485.1 Colletotrichum lentis | reverse complement strand
GGGACTGGGGTCGATCACGCCGCCGATGCGATGACCCGCCGCCAAGGGGGTTTACATAAAACATAATCCGGCCTTGCTCCACGATCCACTTCGGCTTCTAGTAGATTCGCAAAAAAGATTGTGTCTTTTCAAGTCGAAGCCCGCCCACGAGGGCATAGTGCCCCCCTCCCTCAAGCCCGTCCGTCTACATTATCCCACCAAGCAGATGGCAGCCTCAACAACCCAGCAGTTGTCAGCCAACTGCCCGGCTAGCTCAATCGGTAGAGCGTGAGACTCTTAATCTCAAGGTTGTGGGTTCGACCCGTAAGTGATTTCGTCTGTGAACGGCTGCTCTTAAGTAGGATACTAACAACTCCCAGCCACGTCGGGCTCAATTCCCGTCAGCGATTGACTTCTTCTTTTTGCTTTTCCTTCAAACAGCAAAAGCTTGCAGCGAAGGCTCGTAGGGCACGCCGAAAAGTCGGCATGGAATGTCTCGCATGTTTGTGTCACTAACGAGCGGCGTTTACGAATAAACATATACAGCGCCGCTGACAGAAAAACCCAACCCTGCCCAAACGCAATCAGATTTACTAGGCGTAAAGTAAGTCACTGCCTAAAGACCCTCATTCAGTCCGTCTTCTGACTTCGACCTCGCGGCCAAGGTCCGGCAACACAATCATCTGCTTGACCGTATTCGGCGGCCTCGGGATCGGGCGCTTGCCGTCCCCGCCTTTCAGCCGGATGTCGTAGTGGACCAGCAGCTCGACAAGAATGCACTTGATGACGTAGACGGCGAAGAACCGGCCGGGGCACGCGTGCGGTCCGTGGCCAAAGTTGAAGGCCTCCGGCCCGGTGGTCGCCGCCTGGTGCTTCATCTCCCGTCCGGGCTGCTCCCGGAGGCGAGCGAAGCGGAAGCCGTCGAACTCGGCGGGCGGAGCGTTGCCGGTGCCCGCGTTGTATTCGGGGCTGAACGTCGTCGTGGAGGGAGAGTTGCTGGGGGCTGCGTTAGAACCCTAGATCCACCCGAGGCCATGGAGCAACTCTGCCGAGTGTCAATGAGGTTGTGTTTGTGGCTTACTAGACGCCCCATAGAGGGAATGAGATGGCGGTGCCCGCCGGCAGTTTCAGTCCGTCGGAAAAGGTTTGGTCCTTTAGAAGTCTTCTTGCTGTGCCGCCTGATATCGACCAGTCAGTCAGTCACCAGCCCTGCTACAGGGGGTGTGAATATTCAAACGTTTTTCTTCAAGGAGATTTTACGGACCAAAGTTCATGGGACTCGTCCGCTGGCTCTCCTTGATGAAGCTGTCCAGCTTCTTGAGTTTGTTGAAAGAAAGCTTGGAGAGGAAGGGCATTCCCTCCTTGTCGCTCTCCGTGCCGTCCTCAGCCATGACCTGCTCGATTTCTTCCCGGAGTGGCTGGATATACTGGGGGCGGCTGAGGAGATCGTACAGCGCCTTTACGCGAACGAGTGAGCGAAAAAAAAAAAAAAGTACAACCTTTACCTCCACCGGTGGGTAGTGGCACGCTTACAAAAGTCGTCGTCGTAGACGTGGTGTGGATGGCAGCGAACGACAGCAGCATCTGGTTCGTCCCCATAGTCTCCGAGGTCTTGTCCCGGGCCGACAGGTACTTCATCATCCACGACACGAACGCTCCGGGAGCCCCGGGCCTCGCCGGCTTCTCCTCGGGCGCGCTCTCGTTGCGGAGCACCTCGTCCACCAGCGGCTTCATCCCCTCGTTGGCCTTCTGGAGCGCTCGGCGCATGTGCCGCACCTCGGGGAGGAACGGCAGCACCCACGGCCGGATCCAGGCGTTCCAGTTCAGGGCCGCCATCCTGCACTTCCCCACGTCCGTCGCGAAGGTAACGGACGCCCGGATCCATCCTTCGTCGCGGCTGAGGGGCAGCCCGACGAAGACGCGGCCGCTCATCAGCGCCACCATGCGGAGTGCCAGGTGATACGCGTTCAGCGCCTTCCACTCTGCCGGGCCTCCCGACATCTGCTGCATGGCGAAGCGGACCTCCTCCTGGACGGGCCGTAGGATGCCGGACAGGTTCCTTGTTAGGTCGACCCGCACGGCCTCGATGATCTCCGGGCGAGACTCGCCGAGGTGGGTGTACTTGCCGAGAAAGATGTCGTACAGCTCGGCGGCGAAGGAGAGCTCCGATTCCGGGGCGTGGATCACCTCGTTGTAGAGCTTCATCGGGAGAATCACCCGAGACGGATCGCAAGGGACGACGAAGGCGGAGTCGGGGTACTGAGCCGCGTCTCTCGGGTCAACGGTTGTACTTCTCGACGGTCATGTCCTCGCGCTTTTGGGTTTGGCATCTGTACCTTTTGATACCCTTCAGTCACCGCCTGTGCCATGCTATGGTCGGCAGGCGATCCGACGACTGGCAGGTCATATCTCGGCCTGTAAAACCTCTTGCGCAGTCGGTCTACTGCGAGCAATGCCGCCGCAACAGCGACCGGAAGCCAAATCTGCCACAGCATATTGTCGATGCTCATGAACTGAAGGGTGGTTTGCGCAGTGCAACAGAAGTCCAGACCATGGGCGCACGAAAGCTCGGCTCCAAGCTCCAAGTGGCGGAGAGATCGGGACTTTTGAGAGACGCCATCTGAACCTCAGTCGTCACACCAAACCCCCACCTCGAGGCGAATTCAGGCTTCCGCGCCTGTAATCTCACGAGAGACGAGGCGNGGGGGGGGGGGGGGGGGGTTCTGAGTACCGACGTGTACCAATAAGGACGAGGTTAATTGAGACATGCTTCTCGATTACTACTTCCTTCATGCTAGATGCCGAATAGGGGGACACGCAGGGCGCTAGGGACGTCGACTAGGGATGTTGACGAGCAGGCTTCCCTTTTCAGGTCTTACAAAGATCCCGCGAGTGCCGACGACATGGATGACGACAGCCGTCTTCCAGCCAATCGTACCATCGCGTGATACAGGCATACGATTAAACTCATGTGCCCGGGATGGCCGGAGGGGTATCTGCCACCCTTTGCGCTCTCGAAGCGCTCTACCATTCGCTGGTGTGCTACCGAAGCCTGAGCTGAGATTCATCTTATATAGCAAGTTGCGGAACTTCACAAGGGCCTTGACGCAAGAGATGGGGATTAACAACGTATNGGGGGGGGGCAGCTCTTCCAATCGGCTGCTTGTACCACCGCTGGTCCATGTCCAAATCTTTCATATCCAACTTGCGTGCAGGGGAGGCAAAATCAAAGTGTCTTCAAGCAGGGGAGAGCAATGCTTAGCCGACCAACGCAGAGCGCCTGAAGTTTGAATAGAGGAAGTGCAATGTGATCAATAGTCTGATGAAGAAGCTCTTACAAGGGTAGCTGAGAGGTCTGTCTGCAACGAAACTCGAAATGCACACCAGAGAGGACGGTTGAAGAAACGCAAGAGTCCATGAGACGAGGCAGAAGATAAAGCTAGGAGTTGTTGTATTAGAAGGGTTTTCTTTTTATAGAATACTTTTTGTAAACTCCGTGCTTTATCAACGTTTATTTAACATCAACTTGAACCTATTGCGATGGACTATCCTAAAGACTTTCCAACAGTGACGAACAGTACAATACTCTCTCTAGCTGGGGAAACGTATATGTTTGACTGCCTCCAGACTATGGGACGGTCATCTTACACACACTTTGGCGAGGCGAGGGTTTTTGGAAACGGAATTGTTCATTACCCGTTAATCGATGAAACAAGTTGTATTTTGTGTGGCAAACCACTTGAGATCAACAGTTAAACTACTCAGACTTCCCTATAAAAAAGGAACGAAGGATACGGGAATTCTACAACGCCACTCATTTGGATGAGAAGAAAGAGGCTCCGAGAACCAAGTCTATTGACGGCTACCATATTCAACAAGGACATGCACAGCTGCATGTTGCCTTGCCAAGCAGGACCATATCTCGGTGCCTCCAACGATGATGCGTCGCGTCGATACAGGGCGGCGCTTTTGCTTCCGTAGATTGTAGATTAGGTGATGAAGAATAGTAACGAGATACACACATAGTCGATATCCGGTTGAATGGATGTCTCCATTGCCCTGGTTGGATGAACACGGCGGGATTGGTTGCCGGTGGGAGCTTGCGAGATTACCCAGCCGAGCCGCGGCCACGCCGGGCACAAATTCGCCATCACCGGAAGAACCCTATCAGTTCGTTGTCTCCAAGAGTGTGTGCCCTGGATGTCCCAGCTCGGCCGCTGCCGCGGGATGGTGGTCCATATGAGGCCACATATGCAAAGGAAAACGCTGGCACGTGGTTCCATATTGGGGTTGTCGGAAGAGAAGCCGAATCTTTCAATCGGGGAATCTTGGCCCTGCTCGGCAATTTACACATCTGCATCACCTCCGACGAACCAGACGCGGGACGCCTTTCACGGGACGGGGGCCGGGACGCAAGAGCGTGGCGGCTTGGGCAATCCATCTCACACATCTCACCATCCTGCGTTTCCCCAACTCTGGCCTCTCGGCCTTTGCCTGATGCGTCGATCCTACCCCAAAGAGGCGTTTCGGATGGGAGACTGCAGTCAGCAGTCTTCGTTTTTCTCTTCCTGGCCCCCTCCCTAGTGCCCTGACCATGCCCAGCTGTTGCAATGTGAATAGGCGCCTTTCGTTCCGTTCCTGACATGGCGAACGGGAGCTCCATGGTGGAGAGGAAGCTCCGTGATGGAAGAAACGCCAATTGTTGACCGTGTTCATGACTTTGCAACAAGGCTATATAAGAAGCAAGCAGAGCGGCGGTCTGTGTCGATATCAATGTTTTGCTTCCTGTTTCCTGTGGCAATTATTGTAATATGCACACAAGCCCGCCGGTCGAGTAGTTGCAACAGCCCGCGTCCTTGGATATTACCCGCCACAGCAGAACTCAGTAAGCTGAACTGATCATCATGCACTTCGCGTCCATCTTCACCGTTCTCTTCACCCTCGGCGCGGCCTCGGCCTACCCCCGTCACGCCGCCAGAGGCCTCCGCCCCCGCTGCCCGGGTTCGTCCAACCACACGACCAACCCGTTCGAGGGCAGGAAGCTCTACGCGAACCCGGACTGGGCCGAGAAGCTCGAGGAGACGCACGCCTCCTTCGCGGCCGAGGGCGACGCCGAGAACGCCGCCAAGGTGCGCGCCATCCAGGACATTGGCACCTTTGTCTGGATCTCCAACACGGCGAGCCTGCCCGCCATCGACGCCGCCGTCGAGCGCGCGCGCGCCGTCCAGGCCGCGACGGGCCAGCGGCAGATTGTCGGTCTCGTGCTGTACAACCTGCCCGACCGGGACTGCAGCGCCGGCGAGAGCGCCGGCGAGTTCAGCAGCGAGGCCGACGGCCTGCGGCTGTACAAGGAGACGTACATCAAGCCGTACGCGGAGAAGCTTGCCGCCGCCCGCGACCTGACCTTTGCCGTCGTGCTGGAGCCCGACTCCCTCGCCAACCTCGTCACGAACTTGGTATGTTGTTGTTCTCCCCCNCTTCCCCCCCCTTCCCCGGACTTGCGATGGACCAAAGCCGTGCAGCTAGCTCGTGTGCTTACCCGGTGCTGCCCGTTTGTAACTAGCATGTCGAGTTCTGTGCCAAGGCCCAGCCCGTGTACGAGGAGGGCGTTGCGCACGCCATCGCCAGCTTGCAGTTCGACCACGTGAACCTGTACATCGACGCAGCCCACGGAGGATGGCTGGGCTGGGAACCAAACCTGCTCCCTTGTGAGTAATACCTAGTTCATCTTGTGGGCGTGATTAGCGTTGGCAGAGGCCGTGTTGAAAGCTGACATGGCGTGTTTGTTGTGTCACAGCCGCCAAGATCTTCGCCAAAGTCGTCCAGAAGGCGGGCAACAAGACCAAGATCCGCGGATTTTCCACAAACGTCTCCAACTATGTAAGCAACAGCCCCCCCAATATACGAGGCAAGCCCCAAAGGCTGTGGCAGACAGAACAGACAACACTGACAGACAACCCGGCCAGAACCCGTTCCACGCCGACCCGCGGGCCAACTACACCGAGTGGAGTCCGTCGTGGGATGAGAACCACTACGCGCTCTCCCTGGCTCCCTACCTCGAGGCCGAAGGGCTGCCGTCGCGCTTCATCATCGACCAGGGCCGCGTGTCCAACAGCAGATCGGAGTGGGGCGAGTGGTGCAACGTCAGCCCGGCCGGGTTCGGCGTCAAGCCCGGCACGCCGGTCAACAACACCCACGTGGACTCCATCGTGTGGGTGAAGCCAGGCGGCGAGAGCGACGGGCGGTGCGGGCTCGAGGGCGCGCCCCGGGCCGGGCTTTGGTTCAACGACTATGTGCGGATGCTCGTGAAGAACGCCGACCCCTCCATCGTGGCGAGCGAGGTCTAGAGAATCCGGGCCCAGGCCCTCTGGGACGGACCGAGACCGCCCATGCCCTGATTTGGTCACGGTCTGACACTTTTTTTTTTGTTTTTTTTTTGTTTTTTTTTTGTTTTTTTTTGCTGTATCTAGTGGTAGAGACGTACATAGAGATATGATCCAACCCCCCAGTGAGGGCTTGGGTAAACTCATTACCTTACGACTCTCCCGGGTGCCCGTCTCCCTTACCCTTCAAAGGCTCCTTGACTCGGGCCTTTTGGCGAGACCCGACTGTACTACGTCGGGATCTTGTACCGTCACATTTACCACATTTACCACAGTCTCTTCCAGCGAACCCTGGCATCCCTATCAGGAGGCATAGCGGCTGACCCGAAATAGTGCTGGTCGTCAACCGGGGGCCGGTCGGACTTGGACCCGTCCTTGCACGTCCACTCAACGAACTCCATGTCGAACCTCGTCACGAGCATGGCGACGGTCAAAAGGATCTCCTGCTTTGCGATGAATCGTCCCGGGCAGATGGAAACCCCGCCACCTGAAGCAGATGGAATACATCGTCAGCATCACCTGCTGAACCAGAAGTACAATAATACTGACGATCACGCACCGTAGGGAAAGAATTCACTCGGCTTCCCGGCCATGACAAACTGCTTCTTCGCCGTCATGCGACCCGTCTCGTCATCCAGCCTCTCAGCCTGCTTCACGTGCCTCGCTGCCCAGAAATCCGTGGCGGGATGCGCCTCGTGGCCCCAGACCTGCTCGTTCAAGTGCATCAGGTTCGTCGGGGCCTGGATCAGCGACCCCTTTTCCAGGCGGAAGCCGCGGAGCGTCGTCGTCTCGAGGACCTCGCGCGTGATGGCTATGGAGACGTGGAGGCGCATGCACTCGATGTAGACGGACTGCAGCAGAGGCATCGAGACGAGCTTCGCCGCGTCCAGGGAGCGCTCTCCCGTAGCCGGGTCGCGCATCATGGCCTGGCCGGCCTCTTGGCGGACCGCCTCGAGGAGCCCGCGGTCCTGCAGGATCTCCATCATGGCCCACGCCGTCACCGGTATGGTGTTTGCGTTGACGCTGGAAGAGTAGTCAGAAGCCGCCCTCGTGCAAAACGACAAAGAAAAATCCTTTCACGGAGCGTCGGACTCACCCCAGTACCGAGATCATGTGGAATCCAGCCATGGTTCGCATGGTCATGTCACTATCCGCCAGCCACTTCAGAAGCATGCGTACGTAGCGAGACCCGAGAATCGGTTCCCAGTCCGACTCGGCATCGGGCCCGTCCCAGTCGAACGTGGCGAAGGCCTCGTTGAGAAACCTTTGCGTCATGCCGCTGAGCCGATCGCGTTCCTCGGCGGGCTTGGGATTGATCCACCTGGGGAGACCATACACCGCCTGGAACCCGATGCTGTCGAACCGCCAGAACTGGTCGATGTAGTCGGGCAGTACCTCCAGAATCCGCGTACCGCACAGGGCCCGGAGCGCGCTCTCGCCCATGTCCTTCCTCAACAGGTCGGACAGCCGGACCGTCGCCCACTCACCCAGAGGCTGCTTCTTCTCCAGGGCCTCGCCGAGAAACCTCGCGTAGAGGCCGGTCAGGTGGCCGGCGGGGCCGGCCCGGGAGAGGTTGTCGACGGCGAGGCGGTGGACGTGGTACCAGTACCTCCGCTCCGGCGGCACGTCTTCCCAGCCCGGGGCCGGCGTCGTGGACACGCCCGACTTGTCATTGACGAACTTGCCAACGTCTTCCTCGGACGAGCCCTGTAGGTTCTTGATCACCATGAGGATGAACTTTTCGTAGCCAAAGGCAGACGACGCGCGGAACATGGCCTGCACGCTCTCGCCGCCCTTGACGAGGTACACGCGCACGGGGCCGAGCCAGAGCCTGACGACATCGCTGCGCTTCATCGCGTGGCTTGTTGAAGAAACGGCAAGGTCAGCGACTTTTCCACATCCGGTCAGAGTTACACAGTCGGATGAGAGAGAGAGAGAGTGAGAGAGAGTGAGTTACCTGACGCGGTCCATCAAAGTCGGCAGATCCGTCATGTACTGGTACGTGTTGCTGATGAACGGCAGGGCCTCTGGGAGAGAGGGCGGGGCATCCTGGCGGGAGTGCTGCTGGGCGACGAGCACGCAGAGAGATGCGAGAACTGCGAGAACCGCAACAAGAGGATGGTCGACGGCGAACTGGAATGGGGCAGACACCGTGGCCGTCATGATGGTTTCGAGGTCCGAATGGAGCATGGGAAACATGCTACTTACTGTGCGGCGTTGCAGGGGCGGCTGATGCTTGGGGTTGGATGCGGGGGTCGATCAAGGGATTTGAGTTGCTTTGAATCGGACGGGAATGCTCCGGCGGTTTGTCTGATGAGCGACAAGGGAGAGAGAGATATTGCGCAATGGTGTAATACTTATGCAGCCGGCTGCGAGTAGTCAGCCTGCATGATCTTGTCCCACTTCGGTTGTCGAGGGGGTCGAATCGGTTGTCCGTTTTTGGTTAACTATTAATTAACTAACATTACCTGCTGTGTGGACGGGATTGGACAGGTCTTGGACAGCTTGATGTTCAGGTAAACCGATGAAATCACGCGCGTGGTGGCCTCACTATGCCTTTTCCATAGGAGAGATAGGGAGGGGTTGGCGTGAATCTGACTCTACCTACCGGAAAACTCCTCATTGGAGTGATTCATCGCAGCTTAGCAAAGAGACTTGGACTTGGACTCATCAAAACCAAAGCCCCTTCAGGCCAAGGCAACTCCTCCTCCTTCATCGTCTTCGACATCGTCCAGAGCCAGACTTCCCACGCCTGACGCAACATCAGATGCGTCAGATCCATCACGGATCGTGCCCCATCCTCCATCCAGCGTCAACCTCACCGATGACGTGAGGCTGTCATGGTTCCTGAACGTCGGGCGGACCTTCTTCCTCACCAGGTTGATGGCGTCTCTGCGAATCCTCTGGAGCATCCTGTCCACCATGATCTGTCGGCTCTCCTCCCCAGGCTCGCCCTCGGACACGAGGACGTCCGGGACCCTCCAGCTGATGTACAGGTTCTCGTGGCAGCTGCGGTGCTCCACGCCGGAGCGATGCTCCTCGAAGAAGTACTGGCACAGCCTGCACAGCGGCTTGCTGCTGCCGATGTACACCCACCCGTTGAAGAACCGCTCGGGGCACGCGCCGCCGCTCTTCTCGAGCCCGTTGAGGAGCAGCACCTCGGAGTGGACGATCGGCGCGAACGTCTTCTTGCCGTACTCCTCCCGGATCCTCTGGTCGAGGCTCATCGGCTGGAGCTCCCGCACGAAGCCCCGCAGGACGGCCATCTCCTGCTCCTTTCGCGTCAGCCTGCCGACGATGCCCTCGGCCGTCATGCTCTTCAGGCGTCCCGGCCGCTGTATGGGGCGGCTGGAGGGCACGAACAGGACCCTGGCGCCCGCAAAGAGCCGGGGCCAGTTCTTCCTCGCGACAAGCAAGAACTCGACGTCCTGCGCGTAGGCCAAGAGCCTGTTCATCATGTGGCGCATCTCGGGCCAGCAGGAATTGAAGCCGTCCCGGAGTCCGCTCTCGCGGATGCGCCGTGCGCGTTGGGCGATGCGCTCTCCGGCGTCCGAGGCCTTGAGCGCCGTCAGGCTCCGGATGGCCATGTTGCACTCACGGACATCTGTCCCTCGTAATTAGTCGATCCGGTCAGAACAATGGGTCTGCTGGGTCTCGGAAAATGTCATCTTACATTCAGCCCTTGTCGTAGACTCATCCCAAGCAAACTTGATCGAGTTGAGGGTTTCCCTCAAGTGCGTCGAAATTGTCTTGTCTTGTAATTACCAGTTGAGATGTTTAGCAAGGACCGGCTCCGGCTAGGTGATATATATCCCTTCATCTTACCTTGCTCGTTGTCCTGACATGAGCATAGTTCCAAGCATCTCTCCGCTTCGGTTCGAAACGCCGCCAGGTACTGTGCGATCCGTTTTCGGTTGAATCCCAAAACGAGGTCGAGCAAGTCCCTCCGAAGGAGGGATTCGTCTTGAGGCAGAGTCGCCATGGCTGCGCGGTTGAGGATGCGCCCGATGAAGAAAGCCGTGATCTGCAACTCCTCCGTGGTCCGCTGGTTCGAGGCGAACCAGTACTCGACGGAATCCGACGCTGTCGCATTGAGCACCATGACCGACGTGATCGTGGCGCCTCCGTCCCCCTTGGCGTTGTCGCAGGCGTGGGCGAGCTTGTAGACGAAGGCCTGGAACGTATGCTTCTCGTCCCTGCGGTTGTCGAGCTCGTCGGGGTCCACGTAGCTGGCCGCGTCCTGCATCTCGAGATTCAGAGCCTTGAGCAGGACAAGGGGCTCGTAAAACTTTTGGACAATCTTGGACTTCATCGGAATCGTCTCGGCTGCAGTTGTTCAGATTAGAAAGGATTGCCACGCTTTGTAGGAGCAGCCAAAAAAGGGGGACAGACAGTTTTGGGTCTGTGTTGCCATGTTGGATTTCGTTCATGAACCGGGTGAGAGTGCCTAGCTTGGTGGGAGAAAGAAAAGTCACATTTCGTATTAACTAGAAGAAAGTCTTCCTCGGTCAAGGTTTTGTCACTCAGCAGCAGCTTGGCCAGAAGACGAGAGCTTTGGTCTCCTTAAAGCCCATCGTCGTCCCAGACGTAGAGAGTCAGTCAACAAACAATCTCATCTTCTCGATTGACTGCCCCAACAAATTTCAGGTTAGGTTATCAGCGCAGCCTCTACATTGTATGAATCGGCCCAGATCCGAGTGCCCCTCACTCTTGGCCGAGAGCTTGTTCATGGAAGCTTTTGAGCGGGGACAAAGCTTGATACGCCTTGATGATATGATAGGTTGGGGTAATGATGGGCAAGACTGACAAACGTTTGAACTAATGGGTCCAGATTGTGCGATTGGAGTTCTATGACGTTGATTCAAGGTTAGACTTCACGGGCATTATCTGGTCGACCGTCGATGAGAAGCGGCTTCGCCGGATCTACAAGCACGTTTTCATGCCTTAGGAAGTCATTGCTGCGCGATGCTGAGATTCATGTATAAGTAATGGAGCACTGCCCACCCCGAATGCCATCAAAGACTTGTTTCCATCCATCATTTCTTTGTTTGCAGACCGAGGCCTTGTTTTGACTTCATGAGAGGATCAAGAACGACGCGGTTTATTCACCTTCAGTAGCAGCCCCCCACGATGGAGTCCACAGCTGGGTACAATTACCTGGATGGGGAGAATTGCTTGGTCTACACTTGGAACGATCTTTTTGAAACTGGTAACTCCCAGAGTACCATCGAGGATCGTTTCAGAGCGCTAAAAGGCTTGCAGACATGTCCGTCGACGACTTCCACGGCCAAAACCCAGAGCTTTTCTCTTCGTTTCTCCCAAACGAGATTGATTTGGCCAATGTTGAAGCAGACATGATGTTGAATAGGAGTCCCATCCATTCGCTTTTGACATCTCCCGAACGTGATGCCAACGGCATCCAAAACGGGACCGCCTCTGAGATTAGAGCGGATGTATTGGACGTACTTCCAACCTCTCTAGCCGAACCAAATGCGACGACTTAGTCGTCAAATCCGACGCATGCTTTCGGCCTCTATTCCCACGTCCGTGGGTTGGCTGGATCCTGCGCTGGTTCGGACATTGACTTGGAAGTCTCAACCTCTCAGCTGCAATCGGGCGACCTCGAAAGCGTCTTCTTCGATCCCTTTGTTTTCTCGGGTATCGTCAACATTCGTTCCTCGTCCAAGAAGTCTGGCTAAACATGTCTCAAGACCTCCATCCAGGCTACGCTTACTGCGTGGTGCATGAGCGGCTGTACCAGCTGGGGGACCAATTCAAGTTCGTCTTTTTGTTTCCGCCGTATCATGGGAGACTGCGTCTACTAACACAAGACCGAAGGCGGCACCAAACGCGCCATAAAAGACCTGCTCAATGTGGCAAATGCACACGGCGATTCTCATCTCCCAAGGAGCGTAACGAGCATTGCTATCGATACCACAAGCAGTGGGCCAAGGAGACGAAGATACCCGACCCCCGTCGACGATGCTTGAAATGTGGACAGAAACTTTCCAAGTCTTCCTACATAAAAAAGCACCTGAAGCGTTCGCCGTCATGTAATGAGGTGTTGGGGGGGCTCCCCACAAAGAGCCAGACCAGAATGCTTTCTGACTCGGAGCAAGACTGAATTACAAACACTCCACGGCGTTGGTTACTCTTTTCTTCTTCCGTCTCTGTCCCTGGAACTTGTGGTCTTGGTTGATTGAATTTTGATATTAAGTTGGAAAATCGTGATGGTTGGATAAATTCTGAAATTAAACCGCTTTAGGTGGCTTGAGTTCAACACTCCTCTGCAGGTTGTCAGAGTACCATCATAATTCACGTCGAGAATGTTAGAGTCAGAAGCTGGTAATATATGCCGAGTACCATTGCTTTGAATCTCGAAAGAGCAAAGGGATCTAGAACTACGAGCGCCTCCCGCTGGAAATCACTGTCGAATGGGCAACGATGTTCTGCCAACGCCATTTGCATGTCCGTTGACCCCGTTTGCGCCACTGACACCATTCGTGACGCGTTGCTTCAGGACAAGACAGCCTTCAAAATACTTTTGCAATCCATCAAAGTCCTCGAGCTCGCCGATCCAGGCGACGTACTGATCAGGCCGCACCACGATGGCGCAACCCCTCTGCCTGTCGATGCCATAGTTCTTGTACGCCTCGCCGTGGCCCTCGTGGTAGCTCTGGTCGTCCACGAAGACTTTGTTGTAGTCCCAGCCGGTGTGGGGGTCGAAGGGGTGCAAGATATCTGGGAAATCCCTCAGCAGCTCCGCGTCGGTTCGCCTCGCGGAGTGTACCGTGAGGACCTCGATGACGCTGTCGATGGGGGCCCTGGGCGGAGTGGCCATGTGCAGGAAGCTGTCCGGCGCGTCAAGCGCGGCGCAGAATCCATCGACGCGGGCCTTCTGTGAGGCATCCAGGACGTTTCCGGCGAAGAGGACGACGCGGAAGCGGCCGTCCGCCTTGAGCCTCTCTTGAATGTGCCAGGGGCGCGCGCACGCCTGGTTGAGGACCTTGACGCTGTTGAAGCGCATGCCGACGGGCAGCCCGGGAGCGAGAGCCTGTTTCCTCTGGAACTCCTCCTCGGAAATGGTGGCAACGCCCTCGAGAGCCTTGCCGCCATCGCCCTGCTTCAAGGCGTCGCCGGCCTTGACGACGAGGTTGCTGGCGCCGTAATCGACGGATAGGCCCGAGGCGAACAGGTTGCCCTTGAGGAAGGCGTTCTTGAAAGCCTCCATGCTGACGCCCTCGGCATCCATGACGTCCTTGGCCGGGCGGCCGGAGAAGAGACGGCTGAAGCGGTGGTCAAACTCGATCAGGTCCTGGGCGACGCGGCGGCGCTCGCTCTGGTAGGTGCTCAAGATGTCGCGCTTGGCGATGCCCTTGACGGCCAGGGCGACTTTCCAACCGAGGTTGTAGGTGTCTTGCATCGAGACGTTCATCCCTTGGCCGGCCTTGGGGGAGTGGGTGTGAACAGCGTCCCCGGCGAGGAAGACGCGACTGTGGACATCATACGTGGTGCCGACTCTTTGGCCGATCTATACCAAGGACGGTCAGTATATTATGTGTCGAATCCGGCATTGTCCTCAAATCCTACCTGGTACGCCGTCCACCAGTCGCAATATTCGTAGTCGATCTTGTAGGGGCTCAGGATCTTCTGGGCGGCGCCAAAGATGATTTCAGGGGTGATCTTGGAGCGGTCCGCTCTTCCTGACGCGTCAGGGGTGACTTCCTTCAGTTGGATATAGAGGCGGACGAGCTTGTTCTCTCTCGGGATGACCATCAAGCTGCCGTTCTCGGCGGAGTGGATGGCGCAACGCATACGGATATCGGCTAGGCGTCTCTCGTGTTAATAGTGTTGCGTTTTCTTGGGAAGCATGGTACCATTAGCTCACGGAAGTCGGTAATGGGAATGATGTCCATGACACCCCAGATGAAATCGGTAGCCTCTCCTTGGAGCTCCAAGCCCAGAGCCCTTCTCGTCCAGCTGCGGGCACCATCACAGCCAATTACGTATTTGGCGTGGACGATCTCGCTTGCTCCGGCTCGCGCCCGGCTCCTCTCGATCAAGTCTTCCTCGTCGTCGTCTTGCACGAGGTTGCTCCGGAAGAGGCCGTCGGGAACCCTACTCGCGCTCACCGCTTGGGGAGGAGCAGCCTCTTCCTCCGAGAGCTGGCGCAGCTTCACAGTCACCGGGTACGCCGAGCCGTCGTCGACCTTGGACACGTCCATCTCGAGCGACCCCGGCAGGACGCCGCGCTCGACTCTGATCTGGTCCTTTGAGTGCTTCTTGATGTTCTCGAGGAAGAAGCGCTCGATCCGGCCCTGTTGCAGGACGATCTGCTGGAAACGGGAGAGGCCCACAATGGTATCTGGGATCCTGTCACTGCGGCGGATGATGCCGTCGTTGCCGGGGTTCTGTTGGACACACATGAGCACTTCCGCTCAGCCAGCCGGGAACTCAAAGTAGGATAGGTAAGTCACACACCCACATGCAAATCTGGGACAAAACAACACCGGTTAGTGGGAATACTTGCGGCCGAGGGACGGTGGCAAGAGCCATACCTCGATCATGTGGTTAGCCTCCTTCCATGCCCGGTCCGCGAAGCCAAGCGAGTCAAAGATCTCCAGACTGCGGCACTGAAGACCGTCGGCCTGGCCGCAAAAGACCTTGGAGTTTCTCTTGTCGACGATACGGGCATTGACGCCGCAGTGGGCCATCCATGCGGCGGCCATCAACCTGCGCGGCTGTTCGTCAGCCGATGTCATTCATCACCGTTTGAGGAGGGCACGATGAGACCGTGATGCGGGCCTCGCGCCGGCATGACTCGAGAATCACTCACCCCGAAGGGCCGGCGCCGATGATGAGCCTGGGAGACGGAAACTAGAGCGTTAGTGAACCGGTTTCTGTTGACCCGTGAACGACTGCACTTACACATCGACGTTGGATTCGGGTACTTGATCACTGGTCATGTTGACGATTTTGTTTAAGGGACAACGTTGTGAATCGAACAGAATGTCTCTGGTGTAACCTCAAGAAACAAATGGAGTGCCGCGAGGATCAGAGTTTAGGGTGAGCGCAGGAAGAAGCGAAGCAAAGCGAGACGAGACGAGATGGGATGACTTGCGCACGCCATCTACCGCCGTGGGGTTGGAGAGAATCTTATCCCTTACTCCAAAGCAGATTCAACTGTTCCTGAAGCCCTCCACACTGGATGGCAAACCAACAAGCTGCTCCAGGTTCGGGGGACGACGGTTGGTTGAGGACTTGAAAATGAAACCAACCGATTCGGGGAACCGGCTGCGATCCCGAGACCGCGGGGTTTAGTTTAGTCCAACGGTTTGCAGAGGGTTTGCGGAGCTTCGGTTCATCACGCCAGAGTCCGAGAGCGTTTTGCTGGCAGGGGGACTCGGGACATGGATCATTGTCGATCTGGTGTTCGAGTCGGAGGAGGGAGGCGTCATTGACGGCACGATGTTGGCCGTCAATATGCACATGAATGCAAGGGAGCCCACGCTGGAATGAAGCCATGGCTGTATTTCGTTTTCAACAGGATGCGGATTTCGATTCATTTGTCTTACCCGTGAGAGAGGGTCCAAGATCAAACTTCAGCCCAAAGCCAAGATGGATGAGCAAGAAAGCCATTCATCAATAATAGGCCTTCCCAAACGACAAACCTTTGCAGAACCCTCGAATGTCACAGCAACCGACACGATCCAACAGGATTCGCCACTCTGATCGGATGTTGCTGGCTAGGTTGTGACATGGATTGCTCGTCTTCCTGGGCCACCAACAGAAAGACAAGTTAGCCAAGTGTTTGCTTCAAGCTCCTAGACTTGGCCATCCTGGAACCCCCAGTCCAAGTCCCATATCTGGTCGGCTTGATATACAGGGGCGAAATCTGTTGGACGACATTGTTGCTACAAGGGAGCGTGATTGGCTGAGAACGGAAAACATTGGCGTTGTCCCAACGTCAAATGGAATTATTAGGTCCAGGACCCTTGTGCAGTCGACGAGTGAAACCCTGGTAATAACACTGATGCGCACGTATCATAAGATGCCTTTCTTCAGGTCCAACAACCTCCATCACTTACCACGCTCACGAGATTTGGACCCAATTATTAACTTGGAAATCCCAATTCTTTGAGCAAAACTGTAGTATTTCAGATTTTGGCAAGAACGGGTGCTGTGTTCCGCGTCCACCAGCGACGGGGGCTGGATCAATCTAGGATGGGCCGGTTACCCAGTGGTATATTGAGTATGACGCGTGTTTCCATATGATGCTGGAATGGAACGTCAATGGAGTCTCCCTGCCCACTGCTCGAAAGATTCTGCTCAGTCAGCAGGCTAGAGTGTGTCGACTATATTCAATGACTTTGTTTCAACGACTGATCGTTACCAAGTGAGAACAAAGCACCGTCAGAAACAGGGTTGTCAACTCAATACTCTGGGTCTTTTGTGGGAGCCTTCGCTCGTTTGCTGTATCCGTCGTCCCAATCCAGAAAAGTAACTCTTCGGTTGGTTCCCCGAGGATAGTTCCGTTGGCCCTCATCGAGTCATCGTGCAAAAGTGGATTTGACCCGAGCCGGTCTCGCTGTTGTGACCTGTCACCGTGCTGCGGCCGCATACCCCCCCCCCCTGGTATCTTTGTTGGACGGACTCTGTCATATTTCTGAGCTATCAGGGGCAAAAAGTGCACAACAGATGCAGTCTCCGAGTTGAAGCCTCCGCGCCTTCGGCTTCCCTTTTCTGGATAATCACTGGCAACATCGACTCGCGGGCACAAGGATAGAGCGCTGTCCAGCGGGACGGGAAAAGAGCATCAACACAATGGGGCGAGCGTATTGAAGCTCCTAGACCTGGCATCCATGCCCGAGTCTTCCTTTTTCAGTCTGCGCAGCGGGGCTTCTCCTCGGAATCTTCATTGCGTAGGTAGTTACCTATACTCCGCCTTCACTCTTCGAGGATTTCTCTCCCTGACTGGCCGCCGCTTTCTATCGCATCTATTCACTGTCGTTTACTTGAATTTTCCCGTCACAACACCGACTGTCGTCATGTCCTCCGAGGCCGACAGATTCATTCGAGAGGTCTGGGGCCTGCAAGGTGTCGCCTATCTTGTAGTCGGCCTGCGGTACTACAACCGAATCTCTACGTTGGGATGGCAAAAGCTTGCCTGGGACGATGGTCTGATGGGCCTCGCGACCGTAAGTTGACCTAGATACCCTGCTCGGAAGTGGCGGTTTCTAATTCTTCGTAACGTCCTCTAGTTTGTTTACTCGGCCGAATCTGTAGCAGCATATCTCACCGTAGCATACTCGAGGGGATTGGCCAACAATGGCATGACAGACGAGCAGCGAGCCGCTGTAGACCCGGCATCAGAAGAATGGCTTTTACGAGTCAATGGCTCAAAGACCCACGTCATCGGCCTTCTTCTCTATACGACTCTCCTGTGGCTGTTGAAGGGGTGCTGGGTTGTCTACTACTCACGACTGACGTGAGTCGCATCGTTTGCTGTATCATAGGGAGGCTCCTGACGCTGAAACTCGCGATAGTGATGGTGTACACAACATGAAACGAATCATATTCTGGGCTGCAATCATTATGCCGACTACCTACGTCGCCTGTCTCTTGGTTGCGTTCTGCAAATGCATACCTTTCCATAACCAATGGCAGATTCACCCTTCACCAGGGAGTGGGTTGCGGGACCTTTTTCCAATGATCGAGCAATCCATCCTGACAAGCGATAGACTCCTGTATGCCAGCAATATCATTCGTTCAAACGATCTTCGTTATGGCGATGAACACCGTTACCGACTTCTACCTTATGGCCATCCCACTGCCTGTGAGTCGACCTCGCTTACCTTGCTACCTACCCGGGTGAAAACAGCTGGCCATGCTGACTTGGCACGACGCAGATGGTTTGGAAGTCTCATCTTCCCTGGCGGAAGAAGGCCACTCTGATGATCATGTTTAGCGGAGGATTCCTCGAGATGGCGTTCGGTATCTCGCGCTGCGTTTCCATTCTCACCGTAAGTGAAAGATTCGTTGATCCCCCGAAGTTGCTGTTATCCGCTGATCGTGGTCCTGTCCAGGTTGGCGATATCGACCCCGCGCAATCCGGATACTGGTCTGTCCGAGAATCCTTCGTCTCCTTTGTGCTCACCAACATGCCCATGGTCTACCCGCTCTTCAAGGGCGTCGTCGAAAAGAGCCGCAACCGGAGCACAAACAACAGTACCGCACTAAGCGACAGCAACGGCTACCGCCTCGGTAGCTACACGGCAAAACAAAGGCCCAGGAGCGGAAGCCACCCATTGTCTGATATCCCAAAGGAGACAAAGTGGGGTTCCGACGAACACATCGTCCCCGGCACCGCCGACAAGTCCATCTCCGATGGCGAGGAGCCTTTCGTCAAAGCTTTCGACAGGAGTTATCGATGCCCTCAGAGTCCCAACTTACGACAAGGCTTTAATGTTGCCAGGGTCGTAGCAGGAAATGACCGGGGCCATGTCCAACCGATGGATGGAGGGAATCATGTGGCAACCGGTGAAAGGCACCAGATTACGGTTACGACAGAGTACACGATATCTAGAGCCACCCCAGAGGCTTAGATGCAAGAAAGACGACACCGTTGAGGTAGGGATGTCTTGGAGTAAGAGCAAAAAGGCTGTGTCTATCGAAATGCGCGGATGATACATTAGAAGTGGAAGCCAGGAGTGTTAATAGTGAAACACGGACAAAAGCCTCGCTGCATGTGTTATGAGACGTTTTTGATTGTCAAGGATTGTATGGGGACAGATTACCACACCAACTATTTCGGGATTCAAGAGCGCGTTGGATGAAGAGAGTTTAGCCTCTAGTTTCTTCTGTAATCAGACTATTCTGTAAAACAGCATCGTATATCCGTGGTGATCTTTATGGTTCTGTCTACCGGACAAGATTGAGTTTAATTCAAAGAGACGGACAGATTAACACTGTCGGGTGGGAGAAATAGGTGAAACATTGGAAAAAATAAAAAAGCTGAGGCAGGTGTAACTCAAGCATCATGTATAGCTACGTGAACTAGGCCCGGCCGGGTCTACGCGGTGGAAACCTCTTGCTGGCCTTCGTCTTCCAGCTTTCTCGCGTAGATCACCCACCTGTCTCTAGTTAGATACTGAGGCTTGTGGACAAGAAAATCGTACACCAGTCGTGCTAGTTAAGGCGAGTGAGATGAAGGGGTCTTACAGCGGGCAGTAATGGTGGATGCTCATGTCCCTCAAGTCCTTGCGCACTTGGATGAGAAAGACTTGGACTTTGGCGCTTGTCCAGTTGAGAGCTCTGGTAAAGGCAGCCATGGTCCAGGCCTCGAGGCCTTCCAAGGCGTTGGCGAGAGCCCACAGCCCGAGCTCTTTGTAGTACGGATCCTTGGCCCACGGACCAATGGGCCATTTGAAAGGGACAATCGTCACGTCGACGAAGCCGACCTCCTTCAACATGGGGACGAGATTGGGGACGTGAACAAAAGGACGGCCGAGGATTTTGCAGCATTCTTCTAGTTTGTCGGCGCACTGCCAGAACGCGTGGTCTGGCGTCAGGGATCCGTCGTCGGACTGGGTACGGGCATGGCCTTCGAACAGTTCAATGTAACCACCGGGGGCGAGAGCCCTGGAAATATCAACATCGCGCACGCCTATGCGGCGGGGCAAGGACTCACTTGTATGCCTGGGTGAGAAAGGCGGGCCAGTCAGAGACGCTCGAAGTCATGCCGCGGATGTGAATGTAGTCGAACGGACGACTGTACGTCCAGGGTTGCTCGACGTCGTCAACCTCAAATTTGAGATTGGGCGGGACACTGCACCAAGTTAGCCGACGCAGCAGTGGTGGTGACTGACGGTAGACGAACAATTCAGTCTGGTTTGGGCTGAGATCGACGCCTAGAACCTAAGCTTCTGTTAGTAACGAGCATTGCCGGCAAATTGGGGAGCAGTACCTCAGCCTCTGGGTGCTCTTCGGCGAACTCGATGGCCCACAGTCCGGTGCCGGTACCAACGTCGAGAACGCGCTTGACATCAGACCCTTGGTCATTGGGAGGAGCCAGACCGAGCTTGTAACCCAACGTGAGAAGGTAGAGGTTGTGCTGCAAATCTATGTGAGGCATATGCTGTATTAAGTACATCTCCCCTCGCGGAAGAGGTGCAATCGCCTACCTAGCCTGTCGTTTTCCTTCTCGTCATTGGGATAAAGGTACTCTTGATTCTGTCAGAAAGTGGCTCGCCATGAGAGAGCGGGGGACGCATAGAACGACCCACTTCCGTCCATGTATTTGTGATAAGTTCTTCCGTTCTCCAGGCGATGTTGGAGTATCGAACTGGACAAGCTTGCACTTGACGATGACACACTCTGGAGGGGCGTTAGAAAGGGCTCGTCACGGTGGGGAAATTGGGCAAGCGAGAGGAGCGCTTTGGGAGACCTGCTTACCGTTGCGATGCCCGAGGCGGTACCATCCGTGAACTAAACCAAGGAATCAGATCCCGTAGTTGCCGGCCCAGACTCCTCCCTCTCTTCGTATGTCTTACATCGTCTTCGGCCACAACAACGGCACCATGGTGCGACACTGGGTCAGGAGCGGAGCCGCTGGCAGGAGCAGCGTCATCAACAGGTCCCGGAGTGAGATTGCCGGCAGACGCAGCGTTCGTGCCAGCATCCGCAGTAGTCTGTGGAGTCGGACGGTCAGCCATCGTAGAAAGTGAAGGTCTCAAGGGGGGGTGGTGTGTGGCCCAGGTGGAAGGAAGTGTTAGCTTACCGCTCGGAGAGAGAGACTGCGAGGCATTTATCTTTGTTAGGACACAAAACTACCCCTCTTCTTGGCCAGAGATGGATATGCAGGTTTGCGGCAAGGGGTTGTTGTTTACTCGTCAAGATTGTCTACTTCCAACAAGCAACGGGCATCCCAACCAATCTCGGAAGGTCGGTGAGATGGCACCTCATAGAATAACTGGATACCACAGACTTCCCATCCCAAGCTGTGGGTCTAGGTTATTGCATGCTGCTACAAAAAATAAGCTGACGATGTCACATGGTGTTGAAATCTTGTCACGATATATTTGCGGTGTTGTGGCTTAGCGGCTCAGCCTCGCTGTGCGCCACATCACGTGACCGTTTGCTGAGAACGTATTTCTACAAGCTTTAGCCTCCAACCTACCTTTTCTCCATTCAAGCACTTTACACACTTCAATCCCTATGCTAACTGTGCGCTCTAGCTCGTGAGAAATCTCCTGTCTCAGTAAATCATTAGGTAGGCGCGAGACCCCACGTAGAACCACATCCATGTCGTCCTATCCGCTCGCTTCCCGTCCAATTATTCAGGGTTGCGGAACAAAGTCAGCGACGACCATCAACTTACCAAATGTGGCCAATGGCGAACTTAAATCACCCGATTGATTGTTGCAGAGCTCATATTTCATTGGAGTTTGATGGAAAAGGCACAAAACAAGCACCTAGATGTAATATGACATGTCCTACCATCACTGCCGATTCTCAACCATCGTGGTCTTGATGTCGAGGCCTCCAGCCCTAACTCTGTCCACGAAATCCGTACCCAACACTCCAGCCGTCAGACATCCGCCCTTGATCCCCGTTGACAGGTTCCGGTCGTACAGCAGCGTAGCTGCCGCATGAGCCATCAGCATGGCAGCGAAGGGGTAGCCTCCCTCGGTGTACGTCAACTCGATGAGGCAGCCTTTACCACGGTTCTTCTCCACCGCGGGGTCGGCCTCGATGAAAGCCGCCGCAGTAAAGGGCGTGCTCCTGATTTGCTCCTCGGTCGGTCCGACGCCGAGGTCTGGCGCGGAACGCATGATGAGGTTCTTGAACCACGGATACTGGACCCAACCGAACACGGTGAGCATGACGTAGCAGCGGACCATGTTGACGATGGCTCCCGTGTATGACAGGGCTCTCTCGTACTCGTTGTACTGGAAGTTGGGGCCCCAGGCGCTCTTGGGCCCGCCCAGAAGACCCCAGGATCTGTTGACGAGGGCGCGGGCTTGGTCGCCAGCAGGGGAGGAGTTGGTCAGCAATCCGAGCAGAGGATGCCTGTAGACGCCGCGGACCGTCTTGACGGTGTTCGTGTACGGTATCGGCGTCAGGTAGGAGGGCTGTCCGGCTTCGTCGAGGGCTTTCGATCCTCCGCTTGCGAATGATAGCATTGTCCGAAGTGTACCGCCGCTGACTTGGGACCTGGATGCAATTGTCAGCCTCCAGAGCCCATCAAGTGGTTTTGGGGCCAATTTGGCGCCAACTGTGCCTACTCAATCATGTCGATCCTCAGCGCCATGTTTCCCATCTGTGCGGACCACTTTTGCTTCAACTCATGGGAGCCATGAATAGCGATAAGGTCCATCGCTCCAGCTCTGAATCCGCAAGCTTGGATCAACTGTCGAGTAAACACGTTCAGCCGCCAATATGCCAATATCCCAAGTTCGCGATTCGAATCTGTCACCTACCGCGACGCCGTTCGCCCTGGCTTGTTCGTCGTATCTGTCAATCCATTCCCGGCACCAGGAAGGAACCGCGGCGCTGCGAATCGCTGTTGATTAGGAAACACCAAACGAGAGGTGTGATTATCAGTGGAGTGACGAACCAGTCCACATAGTCGGTCTTCTGATCAACGCATGCACGCACGATGTTTTCCCCATCGACAGCGTAGAGGACAGTGCTGATGCACACCTTGGCCCTGCCAATGACCTCTCCAAGCGTCTGGGTATCCTCGGGCGTCACAACCTCGAGGTCTAACGGGATGCCGGTTAGTCTTACTCTTGGACGGCCCCTCTCACGACCTCGCCGAGTCGATGGGCTATTCTCACCTGGCTGGAGTCTGTCGGGGTACTCCTTCCTCAACTTGGACGCCAGCTTCTCGAGTCTCTCCTTTGACCGGCCGGCAACGGCCCATTTGAGGTCCGTGGGGAACTTGGCGGCGATATGCGAACACACCATCGTGCCCGTGAAGCCAGAGCCTCCAAGCACGACGATGCCATGTTTTCGGGGAGTCGGGTCCGGTACCGCCATGTTGTGAGTGGCTACGTGTTACTTGAATTATATCGTCAGAATGGGAATTTGCAAGGTGACGCCGTAAGCCGATGTCAAAGACGAACAAAAGGACCAAACACAAACCAGTATCGGATATGGCCCACCGACGTGCCTGTCAGTCCTTATATGGTTGGCAGCATGGCGGATAACCAGGGGACAGGGCGGACTTTCTGCGGACTTTGGGGCATCCTTGTTGGTTGCATGTGGTGTCGGCGGAAAGAATAAGGGCGGCATGCATTGCGTTAATAATGATTGCCTGCACGCCCAGCATCCACTACGAAAACGGACCAACGAGGTGGCATCACTAGCTGAGATGTTACAGCTGCGTATGGTTTCTTCTTCTCATTACCCATGTTGAAGTCGTTCGCGCTCCGGTGAATCTCTGGGCCCTTATTGGCGCGTAATGTGTCATCACAAGCACATCCTTCTGTAGAATTGGCCATTCAAAACTCGTTCTCTCGAGAAGCAGCGATTCTTGGCAAGCAAATGATCGGTTGCTTTGGAGAAGTGTGGGGAACCCGACTACTTGTTTAACTGATCTGTCAGATGAACCCTTGTTGCTTATAACATGATATCTATGGATCTATCTCCCTCAGCAACACTATCTATCAAGACATCTATGCCGGCTTAACTCGTTTCGAGTATAAGAGACGATGGCCAGAGAGTCCCTACTTCATCAGATCCAACCGTCCGTTTCATGAGTGTCTTGGTCTCCCGCGCGGCCATGAGCGTCATGATCCTTCTTTGTTCCGTATGGAAGAGTCCACAAAAGACCGGCGTGGTGGCCAGTAATAACGGCCAGCGAGCATCTCGTATTGTAATTATAATTTATGTGTTTTATTGTGGCCGTTTCTTAAGGAGCCGGTAGCGCGGGTCGTAATGAGTATGTATTATTGTACATGGGAACGAAACATCAGCGTGATCCTGGCTGGTCTCCTCGCTAGTTAGCCATGGCACAAGGAGAACGCGGCTTTGGTGCGGACTCACGCTTCCCATCGGTAGTCCTGTCTATGATTAGAGAAGACCAGTGTCTCATTGCTCTGCAGTGGATCTTGTGAGGCCGAGCATGTCTCGGGACTTTTTGATGCCATGGGGGGTGTTGGGGTCATCGCCAGCGTCGCTGGATACTCTCTTTTTGAAGCCGAAAGACGCGTGGGCGAGCTCGCCTACCTTGCTGCTTCTTCCACCGGCCTCTTGCTGGGCCCATTCGCATGTCCCGTTGTGCCTCCAGCCAGAGAAGCAGACCATGCGTTTCGCGGGATCGACCGGTGCGCCACCGCTGAGAACCAGCGACGCCGCCAAAAGAAGGAGCTTGAAGAGGGGAAGGGAGGGGTTCATGATGTTCTGTCCGGCACGGCTTCGTGGCTGAAGTCGGTCGAGCAGGTCCTGCGAGGATGGAAGAATGGTTTTTGATGCTAATGGTGAGAAGAGGGGCAATACCATCCTCGGGGTTTTATGCTGAAAGGTCAGTTGGCTAGGACCATTATGTATTAGCCGCCCGTTTGATTGTTTGTCTATTTGGTGCTTATGAGGAGAGAGGGGTTCTTGTCTGTGTTCGGACTTTGTAATTCGACGTCGGCCACCTGTTCCTGATCACTCTTGACAAAGAGACATGATCGGAACAAAGGTTCGACTTCGACGATTGCAGCCATAGTTTGACGAGCAAATGTCTTCCCTCTATTGCAAGGAGTTGCTGCGTAACCTAGGTGCGTGTTACCACCAATCTAAGAGCTGCAAGCAGTAGGGTTGAGTCCGGAATAATGACGCCGGGATTTGTGCTCCACCCCTCTCTCCCTTTCCTATTATCAATCTTGAATCTTTTTTGGTTATATGGCTATATATGGTTGTGCAACCTTCAACCAACGGACAGCTGGCGCTAATAGTTACCTCAGTTGAGCCCCTCACAGTAAACAAGTTTTGGCAGCGCCCGGGAGTTTGTACCAAATCGTCAATGTTTGCTTCCATAAGTCTCCCTATCGGAGGCATTCTTATTGACTTTCCCTTGGAGAAGAGGCGCCAACGCCTCCCCTTGCCTGAGGTCTTGCAACCCGGTCATACATGCCATGGCCAGGCCCTGGCCACCTGCGCGATACTTGACAGCCGCGCCCAACTCTCAAGGGATCGAGTTCCAGCAGCTCTGGGTCATACATAGAATGTGGATGTCGATACAACGCAAGCCTCGATCGACATGGCTCTGCAGAAACTAGATGACAGCTCCACCACAGTTGGCAGTTGGAACGACAACTCAAGCGGCAACCCATTCGAGACCGCGCCAAAGTGCCGAGGTTAGGTTCCGAAAAGGCTGCGTTCCGACCGGACGCAAGCGGCCCATCTCACACAACAAAACACAGTCGCGGGTCCTGGATGACACCTGGGAGATTGCCCATCACAGGGTAACTAAAGCTATGTGGCCTTGTAACTCTCTTCCCTCCCACCTCACCACCGGCCACCGGGACTGACTGATGGAATCCCCATCAGGGAGCACAGGAAGAGCCTCGATAACATGCACAATGCCGGAGGAACCATATCTACCGTCAATAATCCAGCAGTCCAGAAACAACCCTGCCCCCGAGTCTCGTACCCACCACACTCACAGGCATCCGGATCCTTCGCCGGCCGCCGCAATGTCTTAGCCCCCTCCTCCTCTCGTTGCCCCTCGACGCGGCACCGCGGAGTAGCACAGAGCGCCCCTTTATTATTCAGGGGTGACCATCTTTCAGTCATCCGGCTCACCTCACACACACACACACACATTCTCGCTTTCTCTCCATTTCATCTTCATTCTTCCACCCACCCAGCACTGCCACCGTCACCATGTCAGACCACACGCAGCAAGACGGCTCTGGCCCCGAGGACGACTCGCCCTCGCCCTTCCACGGCCGCCGCTGGGCAGACGACGAGACGACACGCCGCATCTCAGCCTTCCTCGCCGCCGCCGCCGCCGCCGCCGAGACCGAGACCGCCGACCTCGCAACCCTCCACGACGCCGCCGTCGAAGCCGACGCGATCCTTCGCCGGATCAACCTCAACGGAGGAAACCCTCCGTCAGACGGCAGCGGCCCGGCTTCAACCTCGGACCGCCGCCGCCGCCCGTTCACGGCCTCCATCCCGGATATCGAGGCCCACCACGCCCGGCTCCGCGAACTCATCGCCCGTCTCTCGCGCCCGCACCTGAGACCCTTGAGGCTCACCTCCCTTCCGCCCGAAATCCTCGCCATCGTCGTCGCCCACTGCGCAAGCGGCGCCGGATGCCGAGATGACGACGAGGACGACAATGACAACAAAGACAATAACAACAACAACAACAACAACAACAGCAACAACAAATACGACACCGCCGCCTCGATTCGCAACCTCCGCCTCACAAACCGCGCCCTCGCCTCCCTCGCGGCACCGCACCTCATCCGCACCCTCGACGTCTCCCTAACCCCCTCCTCCCTCGCCAGGCTCGACGCCGTCTCGCACCACCCGACAATCAGCACCGGCGTCCGCCGCCTCCGCGTCAGCCTCGCCTCCCACCCGCCCCAGCTCGCCGCCAACCTCACCTCCTTCGTCCACTCCGCCTTCCGCCGCCTCTTGCGTGAAGCCCAGCGCAACGACCGCGTCCGCCGTCTCGCCAAGCCGGATGCCGACAAGCACGCCGTCCGCAAGTGGGAGTGGATCCGCAACGGCGCCGGATCCGACTTCCTCGTCCGCGCCTTCGCCGAGTTC
>NWBT01000042.1:1279557-1294373 GCA_003386485.1 Colletotrichum lentis | reverse complement strand
CGCCGGCTCTCGAGGTCGCCAACCTCGACTTCGGAGCGCTGCGGCGCGAGAACCAGGACCTCTGGGCCCTCGACACGCTCCTCCGGTCCGCGCCGGAGGGGTGGCCGCGCCTCCGCCGGCCGACGCTGCACCACCCCTGCCTCCGCGCGTCCGACCTCAGGACCGTCGTCGTCGGCAGCGAGCGGCTGGCCTGGCTCAGCATCGAGGCGCCGCACCTGAGCGAGGGGTCCTGGGCCGAGGTCTTGGAGATGCTGCGCGGCAGGACGGATCCGCGGAGACGGGAGCGGGGCGAGACGCCGATGACGGTGGGCGCCTTGAAGACGCCGACGGGCGGCGAGGCCGAGGACATGTCGTTCGCGCAGTACGACGCCGTCTTTTCGGAGCCCAGGGCAGGGGCCGCGTATGTGGAGGAGGAGCAGGTGGCGGAAGAGGAGGCGCCGATGGACGAGGGCCGGCGGCTGAGCGCGGCGATGCGGTATGTGATGCATTTGCAGGCCGAGAACCCCATGTACGTGACGCAATGAGCCGTCGTGAGTTGAAGGGTCGTCTTGGTCCGCGACGGTATTACCCATACACGGCGTGTCGGAAGAGTCTGTCTCGCAATGAATTCTCGTTGCCACGATGCGACCTGCATTGCCTCTGGCTCACGACCAGCTGAATCCCGATGATACGACATGTATGTGCGACCAGCTCTACGGGGCTTTCGACCTTCAGTGCAACGCAGAGAGCATGGCTTCCTAAACCAAATTCAAATCTATCCCTCGGCCTGACCTCGACGTCGCTGCCCCCCCCCTAGATCTACAGCCCCTCGGTCTATGGAAGCGAACCCTGAGTGATGTCACCGACCTCCTCCTCTCTTATCGCTATGATATGTTGACTTCACAAGCCTGAAAGTCCTCACCAGTGCCATCATGCCATGAGACGTGCCATGCATGATAGCACACGGTGAACTCGCAACGCCGTCTATGGCCCCCCGCATATCACTTCCCCCTCCGGATCCTCCCCCTGTCTCTCAACATACCCCAGCAGCAACCGCACAGCAAAGCAGTGATGAGCAGTCCCCAGAGCCGGTGATAGATTCCCGTCCGGGAATGTGAGTGTCCTTGTTGGTCTCCGCAGTAGCATCAGAAGGCCAGGCCAGCAGCAACAATGCCAGTCTATGTAGTAGGTTGGGGAAGACCAGGAGCTCCACCCGAGCCGAGCTCGCGGATGGGAACGTTCGAACCAACCGACAAAGGGGGAAGAGAGGGAGATTGCAACGTTGCTATCAGACGCGGGCCCGTATTCAACGTACCGACCGGCCACAACACATCTGCAAGGTACGCTTCAAACATTGCGATGCAATAACCGTTCGTCTGAGGGGTAAAGGCCGTGATATCCCGGCTGCTACCTTGTACAATCGCATACCTCTTGGATGCTAGGTCCCCCTCATCGGTTCTTGTCCACCATACCCCGCGCCTACGCATGGCCGTCGTGCCATGTCTGCTTCTGCCACCGCTGGCATTATCTATTAGCGACGTGGAGATGCTTATATATCCCCGTCATCTGTCACAAGGAAGCCTGGAAGTTCCCTTCCACCAACTTACCATCGTGACGGAGAAGTTGACATACCCCGACCTTCGCGATGCGCTTCGCACCCATTCTCGTCTTTCTCGCCCTCAAGGCGGTGGCAGACTCCCTTCCCGGCCTCCCGACGGTCCCCTACACGTCCACAGGGGGCACCTTCCCCTCCGCCTCCCTCACCAGGATCATCGTCTCTTATGAGTTTGCAGAATCCGTCGACGACGCAGGCCAAACCCTCATCCCGCCGACTCTGTACTCTTTCGCCACTACCTTCGCCTCGGACCTCGCTTCTGTTGTGGGTCTTGATCTCCCTGTCGAGCTCGGCACTGCTGCTGAGCAGGGATCGATATTCTTGACCCTCGGTGACGCGAGCCTCTATAAGGACGCTGCCGGTCGTGAGACTTCTGAGGGGTATTCGCTGGACGTCACGGTTGACGGCGTTTTGATCTCGGGCGCAAGTCCCTTGGGCGTTTGGTGGGGAACCCGGACCCTGCTGCAGCAACTGGTCCTCGGTGGCAGCGAGGTGAAGTTGGGCCATGGGGTCGATAGCCCTGGATGGGGTGTCCGGGGGATGATGGTAAGCAAATTTCTTCTTTTCCCCGGCCTCGGCCAGGACCGGCGCCGGCGCTGGCCGAGGCCCCTCCCAACCGGCCCCGATCGATTCTGGGGACCGATTCCGGGCACCGATTCCAGGCACCGATTCCAGAGCTCGTCCGCTGACCAGCCACCGAAGCTCGACATCGCCCGCCACTACTACCCTCCCGACTTCCTCGTCGAAATGTGCGCCTACATGTCCTTCTTCAAGCAAAACACCTTCCAGCTGCACCTCAGCGACAACCTCTACAACAACGTCGCCATCTACTCCCGCGAGCGCTCTCTCTCGCTCTACGCCGCCTTCAGGCTGCTGTCCGACGACCCGGCCCTCGATGGCCTCAACAGGCGCGCCAACGAGTCCTACACCCGCGACGTCTTTGACGACATCCAGGCCCGCTGCGCCGCTCGGGGTGTTACCGTGCTGCCCGAGATCGAGGCGCCGGGTCACGCGCTGGTCATGACGCAGTGGAAACCCGAGCTCGGTCTGCAGAGCGATTTGAGCCTGTTGAACATTTCGAACCCCGAGACGATCCCCGTCGTCAAGAAGATCTGGGACACCTTTCTGCCGTGGTTCCACACCAAGACGGTGTCCATCGGGGCGGATGAGTACGTGGATCCAACATTGAACGAAGAGTAAGTCACCCGAGGATAGTCGCCCCAATCCGAGATATCTCACTCACCATGCAGGGCGCTGGTTGGGGAATACACGCGATTTGTCGACCAAATCAGCGAGCACATCACGAGCACGTCCGGGAAGCGCGTCCGCATCTGGGTAACTTTTGCGCCCTCGGTCGGCGGCAGCGTCAACAAGTCGGTTTCGATCCAGCACTGGGCCAACTTCGAAGCCAACCCGCTCTTTGATTTCGTCAACAACGGTTACGACGTGCTCAACTCGGGCGAGTACATCTACACAGTCGGGAAATGGTCACAGTGGTACGGCTCTACATTGAGCCTCGACTTCATCTTCCACGGCTCACCCGACGGATCAGCCTTTGCGCCCAACATCTTTGATCGCGAAAACGCAACCAATAACGCCGCGAGGGACAGCCCTTCGCTGCTGGGGCACATTGCGCCTCAGTGGAACGACTACGGCCCAAACGCAACGACGGTGACCGAGGGATATTATCAGTGGCGCGACGGGTTGCCCGCGCTCGCGGACAAGCAGTGGGGAGGTGAGGTCGCCGAGGCTGATTACCAAGGCTTGTTTGCTGCGCTGCAGCCTCTCGCGCCCGGCCAGAATCTTGATCGCAGAGTCGCGTCAAAGGGACCGACAATCTTGGAATACGACTTCAAGCAGGGACGCGGTAGCAATGGTACGGTCAAGGACCTGTCGGGGAATCTGTACCACGCGACGTCGTCGTGTGCTGCGGGTGACGAAGGCGCCGTTCTCACGCCCTCGTGCCGCATCACGACCCCGTTGGAGCAAAAGGGGCGCAACTACACCCTCTCATTTTCCATCAAACCCACGTCGGATGCCAAGGGAGCCATCTTCAGCGGTGGGGACAGCGGGCTCTGGTTCGGCAACGGAACAGTGGGCGCCGTCATGCTCTTCTCGGGGGAGAGCACGTACGCGCTCAACTACACGTTCCCCGTAGGGTCGTGGACGAACGCCAGCCTCATCGGCAGGGGCAGGCAGACGTTCCTGGACGTCGGGGCGGGCGAGCCCATGGAGTTTTTGACCGTCATGGGGTGGAACGGGAACCGGTTTGTGTGGGCGCCGATTGCAGTGGAGGCGCCGCTGGCAACGGTCGGTGGCCGTGGGTTTGAGGGCGTTATCGGCGGGATGAAGCTGGTTGACGATGCCTAGAATGGCCTTGTTGTGGTCCGACAGGCTTATGTGGTTGTGGTAGCTCGCCCGGCTTCGGGACACCATCCCGCTCAAAAACATGCATCATCTGCTGCGGCGTTGCGTTCCTTGGCGATGTTCGATGTCATGCGGGAGGAAGACGACTGAGTTGTATGGTATGACATGAACGTGATAACACACCGCATCAGATCAGTGACAGGACACTCAGCAAGGGCCAGATGGTTCCAGAATGTTCCTTCAGAAGAAGGGCGCCGTGGTGCGATGGTGCCTTTCGGGGCCGATCGTCAAAGTCATCGTCCGCTCCCCCGGATCACAGGTGGTGGTGGCATGGCCGGACCAGGTTGCTGATCGGAGCCCTTCGGGGTCTTTGACAGTGTGCCAGGGGCTACAGGGACCCATAGGCAGAGGGTGTCATTGTGAGTGCTTCGGGCGACGCAGGCGTCAGGAGGTGTGACCGTGCCCCCCCCCCCCCTGACAACGGCAACGGATGCTCGCTGCAGGGATGGGCAACGGGCCAGGGGCTGAATCAGGGTCCATGAATGAAGGGGTCCTGGTGAGGCAGTCCACCGCAGGCAGCCATTAAGCAGAAGGCATTTGGACTTGATTCCTGCCCTTGAACCATGGTCGGCCTCAGCCAGACACCGCAGGCCAAACCTCCAAGGACTGCTGGGTGCCCACTCCCCCTCGGACAGACCTCTGAATGCAGGGCATGGTGGGTTCTGGCGATGAGTTTTGGCAATGGGTTCTGGGGATGGGTCCTGGGGATGGGTTCTGGCAATGGATTCTAGCCGAAGCTTTTGACGATCCCCTGAGCAAAGGGGCTGTTGATGTCGGTGGCGAGTGGTTGAGATGGTGGATGGGACGATATGATGATGTTTTGAGCTGATGATGAAGGATGATATCAGGTCTTCGTCTCAATGTCGGCCAGATTGCGGGATGAGTGTGCGGACTGGGGCGACGACGGAACTGCGGCGGGACGGATGGATGACGGATGCGATACATGGACGGCCAAAAAGCTTTGGGGAAACAACCCAAGGCTCGTGTTGATTCCATCTAGATGGAGGGCCGAAGAGAGAGGACAGGGTGGAGGCCACCGCTCGGCGGGGTAGAGACGGAGGGCGATGACGTCTACCACGTGTGCGGAGCACAGGATCCATCCGATCCCTTCGATCTCTGGGGAGCTTTGGGGAGCTTTGGATGGAGAAAGGGAAGCCGCGAGGCGGTCAGGAAGTGGTGATCGTGGTCGAGGGTTGTCATGGTCGTGAGGTGTCGGCAATTTGTTGTTGATGATGGAGCGCAAAGCCGTTTCTGCGTGTGTCTAACGCTGCAATTGAAACTCGGAACATGGGAACACACGCATGAGGGAAAACTGAGAGTAGGTACGTACCGAAAGTTGGGAAGACACTTTCCTTCCCTTTTTGTTTTTCTTTCTCTCTTTCTTTCCCTCTCCCTCTCTCTCTCTCTCTCTCTCTCTCTCTCTCTCTCTCGTGAGTCTCGGAGTATCGTTCTTGCCTTTGCTGCTGCTGCTGCTGCTGCTGCTGCTGCTGTCGCAGTTGCTCTTGCCCGCTGGATTCCATCACGCATTGCAACGGCCCATGGTGTGCGTACAGTCTTCCGACACAGTGCCAAAGGGGCATTAGTGTGGGGCGATGATCAGAGTTTACATGGGCCCCGAAGTCAAAACAAGGGAAGGAGCGGGACTGACCGAGTCAATTGCCCTGCTCCTTCTCATTCCTAGTGTACTGTATGTGCATTGCCAGCTTCCCACTGCAGCACTTTGACCAGATTCCAAGTTTGCAACCGGCAGCTGCTCCCCCCCTTCTAGGTATTGTCCTACTCCCTTCCTGCTTGTTCTTTTTGCTAAGCCCCCATCGGCGAAAAAGTCGGCTTTTTCTTTTTCTTCTTAACAAACTTAACTAGCAGTTACTGTCTGCTGCAACACCCCCACAAATACCACAATATCTAGCGTTAAAGTAAGCCATGATAGGAATAACCTCATAGCGTAGATACCTCCTCCACAGAGAGCATCTACACCTTATAGACGTCGGACATAAATCTATACTCTACTTAAGCTAAATGGTTGGTTTATACATGTTGCTCTTGTTATTGTTGTGTTTAGTAATGCGTGTAAAGGCAAAGACTCCTGCCGGAAAAGGTGCTGCTATCTACCTAGGGAGGAAGAAGGCAGCAGCCAGCAGAAGGCAGGATGGAGCGAGCAGGAAGCAGGAAAGAAAGAGCATCCAATGTGACCAATGTTTTCCTGCTCGCCCTGCAAAATCAAACCGAGGCCAACCTACTCCGTACTGTACAGTGTAGATTGGTAAGCAGGTAAGGTAGGTAGGTAGGTAGGTAGGTAGGTAGGTAGGTAGGTAGTAGGTACCTAAGCAGGCCATGGTAAACTTTGGCCGTACGTACCTCTTGTGCTGTACGATGTACGTACCCTTGCCATCATTGCCATCATCACCATCATCACCACCATTGCCAGCATCCCATCTCCCTCCTTACCATTGCCATCGTCATCGTCGCAACAACCTCCGATTCCTCTCGATGCGCAAACAGCCCCATCACCCCTCAACAGGGCTCGGCACTGGTTGGTTGGTTGGATTCTTCAGACTCGGGAGTTGGTCCGGTGGGGGTCATTGTCACTGGTACCGTGGTCAGTCGGCTGGAAGGATCCAAACGCCCAAGGGACCTCGGAGCTAGTCCCGTCATCGACCTCTTCGCTGTGGTTGGCCCATCGCTCTTGTAGCGGCCTGCGGCTCTCGGTCAGATCCACGGTGATTGACGGCGGTGGACGATGCCCATGGATGATGGACGACGGCGGCGACGTCGACGACGACGACGATAACAACAACAGTTGGCAGACAACGGCCAATAGCCCTCTACGGTCCATCAAACCATCGTCAGGACTCAGCAATCCATGGCACACACACACCCACACAAGCACGCACGTACCTCGAGCCGCCGTGCATGGGTTGCAACTTTACCCGACTGGCGAATGCTACCACATCTGCGAATACACTTTGCCCATCGTCGTCGCAGGCACCCTCGGATCTCGCCAGCAACTCTCTGTGCCTTGCTTGCTCTCTTGTCTCTCTCGCCAACAGCCTATACTATGTAGGGTCCGGCCTTGCGCCACATGTCCCAAACCATCCGTGCCATCACTGCCATGGCATGCCACCATCTTCTCGCCTAGCTAGCCTCCGATCTCTTTCCCCGAGGCGTCGACTCGCCAAACACCAGACTTGCTCTTTCTCTCGCTACCTTGCCGATGGTCAAACACACAGAAACACCGCATTCATTGCCTTTGGTTTCCCATCCACGTGCTGTTGCGCTAAGGCCGTCTAGCCACCTAGTGTAGAATGTTCGCTCGAATGAACCAGACCGCTCCTGTTTGTCACACACGGCACATCGGTTTGCTATGCATCTGAATTCGAGGGCCACCCAAGACACTTGAACCCGCACAATGCGCCGCCGAGTCTGGCACGAAATGTCACCAGAACATTGCCCCCAAGTTGCAGAAAGACAAGCTGCACGCTTTCTTCGTCGACCGCCGCTAACCTCTAGCGCATGTCGGAAATTCCGGGCGTCACACACCCAGGCAAAATGAGAGGGAATGAGAGAGAGAGAAAGAGAGAAAGAGAGAGAAAGAGAAAGAGAGAGAGAGAGAGAGAGAGAGGGAGAGAAAGAGAAAGAGAGAGAGAGAGAGAGAGAGAGAGAAAAGAGAGACAGAGCCCATTCCCGCCAGCGCGGCTAGAGCACCTCAACATCCACATGACGACCCACGAAATGGACTGGGTTACGCCTGAACTCCCCGGTCCCCTCGAGGGTTGCAATGGCCAATCTCTCCAAACTGCCCTCGAACCGGTTTCCCATCCAGGCAAGGATGTGCGCCGCCTTGGCCTAGGCCCTGCAAGCCCACGAACACTCTCCTCCTCCCAGGCTTGCTAGGCTCTCTCTCTCTCTCTCAACTGTCCTTGCACTAGTGTAGTGTGCGCCTTCGGTCGACGCTTGCTGCCGCGAGAACGCCCGCCAGCCACAATGTTCTTGTCGGCATCATACAGCACGCCCCCCCCCCCGGCCCCCCAGTCGTCTTGAACAACGGCAATCCCGGCTTCTGGGATCCCTGTTTTGCCTCAGCGGGGAGGGGCGGCATTTCAGACAAGCCCGCCGCCTCACCCTCGGTGCATGCTCTGGCTCCTCCATCAGGACCTGAACCTGGACCTGATTCTCGTCATTTTGACCCTGATTCTGATTTCCATGTTGGTCTTGATTTTGACCTGCCCTGATCAAATCTAAACCGGCCGAACATACTCTCTCTCTCTCCCCATCACTCTTTCTCCCTCTCTTTCTCCCCCTGACGACGTCGTCGACAACGAGTCTGTAACAATAACAACAACAGCAACGACGACAACACAACTACATTAGCCTCTTTCTCGGCCTCGGCTTATCGTCGTCCCGGAGCAAACCAGTCCAGCAGATCATGGGCACGACGACCTGTATCACCCCACTCCACGACGACCTGCATGAAGTATGAACAAGATATCTGAAGGTGCCCGTGAATGGGAGACATTCAAGTATGTATCCCCTCCGCGACCCTGTCTGCGCCCGAAGCTCAAAGGACGAGGACCTGGTGGCTGACAAACTTTGGCAAATCAAGATATGATTCTTTCCACATCCCCAGCGCCGTCTTCAACAACCCCGACCGACCAATCCCCGTTTCGTCTATTTCTTCGTCCACCGACACAGGCCTCACGGCATTCGCGCAGCTGGGCGCCTTGCGACTCAACGCCTCGCGAGCTCTGATTTCCCTGTTCGATCGCCAACACCAATATGTGGTCGCCGAAGCCACCCGTTCCATGCCGCTGTCACCGAATACCAAGTACCCGACGCAAAACCACCTCTGGCTGTGTGGGACGGCCATCCCTCGTACGTTCGGGATCTGCGAGCATGTGTTGGTAGGAGCAACCCGAGACCAAGAGACACCCCGCACGCGACTCCAAGCGGCGCCCTCCTATGAGAGTGAGCTTCCCGTGTCCGTGGTCCCGGATCTCGCAGCCGACCGGCGATTCTGCAATCGTCCGTACATCAATGCGGCCCCGTACAACCGCTTTTATGCGGGCGTCCCCATTCGATCTCCCAAAGGCATCAACATTGGCGTATACTGCGTCTTCGATGACCGCCCGCGCTCCGGGCTCGATGCCGACTCGGTACAGTTTCTGCGGGACATGTCACGAACTATCATGGATTATCTGCATGCCAGGAGCGTCAACGAAAGCTACCGCCGTAGCGAGCGTATGGTCCAGGGCCTGGGCAACTTCATTGAGGGGAGAGACGACCCCGTTCCCACGGCAGGACCTACCCCGCGGCCGTCCCCGAATGGCTCCAATCCTACTAGGGTTGCAGTATCACGTCCTGAGACCGACCCGCCATCGCCTACATCCTCCGAAGCCGCCGCCGCCGCCGCCGCCGCCCTTGTCCGGCCGAGCGTCCACCCAATCATCCCGGAAACGATGGAGTCTCCTACAAAGGTCGACTCGAGCGACTCTTTAGAAACCACTGCAACGACAGCCACGGTAGCGACGACGACTTCGAGTACGGCCCCGCCAGACCCGCACCTATCGGCAACGGTCAAGATATTCTCGCGGGCGGCTAATGTCATCAGGAAGGCTCTCGAGGTAGACGGCGCTCTTTTCCTAGATGCCAGCATAGGGTCGTTCGGCGGGCTGGTGGCGGGGCCGCGGAGGCCGAGCGAGGTGGCTGATCGCAATTTCCTGAGCAGCAGTGAAGACAGCCTCTCGGAACGGTCCGAGGATGCTAACGACAGATGGTGCAAGAGCTTCGGGGGTTCTTCGATCATGGACGATGTTGCCAACAGGTCGAATGTGCCCCAGGTTGGCCGGGTGACGTTGCGCGAGAGGTTCCTGAGGAGGTTGCTGAAGAGGTACCCCAACGGCAAGGTCTTCAGCTTCGACGAGACGGGGAACTGGCTCGCTGCCGACTACGAGAGCGACGACGCTGATGTTACGCCGACGGAAGAGACCGGACAGCCCACGACGCGACCCGAGATCAAGGCGGCCCATTCATACTTCACAAAGAGGAACGAGGCAAGGACCATCATCGATGTCTTCCCGGGCGCGAGGAGTGTGGCGGTGGTTCCGTTATCGGATCCGTCGAAAGAGCGATGCTTTGCCGGGGGTTTTGTCTGGAGCAAGAGCGCGACCCGAATCCTCACGCCAGCCGCAGACCTACCCTTTATACGAGCTTTCGGAATGGTCACCATGTCCGAGGTCATCCGGCTCGACGCCATCCTGGCAGACAGGGCGAAGACGGACATTCTGGGATCGTTGAGCCATGAGCTCCGGTCGCCGCTGCACGGCGTCGTGGCCGCGGCGGAGCTCCTCCATGATACCCAGCTAGATGCTTTCCAGGTCGACGTCATCCACACCATCGAGATATCGGGCAAGACGCTGCTCGATACTATCGATCATGTAGGCGCTACCCCCCGTCATCTCGCACGCGCTGCTTGCACACGCTGACACATTACAAAAAACAATGTAGCTGCTAGACTACAGCAAGGTCAACACGTTCCTGCGGGCGTCCAAGTCCCAGCGCAGGAACAACGGACCAGGGCGCGGTTTGCGACCAGAACAGTCGGCATCCATCGAGTCGGGCATGATGACGCTAGTGTCGGACGTACATCTCGACCTGCTCGTGGAGGAAGTTATCGAGAGCGTCTTTATCGGCTACAGCTTCCACCACATGGTCGCGTCTTCGCTGGCTCGCCACGGTTCCTCGGGCCCACCCACGCCAGCCCAAGAGAAGTTGGACGCCATCGCCACGTCGGACGGTCTGGGCCACAGGCGAACCAGCCCGGAAAGCCCGCCTGCCAGCCTCAAGGACGTCAAGATCCTCGTCGACATTGACCCGGAGTCCTCGTGGGTATTCCACACCAACCCGGGCGCCGTCCGTCGCATCGTCATGAACCTGTTCGGAAACGCGCTCAAGTACACGTCCAAGGGATTCATCAAGGTGCAGTTGAGACAGGATGAAGTGGTGCACAAGTCGTCTAGGTCGGCGTCGATGGTTGTGCTCACCGTGACAGACTCGGGCAAGGGCATCAGCGAGGAGTTCCTTCACACCAAGCTCTTTACCCCCTTCTCCCAGGAAGACGCCCTTGCGCCGGGCACCGGTCTCGGCCTGAGCCTCGTCCGGCAAATCGTTACGGGTCTCGGCGGAACGATCAAAGTGAGAAGCCAAGTCGGCCACGGAACGAGCATCACAGTCTCGATGCCGCTTGTGCTGTCGCGCAAGGCCAGCAGCCGGGGGAGGAAGTTTTCAGCAGACCTGCAAACGTTGGCCGGCACTCGACTGTCGGTTCAGGGGTTCAGCAGGGGCTTTGACGGATCGCAAGAGCTTCGCGCCGGCGGGCTCGACCTTCCCGTGGAGAGTCTGCCCTTCAAGTGGATGGACGTTCAGATCAACCAAGACAGCCAGGGTTTGGCCGGTGCGGATCTGGTGGTTTGCAGCGAGGAAGCGTTCAAGAGTCTCGGCCTGTCGGAGACGGGAGGCGTCGACACACCACTTGTCGTGGTCTGCGGCAACGCCGAAGCCGCACAAAAGCTCGCCACGTCGTACAGACGTTCTCTTCGCCACGAGGCCGTCATGGAGTTCATTGCCCAGCCGTAAGTCACCCCTTCTTCTCTCTCTCTCTCTCTCTCTCTCTTGCGCGCGCACAGTCGACTCTCTTTTGCCGCCCAGGCTAACCATAACCCAGTACCGGACCCAGGAAAGTCGCGAAGGCGCTGGCCTGTGCCCTCGATCGGTGGAAGCAGCGCCAGTTGGTCAAATCGACGGTAGTCAGCCCGCTGTCGGACGCGTTCCCGGCGCCGGCTCCAAGCCCACGGGCGTTGAAGTCGGAGGCGCTGGCAATGAGGCCCAGAGCGCAGTCGGAGACGGTCAAGATGGTGAGAGTGGCCTCGCCTCCCCCGGACATGGTGTCGCAGTCGCCAGGCGATAGTTGGATCGCCAACACAACAGACTCCAACAACTTCACCCTGACACTTCCATTCCGGCCGGCGGCGTCGGCGGTGGCGCCCTCGATGTCGACGGCTTCGGCCAGGGGCACCATGGGCTCGGGTGCCTCACCCTCCTCAGCGGCCATCAAGCCGCCCCCGGAGTTCCTCTTGGTGGATGACAACGCCATCAACCTCAAGGTGCGCCCCTTTTCCTCCATTCTTGGTGAAACGACGGCGCAAGATGCTGACAAATGACAGATTCTCTCGGCATATATGAAAAGGCTTCACAAGCGGAGCGCAACAGCTTCCAACGGCCTCGAGGCTCTACAAGCCTACACATCCCAGCCGGAGAGGTTTTGCTGCATCCTCATAGGTACGTTAATGCGCCAGTGTGACTTTTTTTTTTTTTTTTTTTGGTGATTGCCGAACAGCGATTTTGACGCGCCGCGCAGATATCACGATGCCCGTTATGGACGGACTAGAAGCTACGAGGCGGATCCGAGAGTTTGAGCGAGCACGCAACCTACCGCCCGTGATTGTGATTGCCATCACGAGTTTGGGGTCGGTGGGTGCGCGGCAGGAAGGGTTTGCGAGCGGGATGGACCTCTTTCTGACGCGGCCGGTGACCATGACGGAGCTGGTCAAGATTCTGAAGCAGCGAAAACTGGTGGACGATACGGTAGACAAGGAGGTGTTGCCGAAATGATTGTTGAGGAGGTGGGGGTTTGCAAGGGGGCGGGTGTGTTTGAGGGACGGTATGGGACGGCGGCATTCTGGGTGCGAGCGTGGGCCATGTGTGTTTTTATCTTGTTGTTTTTGGGTCACAGTCTTGCAAGGCGTTTTTTGGCGGGATACGGGCTGAACTTTGGTCCCCAACCAGGACCTAGAAGCGATCCAAAAAAGAAGCAAAGGGAGTGTTTCCACCCGAAGGGCGTGGAGGAAGAGACGGGATGCGACGCGATGTCTGGGGATGAAGGACACGCCGGCGCCATGCGAAGGGAAGGAAAGAAAGCAAACAGCACAGGCGATCTAGCTGCCCAGATGCGTAGTTCACTCTTGTAAATGCAGAAGCCGGCACGATGGTTGTCAAGTTTCGGTTCGGAAGGCAGTTGAAGTCCTTGTGGTGATTTATTTGTCTGGCATGTCCACATTTGGTCTGGACTAGCTGGATGGCCCCTGGATGAGGGGGGTCGGGGGAGAGCATCGCCGACGGGGCTTGGACGATGGCTCGAATCCCTCTAGATGATGTGGGCGAGCATTAGACACGGCGACATTGAAGAAAAACTTTGCGACGCCTGGAACTGGAAACCGGGAGACTGGAAGTGGTCGTGGGACTACCTAGTTGGAGCAATAGAGAACTGCAAAGGGATGCGGTTCACAAGTTAAGGGGATGGATGGATGGGCGTAGGTTTCGCGATCATGGAGCGCGCCTCATAGAGACGACAGTCTTTCCCTCTCTCGAGTCTTTTACAGCGTCTCCAAGTCTCTCGGCCATAGGAGAGGCGTCGGACAACGGACGGGTTTGATCGGAAGGGTGCCGGATGGGGCTGTGGATATGTCGAAGGGGGGGGGGGGAGGGGTGGCATTCGATGACACTGATAAGATGATGCGGTGGCTCCCTCCTCTTCCCTCTGTGTCTGTGTTGGGACGAGCTGAGATGAGGCGGGTAAGGGTCGTTGATAGGACGAGATAGCCATGGCATGCCGTACCCGCGCAGGCCGCGCTACACCCCCTTTTGGTTCCGGTAGGAATTGTGATTGTAGATACAGGCAGATTATCTGGTTGGTCTGATCGGGCAGTCTCGTCAACTATGCAGCCAGCGCGGTCCCCCAGGATGCCAGGATGCCCGACCCAATGCGATCGTCGTCGACCTGCTGCATCGCACGTTCCATTGCAGTAGGGGCCGGATGTTGGGGTAAGAGGGGGGGGGTGTCGCATGCCCCTCCCCCCTTCCTCCAGATGAAAAAAGACCATACATCGTAGACCGTGGATTAACAAGGCTGGAAGAGGGAGGAGAAGGAGGGGGAGGAGGCGGGGGATGACATCACGGGCTTGTGAAATAAGCCTTTTTGGACTCGGGAGGATGATGGAGGGGGGGGGGAGGAAGGGCAACAGGGCAACAGAGCAACACTGGATTAACCACGCTCTAGCTTGCATTTCCCCTGTATCCGATCACACGACGACCGGGAGGGGAAGGGGCCAAGCAAGCTAGAAGGTTTCACGAACATGTCGGACCGCGTTTATCAGTTCAAGGTCGTCGAGTGGTTGTGTTTTCCCCGGTCCAAACCATGTAAATCATGTATTTGGGCCATGCATGGCACAAGTTGCCTGTGGTTCGGTAGTACAGGACAGGGGAGCCACCGACTTTCTACTGCAGTTCGCGAGACACTTCGGGGAGAGAGAGAGAGAGAGAGAGAGAGCAGAGGGCAGAGAGACGAGACACCGCCGCTGTTATCTCCCGGCCGAGCCTACGAGGTACGCTGACGACAACAAAGCCGTCGCGGTACACAAAGACATGATTCAGGACGCCTCGGGGGGGGGGGGTGGACCTTGGGTTGTCGTCTTGACTGATACGCACGAACCAGGCGCCTCTCTCGGATAAACCTGTCAGGGCCATCCATCAATCATCAAAAAGGCCAAGATAGAGAGAGAGAGCGGGATAATCACGGTCCCGTAAGATAGTGGGTTGGGTTGGCTTCGGTTGGATGGCTGACCTATCACTATCCCCTTGGGGTCAGTATGCGTGTATCTCTCTCTGCCATGGTATGCTCTACGGTCTACGGAAACGCACTACATCGTATGCCCGGCCCAATCTATTATCTGGTTCACCTCGC